>BNCR01000004.1:644541-984541 GCA_014656515.1 Oryzias celebensis
CCTGAAATGTCACATACTTGCCACCAGGTAAAGTGTACAACCTCACCTGAAGTGTTGTTGACCTTTGACCTCAGGTAGAGGCTGCCATCTTGACTTAAAAAAACCCTTTTAGTACCAGCTACAAATGTAAACTCCTCCTAGGAATTTGGATCTTCCGCCTCTTAACTCCTTGAACATGGTTGGGAAGCGACTTTAATTATTAGGGTGATGAGGGAAGGGGGGGTTGCTGCAATGCATGTTGGGGGGTGAAGCTACTTAGCAGTTGTCCCCCTCCCGTGGTTGCCGTACAGATTTGCCCCCCTCTCTCGGCTTTCAGTGCGCCTCAGACATGTAGGACCTTTGGTGGGGGCATGTTTGGAGATGCATTCTCAGAGTCCTGCTCACCAATTGTAGCTGCACTCTTTTTTACACACACCCTTTACGCATCAACAACACACACACATATACTTTACACAAGGAAGGGACTCCTGATCTTCTGCCCCCTACCCCTGGAGGAGGGAACAAGGCCCTCAGCAACTGCGGCCATGTCCCTTGGGTGCAGGCCTCCGGTGCCGGCAGCGTGGGGAGGGGGATCCCTTAGTTCTCTGACCATGAGCAGGGCATCACATCCTATCTGTGCTCAGAACTCCTGGGCGGTGATGAGCTGCTCATCCTGGGCTGGGGGGCTCTCGGGGGATGGGGCCCGGCACTGGACCTCTTGGTGCAGTGGGGGGGCTGCTCTTCTGGCTGGGCTGGAGTTGCAGTGTGGGTTTGGGGGGTCCTGGCCACCGCTGCTTCTTCTGCGGGGGTCTTGGTGTGGGGATGGCTGGGAACTCTCCCTCCTTTTTTCTTTTTTTCCATTCCATCATCCACCTTCAATTATAAACCCTCACCTGAACACAGGTGTTAACAGCATACGTGACCGAATGAAAGGCTTTCCATGTGTTGGTTTGTCTGCATACGTGTGTGTGTGAACTGTTGTTGCATTGTGTTTTTGTTGAGTGTGTGCACAGGCCCCGCCCATTTTAGACCAACATTCACAACTGACTGGAATGATTAGAAGCTCTCAGCATCTTGTTTCCTGTTGCTTTATGACTCTACACCCCCGTAATCATCCTCCAATTTTTAACCCCCCCCCCTTGTCTTCTGTGACACCCCCCCCCCCCCCCCTCTATATCATCCCTCTCTCCAGTCCAACATAAAAAAGGATACAAACTAGTGCTGTCAATCGATTAAAAAAATCTGATTATTCCCAATGTTTTAAGAGCTCAGTTTTATACGACAATATGCGGCTTTTGGAAAAAAAAGCTAAAGAGAAAATGCTTTTCATTTTTATTGTCTGAAATGTTTAAATGTAGAAAGTTTTAACTCAGAAGTGTAGTTTGTGTGCACAAACACATCAACAGTAAGAGAAGCAGAACTGTAAAGACTTTCATGGCTGCAGTTTTACTCCAAGAAAACAAAGATGCTGATAAACAGCCATAAGAAACTAACAGTCTTTCTGCACTTTAAGAGGGCTCTCGAGGAGCGGATCCTCCCATTGTTTAGAAATGTTAAGTACAAGTAAGATAAAGAAATGCTCCAGGTGAATACTGGATTCTGATTGGCTGCTGGGTCTTCTGGAAGAAGTTCTGGTCACAATGTTCTGTATGTCCAGGCTTCTTCAAAACAAACTTTTCCTTTAACTTCTGGACACAAACAAGCGGTAAGAGGAGAACTTCCTCTCTGAACTGATGCTTTACTGAACCTATCGTGATGATTGGATGATAACCACATGTATCGCTTTCCTTTGCTGCTGCACTCGAGGTCTGCCGGCTCAGCAATGCAGTGACTTGTTACCGTGACAACAGGCCGCCTTACCTATCAAATAGTTCACCTTTTGTGAAAAAGCGATCTAAACCTAAAAAATAAGCAAGAATAAAGTTCTAAAAATCGATTGAATAATAATATCTTTTGTAAGTGATCATGGTATAAGCGGAATTTAACCTCACAAAGTGTGTATTCAGAATTTGATGCTCACCAGGGAAGCCTGAACCAGCAGAAGACAGTTGCTTCTTGGAGTGTAATTATTCAGCCTTAATATATGGTAACAAGTCAATCTTTTTGAAAGGCTGCACGGTGGTGCAGTGGTTAGCGCTCTTGCCTCACAGCAAGAAGGTTCCCGGTTCAAGTCTTGAATCAGTGTCACCAATGGGGGGACCTTTCTGTGTGGAGTTTGCATGTTCTCCCCGTGCATGCGCAGGTTTTCTCCGGGGACTCCGGCTTCCTCCCACCATCCAAAAACATTCTTCATAGGTTCATTGGTTCATTGGTTACTCTTAACTGTTCCTAGGTGTGTGTTCCTAGATGTGAGTGTGCATGGGTGTGTGTGATTGTGGCCCTGCGACAGACTGGTGACCAGTCCAGGAGAGTCCCCTGCCTTTGCCCATGAGTGGCCTGGTTAGGCTCCGGCAGCCCCGTGACCCCGGAGGGGATAAAACAGTTTAGAAAATGAATGACTAATTTTTTTGGTTGATTGTGTGCATCAACGCATTAACGTTGACAACCCTAATACAAACATAATCAACACATATAAAGTTTAGCCTAAATAACAACTTAATTACACTTTGGATGTCAGAAGATTTATAACCCCCGAATGTAACAGTAAAGTCTGTCCAACACGAGGCTCTCAGCTCAGCTCTGTTTGCTCAGCTTTTGGACAAGACAAGTTTCAAAGTTGGTTTTAAAGTTTGTAGATTTTGAACGGCGTTACCATGACGAGCTTGCTGATGAGCCGTTTCCCTGTTGTGCACTCATTTTTAACTGGAATACTGCGAGAATTGTTTGCTCAAGATAAACAAAACTATGACATGCAATATGAATATACAAGGAATATGGGCATGGTTAACAAAAAACCTCTGTTGCCAAGGAAATCCAAAAAATTACTTTTGGCAATTATTCTAAAACAAATTAGACATGTTCGTCACCCCCAGGCAAGCAAAACATAAGGTGGTTGCTATAGAGATAAAGCAGCAGAAAAGCACCAATTTTGAAAAAAGTTTTTGATTTTCCATGAACTTGGACATGTAGCTCTGACCAGGTTATCAGAGGCAGGGGGGGGGAGTGAGGGTCAGCCAACCAGCCAGTGAGGGCGGGTCAAAAGGGGCAGCTAGGGCAGGTGACTCTTGCAAGCTTTACAATGCTACAAACGGCTTTAATGTTCACTTCATTTCAGAAATGTCTGAAATGAAGTGAACATTAAAGCTTTTTGTCTTGTGTGACCATATTCTTCGACTGAAAACAAAAATGTGAGTCCAATGGAAATTTCCAAGAGTTGTCCCAAACCTTTTCCCTCACAGCTGCTGGGATTTTCGAGGTTGTTTTTCTTTCTCAGAGACACGACGGCTGCAGAGGCCGGCCTGGTTCACAAAGATCACAGCTATTTTCACAGTCCAAGCAGAGGATTGTGAAAGCTTCGATTTGAAACGGGGAGCTTTGCAGGCTCATAAAGGCAGAGAAAACGGAGTGAGCAGAGCTGCGAGGGGGATGGTGGATGCTGTTAGAGGAGAATGAGCTCTTTAATGTTGGGTTTGAGCCTGGCTGGGCACACATTCATTTTAGATGGAAAATGAAATAACAAGTAAGAGGAAATTTTAATGCAATGTTTGGTGATAATCCTTCTCCATTGTGGAACGGTTCAGGAGAACTCGAGCGAAAAAGCCTTGTTCAAGCCGAGAAAATAATGGAAGTTATTTGTCTTTCCTTATGGTGCCATGCCTGTGGAGGCCTTGCTAACACTCATGTCCTGGTAAAAAAGCAAACAATCAGATTAGTCGAGCCGTGGCATCACTCGGATTGCCATGCGGTTGAGCCTTGATGTCAACGTGACTAACGAAGGCATGAAGGCGGATGCATCTGTTGGAAAAGACGTGCAAACACAAAGCTTTGAGGATCCGCCTCATCCTTCTCTTTCACGGAGCCCAGTGTGACAGAGAAGACTTGGACCGGCAGTGAGTGGCACATGCATGCAGCCAGGCCCACGAGGCAAACGGCAGACACACAGAACAATAGATGTATGGACAGATGGATACATGGAAGGGAAGAAGATGAAGTGTTTGTCAGACACGCAGAAACAAATGGTAGCTTTTATCCCCAGGCACCGGGAGAGTGGAGTGATGATTCAGCTTGAGACGAGGTGGATGGCTCTGACAGGCAGAGTGGCATTTTGGCACTTGGGGGCGGGATGGATGGAAAGGGGAGTAGAGGCCAAGTTTGACAGTAAAAAGAATCACCTGAATGGTGTGAACATGAGAAAAGCCTTCTGGTGCTGGGAGGAATGCATCGTTGAAGCTGCAGCAGCTGGCATCTGCACAAAATGAGGGGATTTACTATTAAATAAGGGCTTTATAGCGCTCGCTGTCACATGATTCCAAACGCTTTTCTATAAGGAATTCAGACATAACATTCACACGAATATGAATCCATACATAAAAGATTGAACTAACTTTGGCCACACAATTCAAACCTGACACTTAGGGTGTATCCAGACTTACAAAGTCTGTTGTTTCGGGCCGAGTCCACTTAATTTGGTCCAGATCGAGTCCTAAAGATTGCGTTGGGTCTGTATTCAGGCTGGCGTCTGCGGGAGATTTCTGTTTCGGACCAAAGCTTGTAAACAAAACCACCTGACAAAAGATCTCTTCAGTCATTGGCCAGGAACTACGAGGCGGGTCAAAACAACCAGAGGAAGTCGGAGGTGCAGCGTTTTAAAGTCCTCATCGGGACGGTTAACTTATCAAACTTTTATATTTCGATGACCAGCTGTGAACGTCAGGAACAACAGTTTTTACTTGTGACTTTGATACGGTGGAGACCTGCTGCAAGACGGTTACTGGCTAGAAGACGCGCCGTGTCTGCTTTAACTCAGAGGATGCTAGCAGCTGCAGTACTGAGGAGATGCTAGCTATGAAGGTACGATGACAAACGTTTATGACAAAAAGATTGTCGGGAAAACAGTGAGGACAATCTGTATCAGGTTAAAAGTTGTTTTATTCAGCCTGAATTCACCCGACCACATTTCAATGAGCTGCTGGTTTGTCATCGTTGAACTAAAAGCTACAAGCTAGCTTTTAGGATGACGTCACAGCTTCGCGCGCTGCGCAACGAGACACAGAAACGCATGTAAGAAGTGTTTCAGCTGTGTTAAAATAAATGTTCTAACAAGTAAACAGTTGGAGCAGTTACTTCCTCTTTGCTTACACGACAATCAATGCTTTCCATTTGTCTGCGGCTCACTGGTGGTTTCATTACAAACCTGTTTACATCACGTGACCTCCGGCTAAGGTGGCCGTTTTGGTCCAATTATTCCGCTTCCAGAGCGTTTAGTATTCAGACTGAGGAAGCTCAGTCCAATGGAAACGAACCGAGACCACCTCGAAACATGGGTCAGAGAGTGGTTCCTAGTCGCAGACCAGGGTTGGCCTGGGTGTGTTCAGACTGATACTCGGGTCAGGATTATTGGGGGAAGTGAACCCTGGTTCACTTTAAGTGGACCAAATGTTGTCCAGTCTGAATACACTCTTAGAGTGTTTCTTCTTTGTGGCTGATAAAGTTGTCACAGTAATTTTTCAGGAAGCGTTTGAGGTACTGTGAATAAAAAGGTTATCATATGTTTAGTGAACACAATATGCATCCGTCACTGTGGTTCACCTTCAACCAACTGGAACTGAGGCCACTTTGTAGAAGGAAGCTTGTGATTGGACATCTTCTTGTTTACATCACATGAACATAAAAAGATAAAGTCAGTAGAGGCGTAAGAGGGGGACAAAGTTTGACAGAAAGTGGTTATTTACTTCCCGATAGATTTTATACTTTTTTGATAAAACATGCTTGTAATTGTGGTTTTGAATCGATTCTGCGTACTCTAAGTACTACTAGATTGTTTTTTCGACACGTATCTGTATCCTTTACAACCCTACAGTGTAATGATGTAGTTTTAACATCTGATCAAATGGAAGAGATGATTCTGACACTGTAACCGTTTCCAGTTGAACTGATCGTTTTTACTGAAGCCGTCACCTGAACTCATCAATATGTCCTGAGAAGAAACTCCAAACTGACTTGATGCTGTCGCTTGTGAAGGGTGTGTGCAAAGACACGCTGCTCAGCAGTTATAAATAGAAGTTCTCGGGTATTTCCGAAAATAGGTTAAGCTGCCATCACTGCACTGCTGGCATGACATCGCTGATTGCCTGCCAGCCTCCTCCCCAAAAACTGCTCCCACATGGCGCTCAAGAGGAGAAGGGGGGCACCGAGGGAGCATCTGTGGGCGGCTGCACAGCCGTGTCCCCATCATTCCATCACCCCCCCACCTCCTCATCTCGTCCCCTCCATCTCCCAGCCCGCCATCCTTCCATTACTCCTCCTATCCAGTGTTCTGGCTGAAGGAGCTTCCAGCGCTCCACTGCCAGCTGCACAGACACAGCAGCCATGACAGATAATTATCTGAGAGGAACGAGAAGAAATGAGATTTGTTTCTTTTCTAATGAGGAAGGGATGATTTGGCTTCATAAACGGAGTATATGGATTTGGCATACGCTCTAGTATGGCTATCTATACTTTGGTTTGCTGCTTAACTATAGATCTGGTTTAATCAAAGAAGATGGATCCATGTAATTAATGACTGATGGGCTCTCCTAACAGTTTGGTCTGCTTTTGGAGTTAGATTTAGAAACGCTTTGCTGTCTGTCTGTCTGTCTCTGCAGACAGTTGTGCGTTTGACAGAGAATTCATCAGTATGTATTAATGGGTTAACTGGGTCTTTGTAATCTTCCTCTACAGTTTTTTTTCTCATTTGTCTTTAAAGCTGCTCTCGCTGGCAGACTCTGAGCTTTTGAAGCCATTTTTCTTTAAAGGTTCCTTTTTAATTTTTGGAATCAAAGGCCCTGAGACCCTCATCTTTCCTCAGTCTGAGTCCCCTTTCAGCAGCAGGGAATACCTGTGACATGATCCATTGATGTCTCAAAGATGGAAATGCTTTGTTCTGCGTTTGCCGGCACGTACGTGAGGTGATTCTGTTGGTCTCTGCATCAGTTCAGAAGACTGTGTTTTGCTGTTGGATTGCATTGGTGACTTTATTATGTCTCCTGGTTCCTGTCCATGAAGAGGAAAGCAATGCTGTTGTCTGGCTTTGAACCAGTCAGGGGCCTCAGAGCAACTTTTATTGATTTCTGTAAATCTCTTGGCTGGGGCAGACCTGGGGGGGGGGGGGGGTGGGGGGGTGTGTGTGTGACATTGGAGAGATGGCACTTGGATGCTAAACTCTCGTTGACCCCCCCAGAAGTAGCACAGTAGGAGGCAGTGAGTGTGAACCTGCACATTATCTACACCCTGGTGAAAGTCCATCCATTAACAGTGGCAATTAGCCTGCTCATCAGGGATGCAGACGTCTTTGTGGATCGGGCCAAAGCTATAAGAGCAAAATGGAGAGAAAGAACCCAAACAGTCTGGAGAAGCCGAAGCTGCTCAGAGGATTCAGAGGGCAAAAACACGCAGAAATGCTGTCACACAGCAGAGATGCTCTGAAAACCTCTGGGGTGTCATTACGGTACAGGGAAGGCGTCAGCATCAGCACCACAGTTTAGGTGGTGAGTCTGGAGGTGGATGCGGGGTTACTCTGGACTGTTTGCCCCTCTGTTGACCCTGAAGCACTAAAGATTCCTTCAGGGCAAATTTACTGCATTTGTCACACATTGAGTGCCGCACACTCCACCATAACGACTGCAGACAGACTTTCAGTAAATACACATATACAGCTGGGGGGGTCCTTTGGGATGAGCCGCCTATGGATCTGTTTGACTGATTCTTGGAGTGCTTGGGATGGAGAGGCAACAAATCAATGGTGCAGTGGTCAGAGAGGATGTGACGGTGGGTTTGGGGACCAATCCTGTCCCCGTCCAGAGCCCATTTCTTTGCCCCCAGGTAAAGGTGTTACCATACGTGGATGTGGAGATGTGGGTTACAGCAGAGATGGAAGAACGTCGTTGGAAACATGGAGATCCATAACAGTGGTATTTTAAGATTCATGAAGGTTTTTGGCTCCACCGTTTTTTGAACTGTCGGTTCTTGGCTGAGAAAAGGTTGTTCCTGAAGCACCGGCAGCTTTCCTCTGTGCTCTTTTTTTGTTTTTTATCGGTTTAAGTATATAGTGATTACTTGGAGTTTACCAAACTACCTCCCATGACCAATGCTGCTCTCTGGCTTGCAGTGATTTAGGCCATGGTGGAGCTGTATTCTGCTGGTGGTGGGGTCTATGACCATCACACCCCCCAACACAGCAGCGTGTGAAGGAAACCAGTAATCCCGCATTAGTGACAGCTTCTTCCAAAAGTGTCAATGATGTGTGAGGGCACAGGCCAGACCAGTGTCAGGACCGGCACGCTTTCTGCCGCGTTCACACTTTCTGGCCAAGGAAATGCCTCCGGTAAGAGCCAGTTCACATGTTTCATGACGCCGGGGCAGCACGGCACCTCTGGGATCAGGATGTGGAAAATAAGGTGGAATGTGGAGTGAAATGAAAGTGAATGGGTTTCAAACCTGCCTCGTCCTCAAGACTTCCTTTCTCTTAAGACAGTTCCACAGTGCTCGGTTTGTCCCTGCAAGTCAACACGTCGATGCCATCGGCGCTGACCAGCGGAAACCTGCGATCTTACATGATTCGTTCAAAAGTTATGGGAATTCTAAAGATTAGATGAAGACAAACGAGCGGTTTCTCTTTTAGTTTTATTGTTTTTGTAAATTAAAGGACATGATGTCATCTCTGTAAGACAGAACTTTACCACCGTACTGAGAAATATTGACTTTGGTGTGTGGAGTTCATGATGAGCAAACTGGTGTCAAATAAATCTTTTTTTGTGTAAGTGGAGCAGCTGCTTATGAAGCAGATTGGTGTGTAATGTGTAGGTTTGTCATTTTTACTTTTTGGTTACTTTCTAAATGTATTTTTAAGACATCAACTCAGATTCTGTGGACAGTTCTTCAGTTCAATTTGTTATATAATCCAATAATACAACCCAGTTGTCTCACTGGGCTTCACACTGGTATTGGTCCAAAAACATGAAGTCAGTCATTAAATAGAAACAATAGCCGGTTACAAAACCAAACTAAACAGACTAAGCTAAACTGGCACACCTGCCCATAGATCCTCCTAAATCTCCTAAAAGAATCCTTTGTCTGGGAAAAAAAAGAAACTTGACTGAATAAGGATCTTTTATGGTCATTAAGGTCATCCAAGATAAAAGTCTAGCCCATAATCATGTACGATCTGGCTATCAGATAAATCCCATGGCTACATGTGAGAACTGGACTGAGTTAGTGTGACCCCCCCAATAGAAAATGGTTTACTTTTGGGTCCAACCAAATGAAATCCATTTAGTCCTCTTTTTTTCACAATACAAACACTGCCATGTTGGAGCCAGACATTATCACAAGCAGTGATTGGTCCAAGTCAGGCAGAGCTTACGTTTCTACAGCAACCACTCTCACCAATCAGGAGTGAGCTTGTTGGGAGGCCACACCCCTACCCTTTTATTGAGGCATCTTATTGGTCAGTTTATAACTTGAAGAACTTGGACTACAGAAAAAAGAGGATTATCATGAAGATGTTAAAAAAAGTATCAGATCAAGAATGTTTATTCTGACCAATAGAATGACAAAGTAACAAGTGTTTATTTCTTTATTGAAGTCTGTGGGATTTTGGCTTCTTGGAGCCAGCAGGTACTTCCTGTTTAGAACGCCAGGGAGGCGGAGTCACTCAGTCCAGTCGATAGATAAACCTAATAATTCAGAACAATATAGCTGTCACAAAAATACAATTATGAGACATTTTTCATTCACAGTAAAAAAAAAACCAGTTTTTTTTGTTAATCTAGTTTAATCAGATTAAATGTGACGTTCTTTAGAATCCATCTTTGGGTTTTCAGAAATTTCCCGTCTCTGAAGTGTCTGAAGCAAACGAGTCAAAAGAACGTTGATCTGTCTGCAGGTTCAGGGAGAAAACAGCTGAGCAGCAACAGTTGCCCCCCCCCATCTCTGCCCATGCAGGAGGCTACCCTGGTTGAGGGGGAAATGGAGAAAGTCAGTCGTGTTTCTGCACGATTCACTGAAACCCAAGCTGGGGGAGTTTTCTGTTGGAGATGAGAGACTAGCTTCCAGAAGATCCGAGGTCTGAAAGTTTCTCCTGTTTGGAGCTGAAATTGAATCCTGAGATGAAGCTGTGGAAGGTTTCTGTCAGACGACGCTGAGGATTATCTCCTCCCAGCTTCTAGGCTTCCCTGTTGCTGTGTCAGCAGGCGTTGATTACAGCGGCTTTTTGTTTTGTTTCAAACAATTTCATCATGCCCCCCCTCCACACACACAGTTTTGCACTTGGTATGCATTGCAGCGCTGGCAGTCTGTACGTGTTTGGATTCCAATTAAGGAGTTGTTAAAGAGTTTTCGCCCGTGGCCTGCAAAGTCTTATTAAGCCATACATTAAAGAGCGCCACATCACATTTAAATGGGCTTCATGTTTCGTTTTGGTTCCCCGATGCTGCTGCTGCTGTTATTCATTTATTCTTAGTGCTCTGTGGATTACACATTAAGAAATAATTCGCCCCCGTGACTGTCATGCTAAATGTTTTTACTCAGCATTATAGAACATATTTGTCAAGTAAACAAACAACCACCAGCCTGCAGAGAGAAGAGCCCAAAAACAGACAGCAAAACGACTATTAAAGAAACAAACGGCGTCCTGCAGCGCGGTTCCTTTTCTCTTCAACTTCATTGTGAGGGTGGGGAGTTTGACAGGGCCAGTTCAGCTGCTGGTTGTGCTAATCATCAGTCCTGGGGGGAGCAATGACATGACAGGGGTAATGACAGGGGTAAGTCCATTTCTCTCATTCTGTAAAACAAATAGTTTTGTAACAGAAATATTAGGTTTAACCTGGTGAACCCACAGGGATACATTTGGTCACTGTTTTTATTTCTTTTACAGTTTTATTGATTTTTTTTTTCATTTATTTTTCATTCTTTTTTTTATTTTTCTGTCTGCTCTTCATTACTGTTACACAAAAAAACCAAAAACAACGAAGCAAAGAAACAACAGAAAATGTTCCAAATTAACTTTAAAAGCCCAGAATAAAATAGTTCCTGGGTTCTCCAGGGTTAGTCAAAAGTAAAGAAAGAAAACATTCATTTAATACATCTTTACACAAATATACAAACACTTTCATCATTCAAAGGTTTTTTGTTTTAGAGACTATTGGCTGAACTTGTGTATTTAGGTAATATTTTGACTTTTTCTGGCCTCTGTCAATAAATGAATGTTTCTAGATTTTAGAAACACAGAAGAGCACACTTGGTCAACACATTATTCCCTTTTTGATGCACCTCTGCTCTGGTTATGCCACCATAATGTGTACAGGGAGAAAAACTGATGCTTGCAAGAGTCTAAGTGATTTTTCATGAGACAAATTTTGAACAGTGTCCATGTAAAGCCACTTAATACATCAGCAGGCGGTGCATCCATTCAGCTTATGAAATGAGATCCAGATGCAACATCTGCTAATAAAGCATCTTCAGAGTGGCAGAAAGATGATGCCTGTTAGCCCACAGGAACCTCATTAATAGAACCCAAGCAAATTTATTTATCCAGAATGTCAAGAGAGAAATGATTGCCTCAATATTCCATTATTTTATTTTCCCCTTTTCTCTTCTTTTCTTCATATTCAGTGTGTCTGCAGATGTGATTTGTGTTCATGGGTTATGTTAAATTTCTCTGGTTGTTTTATCCTACTGATGTTTAAGGACACTTTCAGCAAACAGCACTAAACAACATCCTTTACAAAAGGCTTGTCTCAACTATCTTTTACAGTAAAATACCACACATTTTTTTCTCCACACCATCTGAGATGACATTATTTCAGCATTTTGGTTCTTACCACTTGCTGCTTTTGCTTTCTGCCCGACTTCTTCCCACAATTCTAAGTGCCACAAGTGGAAAAGGTTGTTTTTTTTATTAACGGAGTGGGAAAAATTATGGATCGACTGAATATTGTAGGTATTCCATGATTTCACATGTTTACGCCGAACACAAAACCTAAAGCAATTGTGTCAAAACTACATAACTGTATTTTATTAATTTTACAAGAGATGTTTTGTAATGTAGATTTAGATTTACAATTTGCAAAGCTGCATGGTGGTGCACTCTCGCCTCACAGCAAGAAGGTTCCCGGTTCAAGTCCCAGCTGGGGGACTTGAAACAGCATCACCAATGGGAGTTTGCATGTTCTCTCCGTGCATGTGTGGGTTTTCTCCAGGGACTCCAGCTTCCTCCCACCGTCCAGAAACATGCTTCATAGGTTCATTGGTTTCTCTAAATTGTTCCTAGGTGTGGATGTGAGTGTGTATGGGTGTGTGATTGTGACCAGTCCAGGGGTGTCCCCTGTCTTTGCCCATGAGTGTCCGGGTTAGGCTCCGGCAACCCCGTGACCCCGAAAGGGATAAAGCGGTTTGGAAAACATTTTTTTTTATTGTTAAAGGATTTTAGTTAAGGTTTTTAATTGTCTTCTTTTAGATTTGTTCTTTGTGGCTCAAGGTAACCATTAATGTTGGTTTGTTTTTGCAGGATCTCTGAATTTTGGTCAGGGAGAAAGTTGTGTAGAAATTGAAAGCAGAGTTAGTCTAGAAAAAGATTTCCCAAACTTTGAACATTCACAAACCACTGTTCAGTCCATCATCCACAAATGGAAAGAGTCTGAAACAACTGCAAGCCTACCTAGACATGGTCGTCCACATAAACTAACAGACTGAACAAGGAGACACTGATCAGAGATGCAGCCAGGAGTCCATAATGACTCTGGATGAACTGCAGAGATCTACAGCTCAGGTGGAGGAATCTGTCCATAGAACAACCATCAGTCGAGAACTGAACACATCTGGACTTTACGGAAGAGCGGCAAGAAGAAAACCATTGTTAAAAGAAAACCACAAGAAGTTCTGTTTGCAGTTTGTCATAAACCATGAGAATGACCAGCAAATGTGTGGAAGAAGGAGCTCTGGTCAGATGAGACTAAGATGGAACTTTTTGTTCTAAATGTAAAACGCTGTGTGTGGAGGAAATCTAACACATCACTCTGAACACACCATACCACTGTCAAACATGGTGGTGGCAGCATCATGCTCTGGGGCTACTTCTCCTCAGCAGGAACAGGGAATCTGGTTAGAGTTGATGGGAAGATGAATGGAGCCAAATCCAGACTAATATTGGAGGAAAACCTGCTGAAGTCTGAACAACACTTGAGACTGGAGCAGAGATTCACCTTCCAACAGGACAACCACCCTAAACATGAAGCCAAAGCTACAATGGAATGATAAAAATGAAACAGATTAATGTGTTGGAACGGTCCAGTCAAAGTCCAGAACTAAATCCAATCCAGAATCTGTGGAGAGATCTGAACACTGCTGTTCACAAACGCTCTCCATCTAATCTGACTCAGATTGAATTGTTTTACAGGAAGAACGGACAAAGATTTCAGTCTGTAGATGTGTAAAGCTGGTAGAGACAAACCCCAAAAGACTTGCAGCTGGAATTACAGCAAAAGGGGGTTCCACAAAGTATTGACTCAGGAGGTTGAATACTTTTCAGTTTTTTATTTGTAAAAAAAAAAAAAAAAAAAAAAAAGGAACTAATTTTCTTTCCACTTCACAAGTGTGTGTCACGTTGTGTTGGTCTTTCACATTAAATTCCAATAAAATATATTTATGTTTCTGGTCAGAATGTGAGAAAATGTGAAGTTCAAGGGGTATGAATGCTTTTGAAAGCCTCTGCACGTTCTCCACTCCCAGGACGTTCACTCGCCGTCTAGTGTGAGGATGAAGAATGAAAGATGGCCTTTCACTATCGGGAAGCCTCTGGAGTTGTGTTATAATCTGCCTCTAAGCCAGGACTCCTGAACTAAAGAGATCTGTGGAACATGTGGGACTTTCCTGGAAAAATCAGAGAAATAATGTGCATTTCATGTGCTTCTGCTACAGGTTGTGCATTCTTGACGTACTGTGCCAGAGAGTCAGCCATCAAGGCCCAGAATGCCCTCCATGAACAGAAAACACTGCCGGGGGTAAGTCTCCGTCCTTCCTTCTTTTCTCATACAGACGGTCAGTGGCAGATCAAACGGCTCACAGCTGAACTTTTCTGGACTTGTTCTGGAGATTAAAAGCACTGCTGAGATCTGTTCAATCAATAGCTCAGCATTTTGATAGACAGGTTTCCGTTTTTTTTCTGTCTGAGTCCTGAAGTGGTGAACAGAGCCTCTGCTTCACACCTTTAACCAACACAACAGAAGGAAAATGAAAACAAGAATTCTCTGAGAGGCATTAGTCTGGGAACTTTTTCTCTTTGCTTTTCCTTCCTCTATGCTCAACAATTTGTCTTTTTACAACTTTGAATTTTGTAGTTTGCACAAATCAGTAATCTGATTAGTTTCTTATTGAGTATCCATAATAGGTTTGTTGGTTACATTGTGTTACTGTTTTTTAATGAGATACAATAGTAAAATAAACTGGTTTTTAACCACTCCTGACACCACACAGCGTTAAGAGACCTTATTTATGTTTATGTCTTTATCAATCCTCCAAAACGCACATGTCAGATGACTGATTGAAATAATAATCAAATCTATTGTCAGAACGGTTTAACCCAACATCTTCTGTGCCCCCCAGCACTTCACCTATACTATGCTACTTATTAACAGTACGTGTCTTGGAAACGACGTTGATGAGCGTCGGGCTGCTGCTCGCTTTACCTTAAGATTCAAGCTCCAGTGTGAGTCTGAGTCTGCTTACAATCACGTTTCATCAAGAGGAGTCCATTAACTGGAGGAAAAGTTCCTTGTTTCCATACAGGAGAACATTTCATTTTGTGCTTTTTTTTCAATGACATTTGAATGGTTCCAGAGTTCTTTTCAGAAGTGAGTTTTCCTCTTAGCTCCGCCCCCTTGGATAAATGCACAGACAGACAGATAACATTTTATGGTCATCGTCACACTTACAATGAAATTTTAAATTCTCACCGGTCAGTGCCTCATTCATTCTGTTCCTAGAAACATAATACAATTATAATTTATACCTTAGTTAAAAGAATAACACAAAATATTTAATGAATAGTCATATCACAAAACACAGTCATAAAAATAAGTTATAAAACAAAATAAAACAAGAAATAAATACAAATCCTAAAGCATTAGCATGCCCACAGACAGTCACACATTCATTGCATGAATTATCATAAGGTGCATTTCATTTCATCGCAGCATTGAGAGTGGTGATCGCCGTTTGAAAAAAACTGTTTTTCTATTCGTTGGTGAGTCTGTAGCGTCTACCTGATGGCAACAATTCAAACAGGTGATCGTCAGGGTGTGCAGAGTCATTTATGACATTTTTTACAGGAATGCCTTGCTCTTTAGCCTTGAGCCTTGCCTGCACACTTTTGTTGTTTGCTCTTACATTAAAATAATTCCTGTGGATTATTGCAGATTAATGGTAGCCATGATAGTCTGAATGTTGGTACCCATGGAGTCTGCAGGTATTTGTAGTTGTGACTGTATGTTAGTCGTATATGCTGCCCCCCCCCCCCCCCCCCCCCCCCCCACACACACACACACACACACACACAACCAGTAGTGTGTGAAACAGAATGTGTGTGATGGTGTGTTTGTGACAGTATGTGATGGTGTGTGTGACAGTATATGTTTGTGACAGTATGTGATGGTGTGTGTGACAGTGTGTAATGGCGTGTGTGACAGTATGTGATTGTGACAGTATGTGTTTGTGACAGTATGTGTTTGTGACAATATGTTATAGTGTGTGTCACAATATATGATGGTGTGTGTGACAGTATGTGATGGTGAGTGTGACAGTATGTGTTTGTGACAATATGTTATAGTGTGTGTCACAATATATGATGGTGTGTGTGACAGTATGTGATGGTGTGTGTGACAGTATGTGATAGTATGTAATGGTGTGTGTGACAGTATGTGATTGCGTGTGTGATAGTATGTGATTGTGACAGTATGTGTTTGTGACAGTATGTGTTTGTGACAATATGTTATAGTGTGTGTCACAATATATGATGGTGTGTGTGACAGTATGTGATGGTGAGTGTGACAGTATGTGTTTGTGACAGTATGTGTGTGTGATAGTGCGTGTGACAGCCGAAGTGAAGCATGATTTCTAACTGTTCCTCTGTGTGACGTGATCCTTTACATAAGTACATTTGGGTTCAAACATGACTTCTTCACACATGTTCCTCGGTGCATGTTCTCCGTCCTCTTCACTATCTGCAGCTGAGCTTGCTGGTGTTCTGGCTGAGCTGTTGCTGCAAAGGCTGAATAATTCAATGCTCCTCTCTGTGAAGGCTGGCAGGCGGGGAGGTTAGTGGGCTTCATGGTTCTGGATGTTTGCTGGGAGCATAACGGGTAAGAAGTCCTTTCCAGGCTTAGCTTGCTTTCTGTACTTGGTGCACAACCATCTCAGTGGCCTTGTTGTAGATTGTCCGCCCTGAGACTGGGAGGTTATGAGTTCAACTCCAGGCCAAGTCATACCACACACTCTAAAAATGGTATCCAATTGCTCCATGCTTAACACTCAGCATTTAGGGGTAAACTGAGTGCGGCTGTTACAGCAGCGCACTGCTCCCCCAGGGGATGGGACCAATGCGGAGAACAAACTTCACACACTAGGTTTGTGACAACTGGTGGGATGTTTTCAGATGCGCAGAAAATCCCACCTTCATGAGTGAAACAGGCAGTCTCTGCCTCATGAAGACTCCTCCTACTTGAACTTGGTCTTTATCTATCAGTGAGGCAGCAGCACAGCTGTGCCTTCTTTTGTTGACTCCCATGGCGAGCTCCACAGGCATCCCAGAGGTAATCATTAGGTTGATGGTGTGCTGCTCGCCTGCTGAATATGCACAGCCTGTCAGCTTTACCTTGAAAACATGAAGAACAGTTTGAACAAAAAACAGAAGAGATGAAATGATCCTGCAGCTTAGATTCCACAGATCATAGGAGCCTCCAGTGCTTTGATTCAAACTCTTTTAGTATATGACTCTGACCCATAAAACAGCCAGATCCACAAACACGTGAGAACGTTCTGCCGTCACTCCAAAGATCTTCAAGCAGAACGTCTCCGTCACATTTTGTCAGCACGACTGTGGTCAGTCTGCAGAACATCAGTAACCCTAAAGGAAGACATGGCTGCGAACAGAAAGCGTCTGCACAGAATACCACGATGCATCATGTGACACTAAATGCTGTCATCGTGCTGTTTTTATCCAAACATCATCACTGACTGCATGAAAGATATGGACAAAGTTTTAACCTCTGAAACGCAGTCAGTTCAGGAAAGATGAAATCTCTCATTTGTGTTTCAGACTTTTTAAAATTTAATTTAATAGCAATATTTAACATACACAAACCCTCATTTAATCATATTTACCTACCTATTTGTCAAATCCAGGTTAAAGAACCACCTGTTCTCAGCTGCATTTGATTCATTTGTATTCAAAAGTTTACATCCACACTGTTTATCTATGCTTGTTTTAAATTCACTTTCTTTAAATCTTATTTTAATGATCACACCTTTTATATTTCTTTTGAGTGTTTTTATGTTTTATGTAAAGCACTTTGAATTGTCTTTGTACATGACGTGCTGTAAAAATAAACTTACACAAGGTTCCGTGGCATTATCTAGTAAAAGTTTTATGAAAGAATTTTGCTACATATGATCTATATTTGTTTAGCATCTAATTTGTAATAATGCTTTTGAAGGCAGCAATTGTTTTTGTATTTATAGTTTCTTTGTCCAGTTTATTCCATATTTTAGGACCGTACACTGGAATAAATCTCTCTCATACCTTTGTTCTAAATCTTGGTTTTATATTTTATCTCCTTTTAAGTCAATATGTCCTTTATTGAATTAAACCTTTAGAGTCAGAGAGTCAGAGGTAACCACGTCCTGTGTGTCTTGAACAAACATTTGAGAATGTTGTAATCAACAAGGTCACTAAATGTTAGGATTTTTAAATGACTGATGTTGGTTCTGATGGGTCTCTGTTTTTACTTCCTGTAACAATTCTTATTGCCTTTTTTAATGTTGAGATTGAGGTTAAGTATGTTTTATAAGTACTACCCCATACAGTATATATAGATAGATAGATAGATAGATAGATATGTATATATGTATATGTGATGTGGGCTACCCACCAACTCCTTTATAAACACAGACTGAGGAATCTAACAGTTTGTGTAAATCTTAATCTGTGTGTGGATTTAAAAAATGTCACAACCACGCATCAGGTATGCATTGAGTTTCTATGCAATGATTTATTGATTTAAGGATTTATTTATATTTGTTTATAGAAACTTCTGAAATGTTGATCTGTTGCACTTTGTACAAAAATATTAATACCAAAAATAATATGAAAACTCTAGTCTTATTTTTCTGATGATCGTAGTTTTTATCTTTTTCAAATCTGACCAAAATTAAGCATTTTATGCTCATTGCACTGTATCTGCTAAGCTGGGTCTCATTGTTTTCATCCAGTTCCAATGTGGCGTCTTTACCTATCTTGGACAATGGTAAAAGGCCAGCGATCTCTTGCAATAATACCTCATTGGATGACCCCCTTGTGATGTCTAACATTCTTTGTTCAAAATGTGAAGGAATAGTTCATTATGATTGATTGCTCAGCCTCCTTAATGGTAGCGTTACTACAATATGATAATTATATGTGAAGTTTAGAAAAATGATATGGTGCGCAGGAAAAGTCCCTACAAAAGACCAGTGTGGCTCACTTGATTGATAAAGACCCCAATGCATTACATTTGAATGCTTTTTTTTTTTTTTTTAGTGGTTACGGAGGGAATTTGAATGCAGACATGCAAAGTCGTGGATGATGGATTTTAATTTACACCGTTAAAGCTGCTCCAGTTTGGGGGTTTTCCAGTAGTTCCTTGTTTTAGATTTAATTGCTGCTTTAAATAGAAACAAAATTCAAATTTACAGTTTTTTTCCTGTTTTTCAATTTTTTATTTTTTTTTGTCATTTTCTGCATCATTCAGCAAAGTGTCAACAAAATTTAAAAACCAAACAAACCAAATGAGGTTCATCTTTTCCATCTCGCCAAGTGTTTGTGTTCAGCAGAAACCGTTGGGTTCCACCCAAACACGAACCCCAGTGAAAGCTTTGCAGCTGCATCCTGCAGGCCTGTGGCTTCAAAAGAGCTGCAGGCTGTTTGGCTGACGAATGTTGGACATAAACAAAATCATGACTGTGAACATTGAAAGCTCTGCAGGGAGCAGTTAAGTAACTTTGCACCGGACGAACGGGACATCATCAGCAGAGCAGTGAAAGTCCGTCATGTCCTCTGACACATCTAAAAGCACTTAGGCTGCATCTGCTGGATGACCGGGACGTGATCATGCCTGATTTATGGGGGTTTCTGATCTCGGAGAGCCTTGAGGGTAACGGCTGTGCGCCTCAGACCTTCACTTCTCTGCTTCGGACTCTGTTTGCTTCGTCTCTTAAGGCTGCTCTTCATTTCCACGCTCTTGTCTCCCACAGCCCTCCCTCCCTCGTTTTGAGGGTTTTTGATTGTGTGGCCTGCAGCCTGCAGAACATAAACTTGGGGCAGAGGGAAGGCGAGCTTCGTCTGCCTCATATTCTTAAAGAAAGCCTATCTATGAGTGAGACATTTCCTGGGTTAATATGTTCTTAATTTGTGGTTCTGGTTCGGTAGGATCCTATTTAGAAGAATCTGATTTTCAGAGGTTATATTGTTTTAGGGAACGTACATCACTGAAAACAAATGATGGAAAGCCTTCAGGGCTGCAGAGGTCCCTGCCGAAGGCTTTAAAGATGCTCCGCCCTCTGCCTCCAACCTCACCTAAACATTGGAGGGGACTGAAGGGACAGAATGAAGCTAAGTTTCTCCAGAACATTTGAGCCATCCCGTCTCTGATCTGACGGCAACCAGAGAACAGGACCGAGCTGAGTCCCTGTTCCAGACTGATGCGATCAGAATGGTTCAACCGTCTGAACACTTTCAGATAGTTTGGATTTGGGCTTCAGGTTATTGTTTTATGTGGTGTATTGTTTTGTTTTTCATGTTTTTGAACTAGTGAAGGACCTTGTGTCTTCTGTTCTCTGCTATAGAAATAAAACTGAGTGTCTAGACCTGCAGACTGCTTTTTCCTTTTCCAAAGTGACTGCTCTCTGAACTAATCTGGTTGTTGTCGTAGCTGCAGCTGTGCTCACAAGGAACCAGAGTGAAGGACGTGCACTATAATCATCACCAAAGCATCAAGTGTTCCTCAGAACAACACAAACATTTAAATACCCCCCCCTTCCTGTGCATTAAAAATGGTGTGTTAGTCTACAGTTGTCAGACGTTTCACTGCAGCTGCCATTTTCAGCCATCAGTCTGTTGTGACATGAATGATATGCTACCGTAGTGTTTCTCCGCTGTTTGCTTTGACTAATGGATTCCCTCTGACAGAGCAGCGGACGGGATCTCTCAGTGTCAACATGTGAACCGCAAACAGCAGACAAAATGGATGTGTGTTGTTCTGATGCTAACATCTTCCATGATGGATGGATGCCCGCTCTGAGAAAATCCTTCCTCTGATCAAAAACAAAACCATAATTACAGGTTAGCTGAGACTAAAGGATGAGGCTGGGGATTGAAATGTTTGAATTAAATCTGTACACAAAGGTTTTTTTCTTGACCTTGAATTAGAATTGCATCCTGAAAGTAATAAAGCAGGATGCCTTTCATTTCATTCCAGAGCAGATTTCTACTCTTAGATCTGACTCTTATGGGTAGCTGCTCACATTAGGCTGAAAATACATCATTTTAAAGTTTGCTTACAAAGGAGGAATTGTAAATAGTGAGGTCATGTGCACATTCTACCTTACAGGTGGTTTGTAAGGTCAGGCTGGACCATGACGCTGAAATGAGTGACTCTGCCCCCCTGGAGTTTCAAACAGGATGTGGGCAAATAGTAGGGATGCTGCCTTCCAACACTCCTGATCGGCTAGTGTGGTTGTCATAGAAGCGTTGACTCAGACTAACTCAAACCAAACACTACTTGAGGCAGTCCAGTTCTCTGATATCGTTGGTGGTCTGGACTCATGCCTGAGATCAGGCTTTATCTGAGGACAGACCTTCATCGGTTTGGATGATCACACCCCTGCTGATGCTCTGTGAAGTGGATTCAAACCTCATAGCCTAAAATCTTTGTCTCAGTGCAGCAGAAATGTTTGGGATTTCTGTTCAGCAGACGTGTTGAACCTTAATGAAATACTTAAATGGACCTTCATCAGTTGGTGAAGGTGAGATGTGTGTCAGATGAACATCACGGAGCCTCTGGTTTTCAACAGAGAGCAGTTTGTTGTGGACAGGCGGCGGTTAAAGGACCACATCAGTTTAACTCAGCTGATGAGTTATTGAAAAAGTCTTTTCCCCTTGTGCCAGAATAGACTCTAATGCGTTCCTCTTCCCTTTGATGACGACTATAAATATGAAAGGACTGGGGGCTGTGGTCTGTTTTTGGAGCTGTTTGTTGGCTTTCACGTAGAGGAACTCGACTAGTAGATTTAAGTATCACGTCTTTGTTGTCTGGTTTAACAAAACCATTAGAAAATCAGGACGTCTGCTTGTTTATGAATGATCCTGGTTTATGGAAGGTCTGTAAACTCTGATGTCTGTGGAGAAAGGAGGTCGTGAAGTCCCAGTGAGGAAAATGAGGATGGCGCTGCTCGTCTTAATTCTGTGGATCAGTGCTGGAATAAGGCGCAGCTTTCAGCAGCCCACATACGCCCACGTTGGACTCGTATATTTAGTATTTCTGAACGCGTTTTTCTTCTCCGTGCTCAATGGTGCGAGAGGTGCACACTGGTTTTGAAATATTTATCTTTGTTCTCCTGGCAGAGTTTTCCGTGTGTGGGCGTTCACAGTTTCTAGGAGCACCTCGGGAATGCGCCTCAACAGATGGAGGTTTTAACTGGAGTGTTGGCTTCCACAAACAGGGCCACATGCTTCTGTTGCCTTCTATTTTAATTGGTTGATTTGCCTGTTCCTTTGTTTGCTTGTGTGTTGTTGACCCTTGTTGTGTAATCACAGAGTGTGGCGACGACACTTGAGTTATAATTATGCTATGCCGTGCTCGTCAAACATCCGTGACATCTGAGACAATATTTTTGGTTCCTGTCACAGCCAATCAGGGACAGACATTTTAACAGGTCTAGATGCGATTCGAGCGCCGACTTCCACCCACTGCAGGCTTTGCTGTGAGAAAATCTGCTGCCTGTGGTGCTGTCCAAGGTGCTGAAACAGTCAGAATCCCTGTTTCTCTTTATCCTAAATAATAAATGTGTCCTATTCTCTGTGATATTAACCTGACTGCATTTCTTCTCAGTTTGAAGAGTGAAACAGCAGGCCTTGTGTCAGCGGGGGGGGGTCTCACTATATATGAGCAGAATGAAATGTGAGCATGCGATCCTAGCTGCACGCTGCTGTGAAAAATGCACATAACAGGAAATACTTTTTGCAAGGCAAAACAATTCTTAGCACCTGAAGGCAAACCGCAGCATGTTATGACACCCATCCAGCAGATTGCTTTTCGTCTTTTGTCTAAAACACATTTCTTATTCGATTTGACAGCCTCAGAAATAGAGTAATTGCTTTTCTGACCTGTAATTTTAGCGCAGCCTGTGTATTATCCACAATGCACTGTGTCTTTGATTTATGTCTTTTTTTGTGCTGCCAAACTCTTTTGAATTACCTGCGCCTTTCTGGGTCTGACTGTTACACCATTTTCTGTTCTTCCTGCTCTTGACAGGTTAAATATTATTATTCCAAATGTGCCGCCTATGTGCCATAATGTTGCATTTTCTTTTCACTCTTTTTTTCCCTTAAAGGATCTTGGTTTTGTCTCTCGTGTCTCCTCCTCTCTGTCCTCCACGTTACCATCTCTGTGTTTCAAGGCTACTTTTCTCCTCACTCAGCAGTGGTGGCGCTCCTCTGGAGACGGTCAGTGTTGGAATGCCGCAGGGTTCCCTGAAGCCGAAACGTAACCTACAAGCACTGTATTAGACCAGACAGGACTTCTTAGCGCTGCTCCTGTTTATATAAAGCAAGGCAACGCTATCTGGATTCTGTAGGACTCTGCAGCTACAGAAGCATGCGATGCTAACGTTCACCAAGAGAGTTTTCTGTCAACGGTAAAGAAGAGGTTCCTAAAGACGTGGTAGTGTCTTCTTAATGCTGCCCAGACAGTTTGAAACTAAACAAATATGGCACAGGTAATAGGTATGATATTGTTGTGTGTACTTCTGTCTGTGTGTGTGCGTGTGTGTGGGGGGGTCTTTTTAGTAACATGCTGGGACGAGTTCAGCCGCAGAAAACCCTCCATACTTGGGCGGGGCTGGGAGAACATTATGAACTGGGGAAGACATTTGGTTTCATTATTAAAAGAAGCATGATTAATAAATATGAAGGGGGTTTCATCCGCTCCAGCATCCTGTTCACCAGCTATTCTTAGCTGGAACGATAGCTCCGATACAACGGGGGGCAAAATAGATTCTGACAGGAATGAATACAGACAGCAGAGGTAATTTATTAATGCACTTTTCCTAACTCCTTCTCCATCAGACAGCCCGCTCTTTGCTCAGAAGAGAGGAGCTCATTAAAATCCATATTTACAGCACATAAATAGACGTGATGGAAAAAGGCCTTAATAAGACGGCGCTCACTGGATTATGGATATGAAACGAATGTTCTAGATTACTGTTCATAATTACCTTGTACTTTGTGGCTCTGCTGCCTTCATGTTGGGGGTTCCTGTTTTCTTCTTCTTCTTCACACCCCCCCTCCATTCAGCAGTTCATAGTTCACATGAAAATTTGTGTGCACAGCAATACCAAACCTCCAGATCCAATAGATTTGATTACAAATCGTGTTCATATTCTGCTTTGTCAGCATCACATGTGACTTTGTTTAAGCATTCAAAGACTTGCTAAGCATCGTCTTGAGCTCTGTCAACATCTGCAGTGTTGGCCTGGATCTGTGGACTGCAACAGTGTGAAGAAACGCAGGATCTGGACAGGCTGCTGCACTCGTGGCGCAAGCCCCCCACCCCCAGTGACACAGATGAGACCACTGGCCCACAAGGGTCATTTTATACTCAGCTTTAATGTACCTGCTCTGATGCTGTGAGGAGAAGGATGGTTTGATTTCGTGATGCGTCAGGAGCCGTGAAGGTCTCGTTACAGACACTGTTTCCATACTGATGATGTTGGCATCGTTTAAAGATGAACAGAAGATGCATCACAGTCACCCGGGTAGAAGACTCATGAAGGAACATCTGCTTTAGGTGGCTCTGATGCTACAACAGCAGGATAACTGAGAAGGAGGAACGAGGAAATGAAAACAGGAAAATCCAAACTTTTTGGCATAACTATGTGATCTAATTATCTGCTTAGATAAAATAGTCTAAAAAATTAGGTTTTTGTCGCTTCAATAAAAATTAGGGATTAAAAGCAAACTAATAACAAAATAATCAGAAGGTTTTATCTTCTAATGGACTGTTTTTGACTTGATAGAACCGATGTGATTGTTGGTGTTTTCTATTTATTTATGTTGTGCGGCTTCTTTTGTAGACAGATTATCCTAAACACAGTGAATGCAGATGTAAAGCCTTTGTTTTCTATCCATTGTGTCTACTTGGGAAAATCCCTGTGATTGCGTGTTTGAAAGATGCTCTGCATGTGTGCTGCGACAGCAGAGCCTGACGACCGCTCAGTGAGCGGAGTGATGTGTCCCCACAGCAGAGGTTCCCATCATCCTCTGTTCTCGCTCTTTCTCTGTGGGCATGTGACCGAGCTGCAGACTTGTGGGAAATGTAGTGATGCTGTTGGGCTGAAAGCCTCCCCAGGGTCTGGAAGAAAACAACACAAGGAAACATTAGCTCAACCTCGGACATCTTCACAGAGCTGCTTATTTGTCAGGCTGACCTGGATCTGTTTAAGTGCCATAAAGTACTGTCACCACACAACATGTGGCTTTTTGAGAGACAGGAAACCAGATGTTTCAGACGGGGTTTAGTACCGCTCCTCTGATGCAGACATGTTGTCACGCGTTTGGTACAATAATGCTGCTAATAATGAAAATTCTGCTGCAAAAACCAAAAACAAGTTCTTCAAGACCCATAAGGTTTGAACAAAGAATGGAATCATCTTCACTCTCTCATTACTGCTCAGAGACCGGATCGCTCTTCATTAACATTCTGCTGTCAGAGAAGCTCATAGAAAGAGCACCCCCCCAGCCTCCGGTCCCTCTTCTGTCTCAGAGGAGAAGCCAGGTTTATTTCCCTGGTGGAAATATTGGACTTTCAGTCAGATCAATTTCCAGTGTCGGGGGCACTTCATGGTCTGTCTAATTATAATCCTGTGCAGTTGGTGGGGGCCGGCGCTGCTGTGGGGCGGCCGCTGTAATAAAGGCATCACTGGTCACCAGTCACCACTTCACTGCTGCAGGCAGAGCTGGATTCAGGGCGTCTTATCTGGTGCCTGCATGCGACGTGTCATTTGAAGAAACCATTAGCAACCCCCCCACACATGCTTCTCAATATGCTACAGTCCAGACCCTTTGTGGAGCTGTGTGCAGCAGAGCAGGTGCTGTCAGCATCACTGTGTCCCACACAGAGCTCAGTCATGTCTTGGGTGTCTTTGTGAGTAAAACTCTGGATTTTAGGACTCAGATCAGTTTCTCAGTATCTAAAAATCAATAGTATTGATCCAAAGGTACTAGAGGCCGCCACTCTCATAGCTTCTACTTCTAATTCTGTGTGGGTGTCAAACTTTTTCATCATTCTCTACATTGTGGGGCTCTCCGTGCTGACTAGAAGAGGTGTGATGACCATGTAGAGGCGGCACTCCAGCGCCACCCTCTCCCTGCTGCTACTTAGGGATTCTGCCAAAAAGAGGTGAGGAAGAAAGACTGTGTGAGTGACAGGAAGGAGAAAGACAGAAAGAAATGAGAGAAAAGGAGTGTGACAAAAAGACAGGGCAGAAAAGGAGATGGAGAGAAGAAAGCGTAGACAGCAAGCGGTTGGATGGCGAGGGAGAGATGGATGCAGAGAACGAGGCAGCAGTAACACAAAGGGAAGCAGAAATAACAAAAAGAGCAAAAACACAAAAGACACCAACGAAAGGAGTGACTGAGATGAGCAGATTTGATACAAAAAAACAACAAAAGAATAAAAAACAATGAGGGACGCTGAGACTAAAACAGCTCAGATAAGTCACAAATGGAGTTCCATCAGCAGACGCTGCTGCAGGAGAACTGAGGGCTTGTGCTGAGACGGAGAGTCTGCCTGTCATCAGGAGCCAGGAAAACTGACAGAGAACTGGTGAGGCTCAAAGACCTAGAAAATACACCAAAAGGAGCTTTAAAAGGCAGGGGGGCGTGGTCTACAGAGACACAGTCAAAGGTCTCGTGTGTGTTTTACATAAAGTCAAGAGTTTCTTGTGTGAAAAAGACACAAAGGGAAAGAAAACCATTGTGACGGCAAAAACCTGTAAAAACTGAAGTTAAGGATGAATGTGTTCAGTCTGTGTGTGTGTGTGTGTATGTGTCTGTGTGTATGTGTCTGTGTGTGTGTGTGTCATGTGTCTGTGTGTGTTTGTGTCATGTATGTGTGTGTGTCTGTGTGTATGTGTGTGTGTCATGTGTCTGTGTGTGTGTGTGTGTCATGTGTCTGTGTGTATGTGTCTGTGTGTGTGTATGTGTGTGTATGTGTGTCATGTGTCTGTGTGTGTGTGTGTATGTGTGTGTGTGTGTCCTGTGTCTGTGTGTGTATGTGTGTCATGTGTCTGTGTGTGTGTCATGTGTCTGTATATGTGTGTGTATGTGTCTGTGTGTCATGTGTGTGTGTGTGTGTATGTGTCTGTGTGTGTGTGTGTCATGTGTCTGTGTGTCATGTGTCTGTGTGTGTGTGTGTATGTGTGTCATGTGTCTGTGTGTGTGTGTGTGTCATGTGTCTGTGTGTGTGTATATGTCTGTGTGTGTATGTGTGTGTATGTGTGTCATGTGTCTGTGTGTGTGTCATGTGTCTGTATATGTGTGTGTATGTGTCTGTGTGTCATGTGTGTGTGTGTATGTCTGTGGGTGTGTGTGTGTGTCTGTGTGTGTCATGTGTCTGTGTGTGTGTGTGTCCTGTGTCTGTGTGTGTGTATGTGTCTGTGTGTCATGTGTGTGTGTGTGTGTGTGTGTGTGTCATGTGTCTGTATATGTGTGTGTATGTGTCTGTGTGTCATGTGTGTGTGTGTGTGTGTGTGTGTCATGTGTCTGTATATGTGTGTGTGTGTGTCTGTGTGTCATGTGTGTATGTGTGTGTGTGTGTGTCATGTGTCTGTATATGTGTGTGTATGTGTCTGTGTGTCGTGTGTGTGTGTGTGTATGTGTCTGTGTGTATGTGTGTCATGTGTCTGTGTGTGTATGTGTCTGTGTGTGTGTGTATGTGTCTGTGTGTGTGTGTATGTGTCTGTGTGTGTGTGTGTGTCATGTGTCTGTGTGTGTGTGTGTGTCATGTGTGTGTGTGTGTGTATGTGTATGTGTCTGTGTGTGTGTGTGTCTGTGTGTGTGTGTGTGTCATGTGTCTGTGTGTATGTGTGTCATGTGTCTGTGTGTGTGTGTGTCATGTGTCTGTGTTTGTGTGTGTCATGTGTCTGTGTGTGTGTATGTGTCTGTGTGTGTATGTGTGTCATGTGTCTGTGTGTGTGTCATGTGTCTGTATATGTGTGTGTATGTGTCTGTGTGTCATGTGTGTGTGTGTGTGTATGTGTCTGTGGGTGTGTGTGTGTGTGTCTGTGTGTGTCATGTGTCTGTGTGTGTGTGTGTCATGTGTCTGTATGTGTGTGTGTGTGTCTGTGTGTCATGTGTGTGTGTGTATGTGTCTTTGTGTGTGTGTGTGTATGTGTGTGTATGTGTGTCATGTGTCTGTGTGTGTGTGTGTCATGTGTCTGTATGTGTGTGTGTCATGTGTCTGTATGTGTGTGTGTGTGTCTGTGTGTGTGTGTGTGTGTGTGTGAGTGGGTGTGTATGTGTCTGTGTGTCATGTGTCTGTGTGTGTGTGTCATGTGTCTGTATGTGTGTGTATGTGTCTCTCTCTGTGTGTGTGTGTGTGTGTGTGTGTCATGTGTCTGTGTGTATGTGTCTGTGTATGTGTGTGTGTCATGTGTCTGTGTGTGTGTGTGTATGTGTATGTGTCTGTGTGTGTCATGTATCTGTATGTGTGTGTCATGTGTCTGTGTGCATGTGTCTGTGTGTGTGTGTGTATGTGTCTGTGTGTCATGTGTCTGTGTGCATGTGTCTGTGTGTGTGTGTATGTGTGTGCGTTATGTGTCTGTATCGGTGCGTGGGTGTGTATGCATGTGTTTTTGCGTCTCTGTGTATGTGTGTGTGTGTGTGCGCATGTCCGTATGGGGGTGTGTCTTTGTGTGTGTGTGCATGTCTGTATGGGTGGGTGGGTGTGTGTGTATGTGTTTTTGCGTCTCTGTGTATGCTTGTGTGTGTGTGCTTGTGTCTGTGTGTGTGTGTGTAACTGTCGGCGTGTATGTGTCTGTGTGTGTGTGTGTGTGTGTGTGTCATGTGTCTGTGTGTATGTGTCTGTGTGTGTGTGTGTATGTGTGTGTGTCATGTGTCTGTGTGTGTGTGTGTATGTGTATGTGTGTGTGTCATGTGTCTGTATGTGTCTGTGTGTGTGTGTGTATGTGTGTGTATGTGTGTCATGTGTCTGTGTGTGTGTATGTGTGTGTGTCATGTGTCTGTGTGTGTGTGTGTCTGTGTGCATGTGTCTGTGTGTGTGTGTATGTGTGTGTGTCATGTGTCTGTGTCGGTGCGTGGGTGTGTATGCATGTGTTTTTGCGTCTCTGTGTATGTGTGTGTGTGCATGTCCGTATGGGGTGTGTCTTTGTGTTTATGTGTGTCATGTGTCTCTGTGTGTCATGTGTCTGTATGTGTGTGTGTCATGTGTCTGTATGTGTGTGTGTGTGTGTCTGTGTGTGTGTGTCTGTGTGTGTGTGTCTGTGTGTCATGTGTCTGTGTGTCATGTGTCTGTGTGTGTGTGTCATGTGTCTGTATGTGTGTGTATGTGTCTGTGTGTGCGTGTGTGTGTATGTGTGTCATGTGTCTGTGTGTATGTGTCTGTGTATGTGTGTGTGTCATGTGTCTGTGTGTGTGTGTGTATGTGTCTGTGTGTGTCATGTATCTGTATGTGTGTGTATGTGTCTGTCTGTGTGTGTGTGTGTATGTGTGTGTATGTGTGTCATGTGTCTGTGTGTATGTGTGTCATGTGTCTGTGTGTGTCATGTGTCTGTGTGTGTCATGTGTCTGTGTGCATGTGTCTGTGTGTGTGTGTGTATGTGTCTGTGTGTCATGTGTCTGTTTGCATGTGTCTCTGTGTGTGTGTATGTGTGTGTGTCATGTGTCTGTGTGAGTGGGTGGGTGTGTATGCATGTCTGTATGGGTGGATGGGTGTGTGTGTATGTGTTTTTGCGTCTCTGCGTATGCTTGTGTCTGTGTGTGTTTGTATGTGTCGGTATGTATGTGTCTGTGTGTGTGTGTGTCATGTGTCTGTGTGTGTGTGTCTGTGTGTATGTGTCTGTGTGTGTGTGTCTGTGTGTGTGTGTGTCATGTGTGTGTGTGTCTGTGTGTATGTGTGTGTGTCATGTGTCTGTGTGTGTGTATGTGTCTTTGTGTGTGTGTATGTGTGTGTATGTGTGTCATGTGTCTGTGTGTGTGTGTGTCATGTGTCTGTATGTGTGTGTGTCATGTGTCTGTATGTGTGTGTGTGTGTGTGTCTGTGTGTGTGTGTGTGTGTGTCTGTGTGTGTGTGTGTATGTGTCTGTGTGTCATGTGTCTGTGTGTGTGTGTCATGTGTCTGTATGTGTGTGTATGTGTCTGTGTGTGTGTGTGTGTGTGTATATGTGTCATGTGTCTGTGTGTATGTGTATGTGTGTGTGTCATGTGTCTGTGTGTGTGTGTGTATGTGTCTGTGTGTGTGTGTGTGTCATGTATCTGTATGTGTGTGTATGTGTCTGTCTGTGTGTGTGTGTGTATGTGTGTGTATGTGTGTCATGTGTCTGTGTGTATGTGTGTCATGTGTCTGTGTGTGTCATGTGTCTGTGTGCATGTGTCTGTGTGTGTGTGTGTATGTGTCTGTGTGTCATGTGTCTGTGTGCATGTGTCTCTGTGTGTGTGTATGTGTGTGTGTCATGTGTCTGTGTGAGTGGGTGGGTGTGTATGCATGTGTTTTTGCGTCTCTGTGTATGTGTGTGTGTGTGTGCATGTCCGTATGGGGGTGTGTCTTTGTGTGTGTGTGCATGTCTGTATGGGTGGGTGGGTGTGTGTGTATGTGTTTTTGCGTCTCTGTGTATGCTTGTGTCTGTGTGTGTGTGTGTGTGTGTGTGTATGTGTCGGTATGTATGTGTCTGTGTGTGTCATGTGCCTGTGTGTGTGTGTGTCATGTGTCTGTGTGTATGTGTCTGTGTGTATGTGTCTGTGTGTGTGTGTGTCATGTGTGTGTGTGTCTGTGTGTATGTGTGTGTGTCATGTGTCTGTGTGTGTGTATGTGTCTGTGTGTGTGTGTGTGTATGTGTCTGTGTGTGTGTGTGTATGTGTCTGTGTGTGTGTGTATGTGTGTCATGTGTCTGTGTGTGTGTGTGTGTCATATGTGTGTGTGTCATGTGTCTGTATGTGTGTGTGTGTGGGTGTGTATGTGGGTCTGTGTGTGTGTGTGTGTATGTGTTATGTGTCTGTGTGTCATGTGTATGTGTGTGTCATGTGTATGTGTGTCATGTGTCTGTGTGTATGTGTCTGTGTGTGTGTGTGTATGTGTGTGTGTCATGTGTCTGTGTGTGTGTGTGTATGTGTATATGTGTGTGTCATGTGTCTGTATGTGTCTGTGTGTGTCTGTGTGTGTGTGTATGTGTATGTGTGTGTATGTGTGTCATGTGTGTGTGTGTGTGTATGTGTGTGTGTCATGTGTCTGTGTGTGTGTGTGTCTGTGTGCATGTGTCTGTGTGTGTGTTTATGTGTGTGTGTCATGTGTCTGTGTGGGTGCGTGGGTGTGTATGCATGTGTTTTTGCGTCTCTGTGTATGTGTGTGTGTGTGTGTGCATGTCCGTATGGGGGTGTGTCTTTGTGTGTGTGTGCATGTCTGTATGGGTGGGTGGGTGTGTGTATGTGTTTTTGCGTCTCTGTGTATGCTTGTGTGTGTTTGCTTGTGTCTGTGTGTGTGTGTGTGTGTGTAGGTGTCTGTGTGTCATGTGTCTGTGTGCGTGTGTCATGTGTCTGTGTGTGTGTGTGTATGTGTCTGTGTGTCATGTGTCTGTGTGTGTGTGTGTGTGTGTGTATGTGTCTGTGTCTGTGTGTCGTGTGTGTGTGTGTGTGTGTGTGTCATGTGTCTGTGTGTGTGTGTGTATGTGTCTGTGTGTCATGTGTGTGTGTGTGTGTCATGTGTCTGTGTGTGTGTGTGTGCATGTCGGTGTGGGTGTGTGTATGTGGGTGTGTGTGTGTGTGTGTGTGTATGTGTCTGTGTGTTATGTGTCTGTGTGTGTATGTGTCTGTGTGTGTGTGTGTGTGTGTGCATGTCCGTATGGGTGTGTGTGTGTGTGTGTGTTTGTGTAGAAGTAAGTTGTCATTAGTTTTGCAGCTGGCTTTGTAAGAAAATGTAAAGTCAAAGAAAATGTAAGTTTCCTGATCTGTCAAACAAACTCAACAAATAACAAATGTGTAAACCCCCCCCATGCCCCCACCCCGCCCAAAAAGCAGGTAACCATCTTTGGCTCCGCCTCTATCATGATTTAATTCTTGTTGTGTTTCAAACCACTGCCTCCCTCAGCCCCCTTTATTGGTTACCTTGGAAAGTATTTTGGGGAGGGCGGGGCTTTGCGTTGCCCCCCCTCCTGTGTTTACCCCTCCTTCCATTGTGACTCTTTGGGTTGGGTCAGGTGTGTCCCGGTTTCTTTCCATCGGTTGACCTTTGTCTCAGTAAGGACTTTTCTCTCTGTTTCCCCCCCCACACCTGGGAGACTGCCTGGCAACCAGGGCTCCAGCTGCGCCCCCCCCTGCTGACGTGAACTCAGCTGCTTGGATCGTTTCCTGCTCTGGACTTGGTGTTAAGAGCGTTGGAGGCTCATATTTAACTCTAATCAAGTGTGAGCCCCAGCAAGCTTTCTGCCGCTCAATAAATTAATTGTGTGTCTGTCTGGGGTGGGGTGGGGTGTATGGAAACAGAGGCATTACAAACTAAAGGAGGAAAAGAAAAGCGAGTGAGTAAAGACAAGGGGGCGGCTGTGGGTTGGGGGGCATAAAGGATGGCTATAGAATTCTCAACTATTGTTTCTCCCAGTGTGAGCGGCGTATAATCACTCAGCCTGAGCAGAGTAATGACACCATCTGGGCCGGCGAAGGCAGCAGATTCTCTCCAGCTGAAAAATGGATGCATGGATCTGGGGCGATTAGAGCGTCAGCTGGAAAGATTTCGGAAGGAATGCTAGCAGCTAATAAGTAGAGTAACAATCGGAGGGTAATTCTCTCCACAAGCAACAACAGGAGCTGCAGGATGGAGCAGCAGGAGTCTTTAAATGAACCGGAAACCGCTTCCATTATTCCTGCTTTCCTTTTTTTTTGGAAATTATTCACCCATCTGTGAATACCTGATCCAGACTTTCCTGACGTTCCGCTCTGTTCCTCCTCTGATCTGTTTTCAAAGTTTTCCCAGTGATCTTTTAATTATGATGATGCCTTTTGTAAAAAAAAACCTGGTCATTTTCCAGGACATAGATCCTGCAGAGCGGCAGGAGTTCATTAGAAACTCTCCTCTGAACAGTTGGCATAGAGCAAGCCTGCCCCCACTTCTCATCATCCACTAGTTTAAATGCTCTCACAACCCCATCCTAACATTAGCGATGCAACAAAGACGGTGAGCAATATCAGAGCTGTCCAGTCGTCCAATTCTGGTCCAGATTCCAGCTCAGACCAGGAAAACAAAGACGTTCATGGATCTGTTTGTCTGTAAGTGTCTGCATCAGAATGGGGCGGAGCAGGGAGTCTTTGGCCCAGCCCATTTCCCTTGCTGCATCATAAAAGCGCTTTTTCAAATGGCATTTTTTGTCTGCTTCCCATTCACAATGATTTGAATTAGGTCTTGGTGATCAATCAATTATATTGATTGATTAATTCAAATTTGTTGTTTTAGACAGTTTTGTTTTGGGAAAATCAGTATTTTATTTTCCCTGCGCTTTACCTTCCTGGGCTTCCTGTTTAAGTAAAGGCAGCCAGTAAAGATGAGCTTCTTCTGTGAGAATGAGAAATGGAAGGATAAACTGGCTGGACTCTCAGCAGCAACAGAGTTTAATCAAAAATGAACAAAAATGTTCATTTGGAAACAGTGGTGTTGTTACACTCTGGTGCTATCATTCTACAACCAATACTATACTAATGATCTGTTCTCGTGTTGCGTTTAGTCAGACATTTCCACAGAGCAGACATTAAGACGTGATGATAAATACAACAAACTTCATTCATAGAATGATGATGATAGCTATTTTCTAAATACAATAACAGATATGAATCCACTTTCAATTAAACATTATTTGCAGTATTTAACATTACAGAGCCAGTGTTGAGCTGACACCCCCATTCGTTACTGTCAATGACACAATGGCAAAAATCAAAAACCTTTAGTTTTAGGCAGTTTTTTGTCATGATTTTATATAAAAATGAATCAACTGGAGGCAGAAATAGGAAAAAAGTACATTTTCTGTCAATCCACTCCCTTTTATTAAACCTGTCCTTGTTTTCTCAGCATGTTGGAATTTGAGTTTACAGTTAGATGACATAACAGATGTGTTCACACTATTTATCAATTATTTTCTTCAAAACATCATGAACAGAATTTTAATTCTGTATAGGCTATATGTCAGTGGTTCAGACCAAAGGTGTCTGACTGACAGCTCTCCTCAAGGACCGTGTGAAAATGCCAGAAGCAGAGAGCAAAGGCTGATTAGAAAGCTGAGTCGCTTAGAACAGTTATTATCTTGTTTTGTTGTTATGCTGTGACGTCCTCTCTCTCTTTGCATTCAACATAATATCATTTTTTCAAATGACACCTAAAGTTTTTCTTTGTAAAAGAATGTCATCATCTGTTTGGTAAAAACGTGCCTGGCCGGTTGATTTCTTTCTTCCATCGGTAAACTTGGCTGGTGAGTCAAAAAGGAAATGTTGACCAGTGGGGTTGTGACTTGGAGAAGCAAAATCTGCTTGAAGGTCGTTGCTGCCAAAAGTGGGAGTACGACAAATTCGTTTCAACAGCTGGAACAGACGCTCTGTCAAGTGTGCTTAATGATGTATTAATAATGTGCTTAAAGTGATGCTTAAGCTAGTGGTAGCTCACAGAACATCTTGATTTTAGTTCAACTTTGTCTTTAACTATATTTCCAAAGGATATGCTAAAATAAGAGTTTTTGTTCAAACATATGCTGTTATTTTATTTTTTTGGCCATATCATCCAGCGCTAATTTGAATGAATAAATACTCAGAAATGCAGTTTTAATCTTAATTTTCTTCATATATGTCCTCCATTTTTAGAAAAATACCAGAAGAACCAAAACCACAATTTTTAATTGGAGTAGTTTTTTCACACTAACAAACCTTTTCCTCCCACTTCATTTTTGGGGCTGGGGTGTGTGTGTGTGCGTGCGCGTGTGCGTGTGCGTGCGCGTGTGTGTGTGTGTGTGTGTGTGTGTGTGTGTCTGTGTGTGTGTCTGTGGGGGTGTGTCTGTGTGTGTGTGTGTGTGTGTGGGTGTGTCTGTGTGTGTGTGAGAGCAGTGATGTACGGAAGCCCCTGCCCAGCCAGAAGAGCAGCCCTCCCACCACACCAGGGGCCCAGCTCGGGGCCCAGCTCGGGGCCCCCCTACCCCCGAGAGCCCCACCCCCCAGACAAGCCCTCACCACCACCCAGGAGTTCTGAGCATCCCCCCACCCCATCCCCGCGTACGAGTCAGGGCCCCCCAAGGGAGACCTGCCCCAAAGCTCCAGGCAGCTGCAGAGATCCAGAAGAGAGCACGGTGGGGGTCATCTACCCCCATCTAGAGGAGGGATGACCAAGACAAGTGGGGGTCCCCGAAGGTGTTGAGTACAAAGCGTGACCAGGCTCTCCCAATGCTCTCCCAAAAGTCTCCCTGGGGCAGAGGCCCCACCGCATGAAAGCAGACCCCCAGGCCCCCCACCCCACAGGAAGAGAGAGGAGCCTGGAGGGGGCCAGCCCCAAGGGCATGCCCCAGCCCCTGCCCCCAAGCACCGCCCCTCAGAAATGACACTTTATAACTTTTTCTTCCATTGTGCTTGTGGAGAGGTTGCTGACAAGGGAAAAACATATGACAATGATGCTTCTCAATGACCCGTTGTCATAGCAACCCTTCTCTATTGATCTGGCCAGCTCTCATCTCCGTTTCCATTCGTCTTCACTCTCACTTTTCTCTATCAGTCTTTCTTTAGTTGCTCTCCTTGCTTTTCATCCGTCTGCCGTCCTCCTCTCCCAGATTGATGTCTCGTGAGGCTAAGCTAACCTTCACCTGCGTCGAGCACACATCCCGCTCTTCTGTTCCAATCTGTCAGATTAAAGACGTGTCTACTTGCCTCACCCATAAACACATTTCTTCAGAATTTAAATCCTCACTCCAGGCGCTGATTCAGTAAATACTTTGAAGTGCAACTGCATGTACTATTAAATATTCTCTTGCTCAAATATAGAAAAACTGCGGGCTAGAAACAAAAATGTGCTGGATGCGCATTTGAATTCACTGGATAATCTGTGCTCCGTTTGCTCAGACATGCTGCTGATAATATGTCATGCATGTTTTTGAGTTGTAGAACAGCTTTGCCATTATAGTTCCACTCAGAAACAACAGATTGAAGCTGTTTGAGGATCAGAACTGATGCTGACAGCTCTACAAAAACCAAGAGAGAATGTGACATTTTTTAAGATCGTTGCTGTAGAAAATATTTTGTGCACCTGGAAACTTTTTAGGGTGTATCCAGACTAACAAAGTCTGTTGTTTCGGGCCGAGTCCACTTAATTTGGTCCAGATCGAGTCCTAAAGATTGCGTTGGGTCTGTATTCAGGCTGGCGTCTGCGGGAGATTTCTGTTTCGGACCAAAGCTTGTAAACAAAACCACCTGACAAAAGATCTCTTCAGTCATTGGCCAGGAACTACGAGGCGGGTCAAAACAACCAGAGGAAGTCGGAGGTGCAGCGTTTTAAAGTCCTCATCGGGACGGTTAACTTATCAAACTTTTATATTTCGATGACCAGCTGTGAACGTCAGGAACAACAGTTTTTACTTGTGACTTTGATACGGTGGAGACCTGCTGCAAGACGGTTACTGGCTAGAAGACGCGCCGTGTCTGCTTTAACTCAGAGGAGGCTAGCAGCTGCAGTACTGAGGAGATGCTAGCTATGAAGGTACGATGACAAACGTTTATGACAAAAAGATTGTCGGGAAAACAGTGAGGACAATCTGTATCAGGTTAAAAGTTGTTTTATTCAGCCTGAATTCACCCGACCACATTTCAATGAGCTGCTGGTTTGTCATCGTTGAACTAAAAGCTACAAGCTAGCTTTTAGGATGACGTCACAGCTTCGCGCGCTGCGCAACGAGACACAGAAACGCATGTAAGAAGTGTTTCAGCTGTGTTAAAATAAATGTTCTAACAAGTAAACAGTTGGAGCAGTTACTTCCTCTTTGCTTACACGACAATCAATGCTTTCCATTTGTCTGCGGCTCACTGGTGGTTTCATTACAAACCTGTTTACATCACGTGACCTCCGGCTAAGGTGGCGTTTAGTATTCAGACTGAGGAAGCTCAGTCCAATGGAAACGAACCGAGACCACCTCGAAACATGGGTCAGAGAGTGGTTCCTAGTCGCAGACCAGGGTTGGCCTGGGTGTGTTCAGACTGATACTCGGGTCAGGATTATTGGGGGAAGTGAACCCTGGTTCACTTTAAGTGGACCAAATGTTGTCCAGTCTGAATACACCCTTACATTTGCATACTATGTGGCTCTGATTTAGTGAGTTCACTGCTGAAACGTGATCACTTGTGTTTATTCTTGCCGTATGTTTTTTTCCTGTCTTTTTTAGATAAATCAACTATATATTAGGGCTGTCAACGTTAACGCATTCATGCACACTACTAATTTAAAAGAATTAATGTGTTAATATTTCTCAACGCACTTTACATTATATGTGCAAGTATAAGGGCGACCGTCTTCCACTTTGCCAGGTATTATGCCACTTATAACATGGTTACTTACAAAAGAAATAAATATTTAATTGATTTTCTTGTACTTCATCTTTGTAATTTTCAGTTTAGATCGCTTTCTCACAAAAAGTGGGGTGGTGCGGCACGTCAATAACACAACAAAGCGCCACTGACCTCGACTGTGGCAAACAAAGGGAAGCGATATGTGTGCTGATCGTCATAGGTTCAGTAAAGCATCAGATCAGAGAGAAAGTTCACCTCTTTCCGCTTGTTTTTGTCAAGAAGATGAAGCAAAAAGTTTGTTTTAAAGAAGCCTGTACAGTGACATAGAACATTTGGGCTATGTGACTGGAACTACTTTTGAAGGCATGCATCAACACCCAGCAGCCAATGAGAATAGAGTATTCCTCCGGACCCTTTAAAGTGCAGAAACACAATGTTTCTTATGGCTGTATATAGGCATCTTTGTTTTCTTGGAGTAATACTTCAGAGTCTTTACAGTTCTGCTTATCTTACTGTTGATGTTTTACATCACAAATTAAATTTCTGGGATATCTGAGTTAACACTGTGTGATTAATCAGATTTATTTTTTAAATCAAAAGATAGCTCTAATTTAAATACAGTGATTCTCCCTAAAACTGTGTTTTGTGTGTTTGATGCTTTTTTTCCCTTTTAAATGAAAAACATAAACGAATGAAATTAGCACAAGCTTTTTTCAAACCTCCTCTATGAGAACACGGGTTTGTGCACGTATGTGTGCATGCTCTTTGTGGGTACTGGTTGCTGGAGGCTTCCAGTAGGTGGCTGATACATCATTGTGCTTCAGTGCAGTTCATCTTTCTGCTTTAACCCAATCAAACTGCCGTGTCGGATCAAGAAAACCTGTAATATGTTATTATAGTCATAGGGATCTCTTCCTGACTCTGGTGAGCTTCACTGGATGACGCCGCATTAATAAAAGCCAGATACGACTACCAAGCAAACGGTTAATTATACAAATTAATGAAAAGCAAAATCCCCTCACACACAAAAAGACTTATCGTTGTGGTACTTTTCCCTGCTCTGTCCCTTGCCAGCCGTAGAAAATCTGATTGGTCCAGATTAAGAAAAAATGGCGGCAGATAAGACGCCTGAATCCTACGACAAACGAGGCTCGATGCTGCTGCAGATAAGGGTCTGAGTGCAACCATGCAACCCACTGCTGCCCCCTCCACGGCCAGGTTCCTCCCCTCTGGGTTAGCCCCAGTGAGCAGATGTCTCTCTCTGGTCTGAGCACTGCTCACTGCCTCTACACCCCCCATCAGATGAACTGTGGCAGATAACAGCCCCCTGAAGAAATTATGTTCTCTTTCCTGGCCAGCACGGCTGTCAGCTCCGAGATGGTTCCGTTGTTTCCCTTCATGGCTTTCATAGTTAGCGTTCCTGTACGGAGGAACACCTCCACCTTACAGCTGACGGACCTGACTCCTCCCTGCCAACTCCCCGCCAACTCCCCGCCAACTCCCAGACTCCTCCCCGCCAACTCCCCGACTCCTCCCGCCAACTCCCCGCCAGCTCCCCGACTCCTCCCCGACTCCTCCCCGCCAACTCCCCGACTCCTCCCCGCCAACTCCCCGCCAGCTCCCCGACTCCTCCCGCCAACTCCCCGACTCCTCCCCGCCAACTCCCCGCCAGCTCCCCGACTCCTCCCCGCCAGCTCCCCGACTCCTCCCCGCCAACTCCCCGCCAACTCCCCGACTCCTCCCCGCCAACTCCCCGACTCCTCCCCGCCAGCTCCCCGACTCCTCCCCGCCAACTCCCCGACTCCTCCCCGCCAACTCCCCGCCAACTCCCCGCCAACTCCCCGACTCCTCCCCGCCAACTCCCGACTCCTCCCGCCAGCTCCCCGACTCCTCCCCGCCAGCTCCCCGACTCCTCCCCGCCAGCTCCCGACTCCTCCCCGCCAGCCGGGTTCACTTGACTGACCTGTTTTTCGACCCATTATTCCTTAAATGCTCTTTTAGTTGAAAGCGGCAAATGCACCTGATGCGCTGCTCGGTCAACAGAAATCCACTTCTGATGGTCTCCAGAAAGTTTCTCAGCTGTGGCATCATTATGTTCAGTGTCTGCCATGGGGGGTCGGAGGGGCAATAAAAAATAGAAAAGCCAAATGTTTCAAGAAACTCAAGCTGATTTTGGTAAGTCTGGACAGCACTACATCATGTAGTTGGGGGGTGGGGTTGTTTGGTTGCATGGTCTGGAACACGGCAGATGATGGGTTTCAGATGGGGGGGTGTCTGAAATGTGCGGCTCTGGTATGGAGCTTTGGAGGCAGATGGGCGGCCTTAAAGCGGTATTTTGCCGTTTTCTGTGGTCCAGCTTGGGGGCTAATGACTGCCGCAGCACCACTGGGGGAGGGGGTCGCCGCTTGCTGGGGGCTCCGTTGTCAGGTTACTATTTAACAGACTTGGGGGGTTCCGTCCTCCACTGTGGATCTGTTCCAAAAATGCAGAAGCGGAAATAACCATTAGCTGACGGTATAATTATGCAGTGAGTTGCAGCAGCCCCCCCCGGTCCTGCTTTTTGGCTGTTTTCTGCTCATTCCTTCTCTTCTGTCGTTTTCTGCTCGAGTGTCCACTAATGAAGCTCTTCCATTAGCCAGCCTGTAATTGGTTTGAAAAGTAACGACAAGCAAGTTTGTTTACAAGCTAATTAGAATAAAGGCGGGCTTTGTTCTGATGGTAATCAGTCCTGACTGAGGGATGGGGGGTGCAGGTCCGTACGGGCGGGTAATGTCTTGTCCTGTCTCTAAACACACATCAAACCGCATTTTTCCTTCCTGTTTTGTTCTGTGGATGAAGACAGGCTGTCCTTTGATGGGGGGTTGAGGGCAGCTTTCTTCATCTCTTCCCTCCCAGGCGTCATTAGACTAAACGCACAGAACTGTTCTGTCACCTGAAAGCTGGAGCTTTGCTGGTGTGACGATGACTTGAAAGGAGGAGTCAGACATTTATTTGAACAATTTCCCTCATGGCAGATTGGTGGTGGGTGCAGAGGGGTTGGAACTCGGATGGCGGACTTGGAACTGTGAGGTTGAGTGGAAATGTGAGGAAGTGAGGGGCTAATGCCTCTACACTTGGCCCTCTCTGCCTTCACTTTCAGGCAACAGATGGAATCAGTGTATTAGGGCACCCAGGGGTAACCCTGGGCTCTCTGGCATCGCTGAGGCGCCGCCAAGTTCACGGGGAGCAGGTGGGCATCTGTTCCCCGGCTCTAATCGCTCGTCACAGCCGGCAGTCAGCTTCGTGTGTGCTTCAGTGGGGTGGGATGTCAGTGCACCGAACATGCTTGCACAATGTCTTCGGGACTGTTTTTTATTATTGTGGACTCGTTTCAGAGAACATTTTTGCTGCAGAAACAGGAAAATCCTCATGCAGTTCAAATGAAAGTTTAACTGGAACAGATAGTCAACATTTGAAACAGCATCAGCTCTGAGCCCATCACCTCACTCTTCTGTCCAAGCAGACCACGACAAAGTGTTGAGCTGTGTGGTGGTGGATGTTTCTGCAGAAGCATCTGCTTGATTCAATACTTTGGTGACATTCTCGTGTTTGATGAACAGAGATTAGTTTCCTGGAGTGGCTGAAAAACAGGGATGCTGCAAAGTAAAAACTACCAAACCCCTCCTCTCGGAGTCTGCGTGTGACCTGAGTTTAGTTTGGAGACTCAGACACTTCATGATTGGACCAGAAAATGTTTGATTTTTCTTCAGAATTCATTTTCATTTTCAACCAATTTTTATTTTCATTTATGGACTGTTAAACAAAATGAAGGTGTTAAAACTATTAAAAGATTCATGTTGTAAAGAGAAGACTTGTACAGAAACCTTGATCCGCTGCTCGGTAGTCTAAACAGTCTTTGTTTCTAAATCTAAAATCAATTAAATGCAAAATTTGTCAAATCAGGGCAAAAACAAAGAGCAGCTCATGAGTCCACATTCTGAGAGTTCTTTCTTTCATCTCCACTAATCTAACCTCCAGGTTCCTACTGTTAAAACCTTAATCAAACACTTATGGGCGGGGTGTTGACCTGTATGGTTGATGTAGGTTTTTGGGTTGTCGGGGTCCGTGGAGGGTCATAGATGAGCGGCAGCACCTTAAGGTGTGTCTTACAGTTCTTTTGTGAATCGTACGGCCACCTCATAGGACGTCATGAAAATGCAACGTACCATTGTCGTGTGTGATAAGTGTATCGTGAAGTAAACATATAGATAATGGAAGTTACGCGCACTTGTGACATACAGGTGATGCTGTGGGATGATGTCTTTTCGCTGCACTTTAGGAGTTAGTAAGGTGTGAGGACTGGCTCCTTACTGACCGTACACAAAGTGTACACGTGATATGTAAGTGCCTGTAAGACATCTGCAGGACGTCTACACAAACTGCACTCTGATTGTCTCATTTCTGACAGTCAGGCTGCAGCAAGGAGCGTGCACGGATCCCGTGAACAGCCCTATTGGTTTCCTTGTACAGTCTGCAGGATTTGAAGGGTTGAAAAAATGAAAAATCTCAACGACACGCCTACGACACTGCTCCATCCTAACCTACCACTACGTGATGTAGAAGTGTTCACAACAACCTGATGCCACAGAATGTACATATAAAACATTTACATAGACATGAGTAACACACAGGTGACCCGCACTGGTTTGACCATTTCTCACCTGCAGACAGCCTGTTTCCACCCGTAAGGACAGCTGGGACTCAGGCTTTAGTCTTCTACATCTGGAATTTTCCAGATGCCTGAACCACAGAAACCCCTTCCAGGTGGAACAACAAAAGCTGCGTTTACATGTGCAAATGTCTGTAACTTGATCAAAAATCAGATTAAAATTGACTGTGTACATGGGCCCTGAAAAACTTTATCCAGTCATCGCAAACGTTTATATTCATCGCATGTTCGATTGGAATAAATCATTTTGACATGCGCAGAACTATTTAAAATTTTGTAGAAGAAGGAGCAGCCTGGTTATGTTGTAAACAAACATGGCTGTGGCATAGACGGGCTGCAGTTAGTATGTAGCGGGACGATCTTCTGAGCACCCTTTATTTATTTGAAAGTGACTATTTGCTCACATTTGCCTATATACACACGTGGACAAAATTTTTATTTATTGTTACTTTTGTAAGTTTCAAGTGATTTCAGTGAGAATTGTGGGTTTTTCCTTCTTTAACTGAGGGGTACCAACAATTTTGTCCACGTGTGTACGTGCGACCAGTGCTGAACTTTTCCCTTGACCGCATGGACCCAGAGGAAGGGTTAATGTTAGGGTCCCGGTTATGGTTAATAGGTGCAACCAACAACACTTAGCCCTGGACACACGCAAAATACATGCAGGCAATGCAGAAACGTGCATCTTGGCATGTAAATACCAATGAATAACATCAGTCGTTATTTTTCTGGACACAAGTAGCACAAATTTATGATTGTTTGCACAATTTCACAGGACTGCCTGGAGCGCAGAGGGGCATTTCCACGTTCAAAAGCCACCTCTGGGCTCGTACGCCGTCCTGAAGCCACTCCTCTACCCAAAGACACGGTTCTTCTGAGTCCGGCTGCTCACACAGAGCAGGACTGTGCTCCAAAGCCTTCTCCGGAGCACACATCGTCTACACATGACGTAAAAGCCAGCACAGTAATGACCCACAATCAGAAAAAATAGTTTACATGCAGCACAACTGGATCAGCAATCGGCATAAACCAGCCGACTTGGTTCGAAGGAAATTTTGATCCAAATGAGTCTGATGTGGTCAGAGTATTCGGAATGGCGTGTTTATGTGAAGCATTCTCATTCTGATCAGGTTTTAATTCTGATTACTTGCGTCGATGTAAACACAGCTTATGATGTCATTGCTCCGTATGCTCCTCTGATGGGACAGATAAATGTGCAGAATGAACAACAACAGTTCTTGAGGTCAGAAAAAAGCATCTCAGGATTTTCTGAACAGTCAGATCCAGCTGGGAGAAAGCATCAGAGTGTTTCCTTGCTCTCGTCTCTGCTGGCCTCTGGAATATTGAGCGAAGCTTTACAGCACACGTAAACAGCCTTCAGTAAATATGATTGGCAGCCATGTTTCAAATCCAGGCTAATTCTATTAAGTTATTGATCTTTCTGGCTCGGCTTCGGCCTCTTGGCTCTGGCTCCGCAGTAGCTTTTCTGCTGCCTGTCTGTCTGAGCATTTTCACAGAGGGGTTACTTCCTGAATAGCCTTCAACATGGAATGAAGCAACAAAGACAAAACAACAAACACCAAGGATGCTGACAGTTGCTTACTGCATTAAAGCTGCAGTTCAGATGAGAAATGCATTCTGTAGGATGATGGTTCATTCCCTTTAGTCTGAATACTGAACCAGACATTCACACCTCTGACACCACGCTAATACAGTCTCAAAATATTTCCTATTGGCTCTTGTTGTGTATGGTTGGGTAGTATGACTCATTGCTTTCTATTGTTTTGCTCTCTGTATTTTCCTCGGCCCTCAGGCTAAAATAATCTGTATGGAACAGGAAGATTACTGATTCTCCTGCCTCAACAGCCAGGTTATGACTGTCAAACCAATCTTAAGATTTGGGAGAGAGCTCTGACTCCTGACACATGCACCGACACAAAAACACACAGACATACAAAGACAAACACATGCACGAGCATGTACAGACAGAAATGCATGTGCATGTAAAAACATATACAGATGAACAAGCATGTGTGCACACACATGCATGTGTGCACAAAGACATGCAGACAGGATCTGAGCTCTGAGCAGTATCAAACTGTGAGTTTGTGACTCGTCTGCTGTCCTTTAAATGTGAGCATAGTCTTCAGCACTTAAACGTTTGATTGATGGCACAGAAGTGAGCAGGATTGTGGGATATGCTAGCTCCAAATGACAAGCAATTACTCATTTTGTGTAATGAAAACTCTAACACCAACCTTTGAAGCATGACACAGCGCTAACGCTTTATGTAATTTTATATGTTCCCTTCCACCCCCACTTATACTCTTAGCCCCATCCCTCGGGTGCGGAGCAGACGTTTACTAAATAACATAATTTGTAATGGCTGAAGTGACGGCACAACAGGCTCGCTGAGTAAGCGAGCATCTGCTTTATGACGGATTCCTCTTTCATTGTAAGAAGCTGGTCGGTGAACCATCCTGCTGCTGTTCACGTTTAGCAACTTGTGGACAAAATAATAAATTCCTCTAAATATTTGTCATCTCTAAAACAACCATCATCTGTCGTCAAGCTGAAAACAACTGAGTTGGACAAACATTTAAATGTGTATTCAAACCCTTTGAGTGAAAAGTCTTTTGATGCTCAAATCTTTCCAGGCTTTTGTATTTAGTATAATTCCTTTAACTAAGCAAAACTACCATTACAAAAATAAATCCTGGACTTGGTTTAGAGATTTCAATGTTCTTTTGGGGAAGAAAAGTGGAAAAGGCAGTCAGCCTCTGATCAGAGGATTGCAGGTTCGATTCCACCTTGCCCTCCAATGTGTCAAAGTGTCCTTGGGAAAGACACTGAACCCCACATTGCCAGTGATGGAAGGTTGGCGCCAGTGTTCGGCAGCGGAGCCGCCATCAGTGTGTGAATGTGTGTGTGAATGGCTGAATGGGACCGTGACTGTAAAGCGCTTTGGGCCTTCAATGGAGGTAGAAAGTGTTAGATACTGTAAGTACACACCATTTTACCATTTAAAATATTTAGTTCATCAAAGTATCCACCTCTGAACGCACTTACTGCCTTCCAAATAGAAATGAAATATTCTTAAGAAAGTTACTCTAACATTCTCTGGATAGGCTTTCATAAATGTTTGACACTTCTAGGCTCCTTCACTGGCACTCTTGTGTCAGCTCTTCCCCTACAGCTCTATGGAGTTTTAAGTCTGGAGACTGTGATGACCACTTCATGTTTTTAAGGTTCTACTGGGTTCTATTGTGGTTCTGTCAGGGCTTGGGTTTATGTGTTGTCCTTTATCTTGTAGGATAAACCTCTGTCATATCAAAGGTTTATATATGACCCCAACCAGAGCATGGCGCTGATGCAGAATGCTCTCATAACTGTCCGTGTTCAGGATGACGTGCTCTGGATCCAACAAAACAGTCCCATACCACCACACTTCCTTCTCCATGTCTAATGTACTCTGAAGTCCTCCTTTCACCTTTAACAAACTCTGTGATAAACCTGCACAGTATCATCCATCCATCAATCCATCAATCCATCCATCCATATATCACCCATCCATCCATCCATCCATATATCATCCATCCATCCATCCATATATCATCCATCCATCAATCCATCAATCCATCCATCCATATATCACCCATCCATCCATCCATCCATCCATCCATCCATCCATCCATATATCATCCATCCATTCATCCATCCATTCATCCATCCATCCATCCATCCATATATCACCCATCCACTCATCCATCCATCCATCCATCCATCCATCCATCCACCCATCCATCCATCCATATATCATCCATCCATATATAATCCATCCATATATCATCCATCCATCCATCCATACATCCATCCATCCTTTCCTCCATCCACTCATCCATCCATCCATCCACCCATCCATCCATATGTCATCCATCCATATATCATCCATCCATCCATCCCTCCATCCAACCATCCATATATCATCCTCCATCCAACCATCCATATATCATCCATCCATCCACTCATCCATCCATCCATCCACTCATCCATCCATCCATCCACCCATCCATCCATCCATCCATCCATCCATATATCATCCATCCATATATCATCCATCCATATATCATCCATCCATCCCTCCATCCAACCATCCATATATCATCCATCCATCCCTCCATCCAACCATCCATATATCATCCCTCCATCCATCCATCCATCCATATATATCATCCATCCATCCATTCATCCATATATCATCCATCCATCCATATATCATCCATCCATCCATCCCTCCATCCATCCATCCATTTATCCATATATCATCCATCCATCCATATATCATCCCTTCCTCCCTCCCTACCTCCCTCCCTCCATCCATATATATATATATCATCCATCCATCCCTCCATCCATCCATACAACCATCCATATATCATCCATCCATCCATCCATCCATATATCATCCATCCCTCCATCCATCCATATATCATCCATCCATCCATATATCATCCATCCTTCCATCCATCCATCCATCCGTATATCATCCATCCATCCAACCATCCATATATCATCCATCCATCCATCCATCCATCCATCCATCCATGCATGTGATGGATGTAGAAATATCAAATTATTGTAAAATAATGGAGAAGGATTATGAGAAGATCCCACACAAACTAAAGGCTGAGAGAAGAGCTGGAGAAATTGTGGGAGTTTAAGGCAACAGTGGTCCCAGCAGTAACTGGAACACTTCAGACTGTGATCCGCAAGCTGGTTGACTGGTTCCAGCCCCGTCCAGGAACAACATCATAGACCTCTGCAGTTCTTGGAACGGCTAAGATATTACCCAGAACCTCAAACTCCCTGCTCTGGTAGAGGACCGCACACTTGAAGGGATCTGACCGCTCACAGAGTGAGTGGTGAGTTTGTTATATTTGCTTTTATTTTTTACAATTCCTATCTTCTTATCCTCTTTTGGATTTGCCAAACTTTATTGTTTTTACTGTCAACACAGACTGAATGTTGTTCTTTGTTTTTTCTTGTGAATGTGTATTTTTTTTTTTAATAATCCACATTTCCTTTCATCCTGTCCAAAACTACTATTACCCCAGCACTGCTCCCCTCCACAAAATTACTGTGATTATCTGCAGTCTGCATGGTTTCACTGGTTGGTAACAGGTGCCTTGTGAATGCTGATCCCCACCCCTTGTCCACATGCTTTTCTTCTGCCTGGCCTGTGACAAACCATCTGTCAGCAGCAGAACAGAGGGTCTCCACTGATGCACAGCCCTTGGTAATGGAAGGTGTGTGAACAGTAATTAGTCTGTCCAGAGATGCTAGTGGGATAAAACACAGTTTTTGCAGAGTCCATGAGTGTGTTCATACATGCACTTGTGTGTGTTACACTGTGGCAGACTTTCCTTCCTTTGGTAATCTATGCAGATGAACCTGCATCTAAAATGTAGAACTCAGTCCATGCCACTAAACAAAGTATGAAAAACAGGTTCGGAGGACTTCCTGTCTTGAAGCTAAAATGCTGTCCAGAAGTCCTCCGTCTCGTCTTTCCTGATGGAATCTGTGCGTCAGCCATAAGTGGTTAAATGTACCGTAAATTGGCAGGTCTCCTATGAACGCCAGTCTAACAGATGTTTGCTACTTGTTTGCTGGTCTCTAATAGTGGTCAATCTCCTTGAAGACCCCCTCACACGTGCACGCTGTCCGCACAGTCGAGCACCAAATTAGAAGAACTGTTTTGAACATGGAGTTTTGAGCAAAGACAGAAAGGTGGGCGTGTCTCCAGGAAAATGATTGTCATGAAAGCAAAGAAGATTTTTGATACGGAGATTGATGATGCGTCACCAATCCTGCACAACGGCTGGTGCACCATGGTGCAGCCGTGGTGCAGTGGAAAGAGCAATCGGCCTCTGATCAAAAGATTGCAGGTTCAATTCCCGCCTTGCCCAAGTGTCCTTGGGCAAGACACTGAACCTCACATTGCCTCTGATGGAAGGTTGGCGCCAGCATTCGGTAGCAGAGCCTCCATCAGTGTGTGAATGTGTGTGAATGGCTGAATGGGAAGGTAGAAAAGCGTTATAGAAGTATACGCCATTTACCATTCAAAGAGAAAAGAAAGGGTGATAGCCAGTGCTAATCAGAACAGAATACAATGTTCTCATCATTTCAATCCATCCAGAAATGTTCTTCACAGCAAAATGAATCCATTAACCATCACCTTTCTGTCTGTGATGGAACTCTCATAAACGCCAGGGCTGCTGTTGTAAGGTAAACGGTCGCCTCTGGTGATGTGCACAGAGGACGGGACATTAGCTGCTGACTACAAATGCAAAGTGTCAGCTTCTTTGCCCGTATATATCGAGTGTTCCACCATCTTTGCTTGAGGGCCATCCCAATGAACAGACATTCGCACTTTTACTCAGCTACTTGGCAAAAAGTTTCCAGCTGTTTTTTTTAGCCGTTCTTGATACAGCTGTGATGAGCAGCTGGACTCTCTGTAGAGGAACTGTAGATAAAGAAGAGGAGCAGAGAAGATGATTGATGTTGCAGTGGGTTAAAGGATGTCGCCGGGGATAGTCCTACACAATGCAAGCTCTTTGAACTACCGTAACTCTTCTCAACTGTTTAAGCAATCAGCGTGATGTCAACAGATTCTGAAGCAGAGAAAAGCGGCTTGGTATATTCTATGTAAATAAAGTGTTAAATATTGGTGCTGAGACACTCTACTCATTGACAGAATCATCTGGTTTACGTTGATGGCGTAAACACTTCACTGCTGTAAAGTGCTGCATATCGGAGCAAAGCAGCTTTTCTCCGCTTCAGAATCTGCTGGCATTACGTTAATTGTGTTGAAGAGGAACTGTATTCCAAAGAATGTCAACACTAAGGCTAAAGTTCCAGTATCAAAGGGTTAAATGCTTGTTGATGTCACAATCAAGAATATGTAACAAACGACGTTCAGTTTTGAACAAGAACTGCATACTTGATGAAAACCCTGAGTGTTTCAGTAACTTTCTGTGGGTCCAAACAATCTTCCACCATGACTGGCCTGGTGCCCCTAATGTCGACTCACACGGTTTTGAACATCCACCTCAAAGTAGACGGGACAGTCTCATCCTCCACCTTCACAAACACACTAACCCTACTGGACACAATCCTCTGAGCATGTGGACCACACTCAGTCTTAAATGCTGTTTGTTAGAAATTCCTGCCTTATTTCTCCATATTTAAATATATGACATTCTCTACCTTCCATAAAATATTCATAAATGTCATTACTAATGACTTTCATAGATCACCTCAATTGATCTTTTTGCCTCTTTTTACCACTCTGCCCACCACCAATCCATTATTGTGGAGTGAGAGACAAACCACACAAATCTGTGTGTGTGTGTGTGTGTGTGTGTGTGTGTGAAACACTTGATCAAAGGTGGTTTCATGGCTAATGCATCATTATTGTTTTGCAGAGGTGTTAAGCTGCTCTTTAGCTCTGTTCATCAAGGGTCACCTCAGTCTGGATGTTGCCGTCATGCATTTCAAGGCGGTGATGATTGCTAGCATTCAGTGCTAATGAGTGAAGCTGACGGTCCGCCGTGACAGTGAAAATGTAAAGCTCCTTCCTTTCAGTGCTCTTTGCTCGCCATGAAAACTTCAGATGCCTCATTAACCATTCACAGGCTAATTTCACTTACATGACACATGCATTATGGTGCATTCAAAACATAGATGATTAATTTCGCTAAAAGATAGCAACACTTTTGATATCTGTCACATCAGTTATTTTCCCTCCTTTTCTTTGCACTCAGGTGATTTGTTGAAAAATACTGTTGTGTTACAAACATAAATCAAAATATTGTATTCTAGTTAGTTCACTTAATGTTTCAACTGTTTTTAGTTGACGTCCTTTATTGACTTGAGTTAACCAAACCCACAATTCCTGCTGTGCAAAACCCCAACACAGAATGAAAAATGACATGGAGATTGTGACCGATGCAGTTATGCTGCTGCTGATTGAAGGAGAGGCCGACTTATCGCTGCCCTGATTGGGCTTTGTCTGGACTGAGAGCATGACACGCTCTGATTAAAAACCTCACAGGAATGGATGACAGTGTGTGTCTGTGTCAAAGCCTGCACTCTACAATGTGTGTGTGTGTGTATGGTAGCATATGTGTGTTACTCAGTGCATGTGTGAGTATATTTTGTGTATTTTTTGTATGGTTGTTATCATTTGTAAGGTATTAAAATGTATGAGTACCCGTGCGCGTGTCTTGCACGTGTGAACGTGGGTGTGTTTTTTGTGCCATGTTGTGTACACATGTAGGTGTATGCTGAGCTTGAGTGAGTTTGCTGTGTATTGGAATAACTGTTTTAGTGTGTGTGTTTGTAATGTGTTGGAGTGTGTGTGTAATATTCCTTCAGCTTCCTCTGTCTGTGCTTTAGATTCTCAGAATTGTCATATCTCTCTTTAGACTCAAACATTTCGTCTCATTTGTTGTGCGCTGTGTTTTGGGTCTTCATGTCTTCTCTGCGTTTCCTCTGCATATCTTTGTCTTCACAAACTTCAAAAACACATTTATGGAAACATGAAACATGTCATGGCAGAAAAAAGCCCCAGAGGCTTATTTGACCTGCCCCCCACCTCCCCACCCCCAAAATGTTGTTTGTTTATCATCGTTGGAGCATTCGTGCTGCAGGTTGTTGCATCAGGATTAGCAGCAGCAGCACATGCATTTGCTGCCTTTAGCTCCTCCCAGGAGGCGGCGGCAGACTATTGCAGCCTCACAGCATGCCCCCCACCCCCATCCGCCTTCTACGTCAGACAGACTTGAAAGGCTTTGCTCTGCGACAGCAGGAGCTCCATCCATGCATCCGCCGTTCCTCCTCGCTGTGTTGCTGCTGGTGGTGATGGAGGCTCTAACGCAGGTCTTTAATAATTACACACTGCAGAGCCTGTTTTTCTGCAGCTGCAGTTCTCACAGCTGCTGCTGCCGCCAATGTCTTCTGAGCTCGTCCTGTGCACGTACAGCTGGAGATCTTCATGCTTCATCTTCAAATCTGGCCAGTCGAGTGGAGATCTGTGGATCTGAGAGGTGTCACATGACGCCTTAGCAGTTCCAGCTGATCTGTGGAGATGCTGCACTGGGTTTCAGCAGCTTTTCTGAACCGTTTACAGCAGAGAAGGCTGGTCTTCATGGGGGTGTCTGTTTGTCCAGTGTGAGGTGAAGGAAGTTCTTTGTGCATCTGTGCTCCATCTCTTTCTACACCAACAATAGACAAAGTAAACACTTTCTTCTCTAAACAACATCTTGATGTGGAGGCTCCTGAAAACCAAGTGTGAACCAAAGTGAAACTCGCCCACTGAGCGCTCCAAAGGAAGAGCCTGTAGGGCGTCTAAATACGGCACAGGGCGGTTGCACTATCAATTGTCAAGCTGCACTTTTCACCGTCTCACCTGCCAAGTGTAGGTTGTTGTGGTTCTGGTTTTGCCCTGCCCTCTCATGTATATCTGTATGAAGGAGGAGGCGGATGCAGCCAGACTCCCAGCGTGAGGCCTGCTCATGCAGATGGCTGTTTTTACTGCTGTGAGGTTTCTGTGCAAAGCCAATGCATATTTAAGTGTTTAAAGCACATTTGTGGTGGGAGGCTCCTGTGGATTTCAGTCCGAGACTGTCTGAGCCTGAGTGAGTGAATGTGGGGGGGGGGCGTCTTCTCAGGGGGCTGAGAGTTCTGATTATTTGGAATAATAACTTCTGATCTTTGAGTCTCTTAACATGAATGTGTGATATTCATTGAATCACCTGTTTAACATGTGTCAGAGTGCAAAGGAACTGCAGGTTGAAGTATAAATGTCATCATATTTTCATCATTAAAACTGTTGTGATTGTAGAAACAAGTCTCTGCAGTTAGATTAAATCATCCTTTTAAATCCACTGAATTGACAGAACATTTTTAAAATTAAGATGTTTTTAAACCTTTTCATGAAATACATAAAAGAATTGCAATGTCATTTTTTTGATGAGATTTAGATCATATCAGTGATTAATGATTTTTGTTCAAAACAGTGTTAGTTGTTTGATCCACACATTTTTAACATGGTATAACTTTATTCTAAAGAGTTCAATAATAACAAATGTTGCATTCTTTTATGACAGTATTTGAGCCACAATGAAAGATAGAACATTAAGAATAAAGTCATAAGATTATGAGAAAGAAGTCATAACATGATTGGAATGAAATAACATTTTACAAGAATAAAACATACAATTTATGGTTTAAAAAGTTAGTTTACAAGAAAAGCCATAAAACAAAAGTAGTTGCATTAAAATAGATTAGTACTTTCAGAGAAAAAGCAAAGCATGTCGAGCAGATTCTTGATTTTCCCATTCTTCTGAATTGTCTCCAACATAAACCAGATAAGGTTCAATTGTCTTTGTTAGTCCAGCAGCTGCTAGCTTTAGCTTTTGTACTGAAAGATGAGTAAAACACAGAAACCTTAAAGTAAAAGCTACTAATACTCACATAACAGCAAGCAAAATCATGATGTCATTAAATGTGGGTTACTAAACATTAGATCCATTTCCTCTAAGTCCCTTTTAGTCAATGAGTTAATGAATGATAACAAACTTAGCCTGCTAGCTCTAACAGAAACCTGGCTCCAACAGGATGACTATGTTAGGTTGAATGAAGCAACCCCCCCTAATTATAATAACTATCAGAAATCCAGGATTTCTGGGAAAGGAGGTGGGTTAGCAGTAATATCACAGTCTAGCTTACTTCCTAACACTAAAGCCAAACACATTTATAGTTCCTTTGAAAACTTCATATTGTCTATAAATCACTCAAACAGGAAAACTCCAAAATCTGTTTCATTCATAATTATTTATCGTCCTCCTGGCCCGAACTCTGAATTTTTAACTGAGTTTGCAGACTTTCTATCAACTATTGTTTTAGATTCTGATAAAATAATAAAAGTAGGAGATTTTAATATTCATGTTGATGACCGTAGTGACTGTCTAGGAAATGCTTTCTCAGCTTTATTAGATAATGTTGGTTTCACACAAAACTCACTGTCACAAGCACACCCTGGACCTTGTTTTAACTCATGGTATAGAGATCAGCTGAGTGTGCTCCCTCATAACCCCACACTCTCAGATCACTTTCTAATCACCTTTCAGTTTGTTCTAGAGAATTCCACCGCTCCAATAAATAAAGAACAGCTCTTTTGGGGGAGGGGGGAGGGGGGGTCAGAATGTATGGATCAGAAATGATATGAATAGTTATCTGTCTGTTTAGTGTTTCACTGCATTTTGAAAGTCAGGGATCTTAGATGTTATGAAGGTTGTGTCCGTTTGGACTTTCAATGTTTTGGTAAATTCTCTGTGGGGTTTGCATCCTTTGATTGCATCAGTGTAAAACTGACTCTCCCATCCTACAGGCTGGAAGGCCACAACTAATCAAACTGTCTCTCCTTCTTTTTGCTGTGCCGCCGTCTGTGCTGCATCACCTCCATGAAGGTAAGAAATCGTTTTATCTTTGCATGATTCATAAGGATGTAGGCCATACTGGAGCTGGCAACGCTTTCTCCTGCAATCGGAGACTTAGATGTGTGCAAATGACTGAAGGGTTTTTCTTTTACAACCAACATTATTATCTGAAGCTTTTAGGAAAAAGACAGAGAATCCAGCTCTTCTTCACTGCTTGGATCTGTTATCAAGACCTATACCCCCCATGTAATGAAAACTGTTTGGCAAAAGCTGTCACAGTGTGGTGTTTTGGGGAGCAAACAAAGCTGCTGTGTCTCTGGGAGCACAGCTCTGCTCTGGGCTCGTTTGTTCTTCTGTGACAGCCACACTTTATGACGAATGACGGGGCGCCGAACGGGTGAACGTGAATGTAATACTGGTCGCCTCATTAGTGGGCCAGGTCAGTGTGGGCTGGTCCTCTTTCTGTAGGGCTGATGGACAGATGCACTGCCTTCATACATGTTTAACCTTCACTGGATATGAAGCTGATATCCTGATATCAAAGTATAGAAGTAGCTTGATTGTTGTTGGGGTCATCATCAAAATCCCGAGAGGAGATACAGAGAAAAACATGGAAAATGTCAAATTGTGGTCGAATGAACAGTCCAGTAAAGTCAGCTGAAGCATTTCTGGCCGTTGGAAAACATTGTAGACTTGTCTGGATGGAAGATAAAGGTCACCAGAACAGACCAGGTCTGAGATGGAACTAGCTGAGCAGGCCAGAGTGAAGATGGATCCTACATCCACTGATGGAGTCTTTATTCAGTTCAATTCAAGGTTATTTCCGTAGCCCAATATCCCAACCATAGCTGTCTTAATGGGCTTCACACCCATATTTATGCAAAAGAACATGAAGACAGTCATAAAAATAGAAACAATTGCTAAACTAAACTGGCATCCCTGCCTCCAGACCCTCCTTCTCTGTGAGGAAAAACTCTTAAAAAAGGAATAATTTTGGTGAAAAAACATATGAAACCTCAGGGATGTTCACATGAAGGAGGAATCCTCTCCCAGGACGGACAGGTGATGTGCTAGAACTGATTATCTAGCTCTACAACAACAGGTTTGAATAGTGTAGCAGGTGAACATTATCCAGATGGAACTGGGGGGCAGCTGGGGGTGTGAGACGAGTCAGAGGGGAGGTCCACGACCAAAGACAGGAACACAGACGATCCTCCTGGAATCTCTCCCGCTCTCCTGGAGGGAAATTTGATTCAACATGTTATTGGTACGAGCATGACTATGGCACAGTTAGTGGACGGTAATTATCAAATAAATGGTGGTAATAAAATGGATATAATGAGAATTATAATTATTCTAAACGTCATTACAGTAGGTGAGGTAGGGCAGCTGTAAGTTAGATATTCTCTGATTATTAGCTAGCCTGGCAATAATCCTGTCCTTCATCCACTGATGGAGTCTTCATCCACTGGCATCCCTGAAAATAATCTGAACTGACTGCTTTAATTCCCTACACTTATCCTGACATTTTATGTTTTGAGTCTTGGCTTAAATAATAAATGGTTAATGGTGTATACATGTAGAGCGCTTTTCTACCTTACGTGAAGGCCCACTTTACAGTCACAGTCCAGTTCACACACTAATGTGTGACGAACATTTGGGCAAACCTTCCACCAGAGGCAGTGTGGTTCAGTGTCTTGCCCTAGGACACTTCGATACATGAACGGGCAAGGCGGGAATTGAACCTGCACTCTGCCCCTGTCGTACAGTTCCCTGCTCTGCTGCCTCAATTCCTGGTCATAATGTTTAATGTAAGATTTTCTAAAGGGTTAGGGTTTATCAGGGAGAGTATTTGAAAGAGGCTTTATTATCTACGGCAGCATCATCATCATCACTGGGGAGTCAGAAAGTGAAGAACAGCGTATGTTTGGTTTGACTGAGAACGTTTGCGTTTGAGTCCTAACGAATTGGTGCCTAATCCTGGGTAGCCTCTGTGTTTGACCAAATCATGAAGGTTAGGAAGTATCACCAGTCAGATCCCCCCATTTGCTTCCATTACAGCAATAGTTCAGTATTTACTGTCAGTTTTGTCGTCTTAAAACGTGTTAACTCAAAAATCGCAGATTTTTAATTTCGGCACTAACGCCAAACAGCTAGCCAAACACAAGGCTTTCCCAGATGCCTCAGCTCAGCCCTAACATGCAAAGCAGATGACGTGGTATCGTTCGCAGCCAAAAGGTGTGACTGCCTGAACGCTGAGCCAGCTTTCAGCGGCTCGAGCTAAATGGATAGCTATGGCTTACAGACTAACCGATGTTTCAGCAATGTTTTTACGCACAAAGCTTTCCTGAAAACAGTCTTACAAAAATCAAGTATTTCTAATTAAAACAATGCATTTCTGCCACGCCGGTTCTTAGTAACATTGTAAGACTTATGATCAGTAATCTTCAAGTACACATTTTTATCTACAAAAACGTAACATATTAATTTGCGATTAATTTGGAGTTAACTATTGACAATCATGCGATTAATCACAATAAAAAATGAAATCACTTGACAGCTCTAGTACCTATTCAAACAACGCATGACTCTGTGTAAAGATTGAAAAGTTTTAAATCATAATTCTAAATGTAATCATTCTGTTTAATACATAAGTTTCACATTTTTAAACAAAATACCAAAATAGTTAATTTATTTTTTTGAAAATATTCACATTTTTGTGGTGTTGGAGTTTCAACTACAAAGACACTCAGTTCTCCGGTCAAAACACAGAGAACTACAGACAACTTTAGATGATTGGACTGGCGATTTTAAAAACGCTGAGGGCTGACTCTCCTCGTTTACCTCATAGCTCACCGTGGCGTTCAAACTTGAATCCGTTCAGTTTTAGCCCCACGTGTTCCTCTTGTGATGGTAGTCCGTCACACTCTTTCCTCTCCATCCTAACTAAGAGCTCTCAGAGGACCACCGCCCAAACTGCAGCTCGGCCCACTTTTAATAAATGACATTAACTGCCTGGACCTTCAGGGACTGTTCATTTTAAAGATGAACTACCTTAAAGTACAACACAAAGACATCTCTTTTTTATTGCCTTCTCATTACTGCTCAGGTTGGCTGCAGACTCATCAGCGACCCTCCTTCTTCTTCTTCCCTTCACCTCCCTCCCCAACTATCTTTCCATCCTGTTTCAGCCCCTGTGATCCTCCTGATTCCAGGTGAATTGTTTCTTGAATCAATAATCCACTAAAGGGAAATAATTTAATCCGAGTATTGAGGAAAATTCCTTTTTAACTGATTGAAGCTTCCATCACAATGCTTGTTAGGCCTCTGAATGTTTGTAGCCCAATGCTCCACTGTGTAAACGCTTCTTCAGCCATTCTAATGACAGATCTGGTTACTCCAATTCTACTTGTTATGCTTGTACAAACACTATTAAATCAAGTTTAGTGCAAAGATGTGGGAAAGCAGTACTTTTAGCTTTTCGTTCACAGCATCTACCCTGACAAACGTGCCACAGTGGGCGTGAATCGGTACAATAAACCGTTCTGCCAGTTTACTGTGATGCATGGTGTTCCATCACAGGACTTGTTTACCGGAGAACGATCTCGGCGTTCTTTAATTACGCTCTCTCTGACTGAGCTCCAAAATTCACAGTGGATCAGGACTGGAGACCATTCAAGTTTGACTGGATGGAAACATGATAGAAGTCGAGTGGTTTCCTTCCAGAGGTTTCCCTCCGTGCTGAATCAGAACCGCTGCACACGTCTCAGCATCTAAATGTCAAAATATTTGTACCGGGCTTGTTTTAGTACAAGGTTTGATGCAGCAAAGGGAACAACCTCATTATGCTCACCAAGCTGCACAGGCATTCTGTAAGAAGTGCAGATAAAAGCCACCGAAAGCTGAGAGCAAAAACAGAGAGCGTGGAAAAAAGAGAAAAAGGCAGAGTTTAGAGAAAGCTGGAAAAAGAAGGCTATCAAAGGAATGAGGGGGATGAAGAAGCCAAAAAAAGGAAAACGCCACGTTTAAAAAACAACAAAATAAAGGAGAAATATAGCAAAATATAGCACAAGAAAGACTTCACTGCTGTGACTTTTTTATCAGCTGTGCTTGACAGGTCAATCTCTGTAGTCCTACATACCATTGCTAATTATGAGATATAGCTGAAGTTAATTAAAATGAAAATGTTGCTCATTATTGTGAACTTATGTTTTGGACATCAGCCCAATGCTTTGTAAAAAGACTAAACCATCAATCACAGCATGAAGGGCTTTGATTCGGTGTGTTTTACTTTCAATGTCAATGGTACAAACTGAAAATCTGTTTATTTCATGTTAAACATTGTTCATTAAAAATGTCTTCTTTAAGCTTTACATTTAAAAAAATCCCTATTATTAAACATTGCCTTTCAAAGTTAGAAATGCACATTTCTAAAAGCCTTATAATAAGCTCCAACAATTGTGGAATGTATTCTGCCACTGCAACCTGGACAGAAAACAAAGTATTTTCTGTTGGAAACAAACAAAATTTGCAAAAACATTTATTCTTTTCCTACATTTTTGGCATAAATAACTCCACAGTGGTTAAGTGTCCGTCCTCAGACAGGTCTAGATTTCAAACACTGCAGAAACTCCGCCCACCTGTGAGATTTGTGTCAGATTCGCAGATTCTCCGGTCCCGCTTCACGGTCCGCCACAGTTGTCAAAAAATCCCAGAGTTCAGCGCAATGCATCTTGGGATATGGATGGCATAGAAGAATACAGCAGAACAATCCTTGAAATCGGGAAAAAGAAGGCCGTTTTCATTTGCCGCATTCAAAGCAGTTGTTGAATTTGGACAGCAGTTTTTGCAGCGCTGTGACGTAAGCAGCCGACAAATGCAGTCCAGTAGAGACGCAGCAGCTGAGTTTGGACACAGCCAAAGTCACCGAGTTTCATTCAAAAACAAAGAACTTGATCTTTTTGACCCTTAAATATAATATTCATTATACAGTGGAACCCACTGAATGTTTGGCAGGTTTTGCTCTTCTCAGGTTAAATGCACACATGAAGGTCACTTGTCTTTGTTGGATTTTAGTGCTCAGTGATTTTAGAACCAGTCCTGCCTTTTACGCTTACACTTATATCAAATTTGTCCTTCTTTGAGGCTGATACCCATTATGCTGTCCTACACTGTGCTAAACGTGGTGCCATGCTAAGTGTTTGTGCTAAAGTGTGTGCTTGGATTGAAATAGGAATGTGTTCAGACTCAAAATAAAACTAGTCAAACAAAAGAGTGAAGCACTTTAAAAACATCCTGTTTTCTGTGCATGTGACCAAGTATGAAAGGCTTCTGAGGAACAAAAACAAAAAAAGCTGACACCATCAAAAGCCTTTGTGGTCCAACAGCAGGACTGTAGCATCGCTGCCTGTTGTGACGCTATATCATGTTTATACCCAACCACATTGAATATGCAATCAAACCGTTCCCCGAGCAGATGAAATGGCATCCAGTTGACTCTTATATCCTCCACATGCATGATGGGAAGTGTGTGTGTGATGGGGGGGTTAAGCAACCCCAGGGATCCGGTCTGTGATGAAACATTCAGGAGGTGTTTCCATAGAAGTAGATTCAACTGAAAGCTGTAAAATGAAGCTCTGGAAAAGCAATCTCCGCTCACAGAGACCTATGGCTTTCATTAGCATGCTGCTTCAAAGACGGCATTTTACCCAGATGAACGCGATGCTTTGCTTCTTCAGTGGTGAAGTGCATTTACATATTAGCAAAAGGCTACTATCCGCTGCATGCACAAGCAGCTAGATCCAAAAATAAACACGTTCTGTTTGTTTAATTTTCAGCTACATTATGTGGCACTGAGTTTGCACAAGTCCCTCTTTAATTCAGTTGAATAAAATGATCTGATTAAAGTCCCAGATTCTGATCCTGCCTTGATTTGTAGAACTGATCACTTGAAGTTGAAGCTCTAACTGTATATAAGAACTGGACTGAGTCCCCCCTCCCCCTAGCATCCCAAACAGGAAGTACGTGCTGGCTCCAAGAAGCCCGAATCCCACAGACTTCCATAGAGACATAAACAGCTGTTTCTCAGTCATTCTATTGGTCAGAATAAACATTCTTGTTCTGATACTTTTTTTTTTAACATCGTCTTGATAATCCTCTATTTTTATATATTTTTTTCTCAGTTATTACCTCAGAAATGATTTCCCAGTTCAAGTTATAGAAGTTTGAATACTTTATAATCTCATTTATAATATTCTGACCAATCAGATGCCTCAATAAAAGTAGGTGGCCCCGCGTTTGACTGACTGGTTCTCCTGAGCCTGCTTTCAGTGCTTCTAACATGGACTAAGACTGACAGACCAATCACGGCTTGCTGAGGAAGTCTGGTTCTGACATGGGAATGGACATATAACAGGAAAAATGGTGACTGAAATGACTTCTGGAAGTGAGACCTTTTCTACGGGGGTGGGCGGTTGTCACATTCACTTGGTCCAGTTCTATATTATATTGCATGGATAAGTCCTGGCTAATGGATCAGTGTTTGTGTGTGAGCATACTCAGTGAGCAGAGATCAAGCGTTACCGTGTGTCTACACGCTCACTCCATTGATGTCCTCAATGTTACATAAGGGATGATGTTTGATGTCCATCAGTGTCCATTATCAGAAATGACTGAACGACGCAGCAGCATTCACTTCTGATAATGGAAACCTCAAAAGGCATTATCCTGCTTACAGCATGGTCACTTACAAAATAAATACATAGTAAATGGATGATGTCTATTTTAATCTTGTTATTTCAACGTTTTGATCTTATTTCACTACAAGCAAACTAGTTGATAGGTGGTGTGACACGTTGTCATGGTAACAGTGACAGTCTCACTCTGCTGCAGCCGGTGTATGAGGACTAACCAGCAGAGGATAGTGGGATATAAACATCATGTTTGGTGACCTAAAGCTTCATTTCAGAGGGAAAGTTTGCCTCTTCCTGCTTGTTTTTGTCCAGATGATGGAGCTAAAGCAGTTTCCTTGATTGCTTTGGTTGGAGAAATGTCTATTAACTCTGATCACTGTTTCTGGTGTTCAGACCAGTGCAAAAATATTCAGGCTATGTGACTGAAACTTCCTTTTTAGATGTCCATTGTCACTTTTAGATTTTGCTAACTAAACATGTTGGATGTTTTGACTGATCAGGGGTTCTGAGAAGGGTTGAAGCTCAGTGAACAGAGACATTTACTGGTTTTATGAAACTTCCCTTTAACAAAGGGATGCGAAGAACATCCTGTCTGACAAAACCATTTTTTCCTGAAAAATGACCTTTTCTAGCAGCGGATCAGAGGCAGCTTGTGTCATTTTCCTGCTGCACGCTGTAAATGGAGCTTGTGAAGAGATGGATGCACAGAGCAAAGTTCAGTGAATGTCAGCCAGAGGTTTGGCCCTACACTGACCAAAACATCAATCATTACAACTTTCACTTTCAACAAATCACTAAAAAAAGATGAAAGTAGATGAATGTGTAGCTTTAACATATCATGAATGACAGATGTGGAAAGATCCACACCAGCATGTCAGTTTCTGACTCACTTCAGCACAGCAGGAACATGTGGAGTCAAACAGGAAAGTCTATTTCAGGTGTAAAAGTAATAGACCTTTCCGTTTCCACTGTCTGTTTTAAATAAAGTAATATTGCTGCCTTCCAGCTCTGACAGGTGAAGGTCTGATGCAGTTCATATATTGATGTATAATGAACTATGAAAGCTTTACAGTGGCATGAAGTTGGTGTTTGAGTATGGAAAGGACAGCCTGCTGTTTACTGTCGTGTCTTTGCCTTTGGCCTCACGTCCCCCCCGCCTCCCAAAAGTAGAAATGCAGGTTAATCTGACATGCCTGAATTAATGTCAGAACCCGTCCCAGCTTTCAGCCCGCCTTCCTCCCCTCAGCGTCTCTGGGAACGAGTTCCTGCTCTTCCGTGGAGATAATTGGCGTGTAATGAACTTTTTGGGTCATATCCACTGGTGTTCCCTGTGACCAGACTATTGATCGCTGTTAAACGGTGGGAAAGAGACAGGCCAGAGGGGAAACCCAAAGAGCCAGGAGAACAGCGGATTTTCCTCTTGGTAAATACACTTAAAAATGTTGTTAAAACATTTTTGTCATGACTCCACCCACCTGGCATCTGCCTCAGGTAGTGCCCGCTCAACGCCAACGTCTGTCGCTAAAACAAAGCTAGAAGCTAAAACAGAAAGTCTGTCATCCTGAATCTGTGCTTATGAAATGCAGAGAAATATAGGGTAGGAGAACCATCAAAATGAAAGCAATGCAGAGAGACAAAGCCATGCACTGCTGTGCAAGTGTTATGTTGAACATGTCTGTTGGGAAAATGATTTGTCTTTGAATGAAGTCATTACTGTCAACATCACAGAGTCTCACATATCGAGTCACGACACATCGATTCATTCTGAGCCTCGTCGTCTATTATAATAAAAAACTATAAAAATAAAATCAAACTTTATTCATTCACACCAGAGAAATAGCGTGTTACCATAGTTCTGCTGGGACTCTTCAGTTCTCTGACTTGTTGTTCCAGTACGATGCTGCAGAGGCAGATCTCACATCAGGCCTCACCTGATCCGTTTAGAAGCAGGTCTTCATCACAAAAACTCTCCTGTCTCTGAAAATGGCATCAGCCGTCTGTCTTCCTCCTCTATAGGACACAATCAGACCTGATTCAGACGTGCACAGCTGTAGTTTACGCAGCATTAATTGCTACCATAGTAATCATTAATGAAGCGCTGGCTCGCCTCTGAATGGGCAATCATTCTGCAGAAAGATGAGGCGTTCGAGAGACAGACAGAAGAACATAACCTGTCATCTCCTGCTTCTGTGTCCTTCAGAGGCTCATGAATGTCTTCACTATGTGCCGTCTTATGATGTCAACCAGAACAATGGCACCAAATGAAGGAATGGCCGTCTCAGCTCTGAGGAGATGAGGCTTTGTTGGAAAAGTTTCTCCAGTCTCCTCAGGCCCCGCTTCCCTCTGTTGAAATTCTATTGAAATATTTGTTTGCACGGCTCAGTGGCATTTAATCTGCTGTTGTTCATCCGTTTCTGCTTGATTTATTTCTTCACCTTCACCTACTTATTGAATTTAATTACACCTCAAATCCTGACGCGAGCCTGCTGCTGTTGAGGGCTGAAGGTGGTGGGGGGGTCAGGGGAGGCCGCAGAGTGGTGCGCAAACCAAACCGTGACTCAGAGGAACCAGGCCTCCTTCCAGAGAAATACATGTGCTTTCCTGTGAGTCGAGCGAGTTCGCACGGACTCAAACCTGCACATTCATTAGCTGTGAAGGTCAAAACGCCACCAGAGAAGACACCTCCTCAAAAACTTAGAGCCAATGATCCGCAGTCTGTCTGTGGCTTCACACATAAAACATCAGACTCTGAATCAGGCTGTAATTGTGTTATAGGCTCTGCAATTTATGTGCCATAAAGAGGTCTGTGCTACAGCGTCTAACCACTATAGGGCTACAAAACAGCAGAGGTCTCATTTATTTTTGAAGGAGAATTCAAAGGACGAGTTCCTGAGGAACGTGAGCTCAACACATCCAAACGTTTACTCGCCAGTGTCTTTAGTCATCAATCGATGAATCGATTTCTATTCCTACGATCCAACAGGAAATCAATGGATCGTGGAAAACACCGTTTGGATTGAGACATGGTGGGTTTATATTACTCCAATGTAAGAACAGCCACGCTTCATCCCAGCAGACGACACATGTGATGCAGTAAAAAGTGATCAACCATCATTCCAGTCCAATGTGTGGAAACACCTTATACACACAGTCATGACCATACAGTGTTCTAGAATGTTCTAATAAAGTTCCTTTGGATTATTCTGATGTGGAAAAACAACAGTGGAATGAACTTTATCAAACTCAAATGTAATGGATTTGACTTTCATTCTTGTTTACTTGTTTGTTTGTAAGATATTTATTTACATTTGATTATCCTGAAGAAACACAAGAATCTGGAAAAGTTAACTGTTCAGTAGCAGGAATTGATTTCTGAGTCTCACTGTTGAAGTTATGGATGAAGGTGTTCTGATCCATTTTAGATCAGATTATTGGATCCATTCAGATCAATCAAAATGAACTCAAATCCACAGTGAACCAGATCAGGAACTACAAAGGATGGAAGTGTTGTTCAAAGGAAGCGTCACAGTCCTAATCTTTAGTCTTATTTTCCACCGTCTGTTCCGTTCATCTCCAACTTGATGAAATCACAGGTTGAGGGAGATTTCCAATCTTATTTCTTTAAGGTTGAGGGAATTAGAAATCTGAAGGCTGTGAGGATCAGATGCTGATCTCTTCTCTGAACCTTCATGACGTTTCTGCTGGTAGAAGCACTAAACTTCCTCCACTGCTCTTGGTATTTGCTGAAAGCAGCAGAGAGCATCCAGCAGTCTGCTGCATTAATTGTTCCCTCTGCTGGTGATTGAATGAGTGTGGACAAGGTCGTCAGGTTTGCATATCAGAGAGCGGACATGCATCCTGCTTTCATCTCAGGGATGGAGATTTCACAGAGAAATGAAAGTTTCCACAGACAGAGCACGCTCAGAATATGCTCTTATGACATCCTGCTGTGTGTCTTTGAATCTGTGTTTGCTTTGTCTCCTCAGGTGGGTTGTGTGTGTGTGTGTTGTTGTGAGTCAGTGCTGTGTGCTGCAGGGACAGTAGCTCAGCAGCAGACAGAGATGTGACAGTGATGGCTCTGTAGCCTCAGGCCAGAGCTAGGAGGCCTGAGACACACCCACACCACTGACCTTCACTGCCACCACTGCAGCAGACACACACATGCACACACACACACACACACACACACCGCTCGTCTTCCACCTACATGCCGGCCTGTTCCGTGAGTCAGAGCTCATCAGGCCGGGCTCAGTGATTCACCAGCTCTGTGAGGAAGCTGCTTCCTCAGACCAACTTCATTATCTTCAGTACTTCATCATCATCCGTGCTCGCCTCCCATCAACCCTTCCTTCTCACAGCACTCCTGCTGTAGGACGTCAGCGGTTCTGTTGTAAATGTGAAGGCCTGCATCTTCGCCAATGATGATGATGATGATGAAGGCAGAACACACTCTGGCTTGAGGTCTACACAACATTAGAACCTGCAGGACACCGTGCGGTTGCTTCTTCTGTCAGATCATCAGGACCATCAGAAACAAATACGGAAGGAAATTGAATGAAATGATTCTTTCTGATTCAAAACGTACAACGTAAACGTATAAACTCAACATCAGTCTTTCCTCACACACACGACAGTCACACACATATCCCTGTGTAGAGTGTCCACCCTGAGGCTGGAAGGTCGAGAGTTCAAATCCTGGCCGAGTCGTACCAAACACTCTAAGAAGTGCCTTCCTGCTTGACACTCAGCATTTAGGGGGTAAACCACCAAATGGTTCCCAAGCGCGGCTGACTGCAGGGGAGGGGTCCAATGTGGAGAACAACGTTCACACATCTAGATGTGTGACGACTGATGGGACTTTGTCCTTCTGCAGAGACCATCTGGATGATCCAGAGGAGTGTTGGGAGAAGGTCATGTGGTCAGATGAAACCTAAATGGAACTCTGGTATAAACGCCACTCGCCATGTTTGGAGGAGAAAAGATGCTGAGCTTCATCCCAAAATCACTAACCTACTGTGAAGGATGTTTCCATGAAGGCGCCTGAGAAGTCCTACCAGCGTGCCAGTCCACCTTTTCTCCACCACATTATCACATGCAGATTCTAAACCATAAAGACCAGAGATCCTGCAAAGGCAGAACAAGGGAGATTTATGACAGTTTTTCCCTAAAATGTCTGTTCCACGTTTCTTTGTTCACGTTTAGGTTTATGCGTGAAAGTGAAACCTGCTGCTGACTCTCCACAGAGATGAGGCCTATAGACACGTGTGCTTGGGTCGCCATGCGCGGGTTCGTACTGTTTGGACGTGCATCTGTCAGCATGCTACAGCGCCAGATATCAAGTTCCTTCTGCGCTATTAGATCCTTCTATGACCAGTGATTCACACAGCCTGTCAACAGCCCTGTGGGACTGCCTTCACTTCCTGGAATGACCTGCACTTCCACAGAAATGCATTATGGGGGCAGGGCATGCTTCTGCATAAACGAGGGGGGCCTAAAGGGATTTAAGGAAGCACGGCTTAAATGAACACCTCCTGCTTCCAGTTGACAGGAGAGAGTTGTGGGGGGTGTTAGGTTAAGGGGTTTTTGTGTTTGGAGGAAAGCTTCATCCAACGGAAGAGCGCTGAGGATGGCGTGACCTCCCATTCTGTTCCCATGGTGGGGGTCTTGTATGCGGTTGCTCCTGGGCATCTGTCTGTCGGGGCGGGGGCCCTGGGTGCCTGTGGGGTCTTACGGCTGCTCTGTCTGCTGCTGCTCTGGTGGGGGGGCCTCTCCTGGAGCATTCGATGAGATCAAGTACACATCGGGAAACAGTCATTCAGTTTAACCGCTCAGTCCTTCTGCACGTGGATGTCTTATCTGTTTTATTGTCAGACGTGAAATCCCATGTTTTCATGTCTGTGTGCAGCAGGAAGTGATCTGTGACAAAACAATCTTCTATAAGTACTTTAGATTTGTACTACTGTACATGTCATACTGAAATACTGTACATTTGTATAGATAAGACTGGTAAACAGTCCGTGTGCATGAGCGTTACCGCATGTAATTTACGTAAGACATTCATCTTATCTTATGATCTTGTATTAGCATCTTCTCCCCTCCGTCCAAACAGATGAAACTCAATAAAGTTCAGCTTCAGTTGTAAAAGGGGTTTATATAAACACACTGGAAGAGCAACAAGCCCAATTGTAAAAGAAAAAACATTGAATCTACTACCCCTCCCCTGTACAGCTGCCTCTCTTTTTGAAGGATTCGTGTGATTGAGAGCGGAAAAAAACCTGGAATGTGAAATAACATCAGCAGTGAAGGAAGAACAGAGAGGTGGAGAAAGTTGTCTCATTTGCTGTGTTCCTGTGTCTGTCGCTCTTGCTTTCCTTCTTGCCCTGCAGACACGTCCACCACGCTTTTTTTCTCAAGGTTATTCTGCATGTGAATGATGTACATCCAGCGTGTCGTTGACTTGGCTTTCCTCACTGCCTCTGCATGCAAACAGACTGTCGCCATCTCCAAAGCGGCGCCCGAACAGGCCGGTGAAATGATGTGGACGGGCACTTTGAGCAGGGGTGACGCTTTAATGGCACGTTCAGACTTTCTCATCCTTGAGTTGTTGAATGCGGCTACAAAACTCTGATACAGGCGGGGAGGCAGGTCACTGGATCCTCAGCGTTTATTACCAATTGAAATGGGAAGAAAATGAGTTTGCAGCAGATATAGGATGCTTTATAATGTGTGTGTGACGCCTTCATAACCCCACAGGAACTGTCTATATAGATTGTGTCTCTCATCTTCTTTTTATTCTGCTGCGTATAGATAAATAACTCCTGTTCCTTTTAGATTAGCTGTGACCTTTCCACCCTCCCTATATGTACCTAGCAGGCACTAAGAGCTCCTATTCCATGATTACATTGTGAATCCTTCACTGTAACAAATGTCAACTTCATTGATTGGCCCAAAATAACAGACATCTAAAAGAAGGCGGCGGTAGGCAGCCAGGAATGTTTGTGGTGAGAGATTGTGAGGAAAACAAAAAAATCCTTACTCATTAACTTCAAGTCGGCAGCACCAAGATTTCATGGATTAATCAATGCTAACCTACTTTATCAAAGACACTTATCTTCCACGTACAGAAATCTATGCATGTCCCTGGCAAAGAGGTCGATAGCAGGAAATATTTCACATTGTCTGGTTTTTTTTTATCTCTAATCCCACCCCGCCCCCTTCCCCGTCTCCACTTTAACAGCTGAGGCTTCTTCAGCTGGGATGTCTGTGGAGAACGGAGACCCCATCACAGAACTTTCTGCCTCTTTTTGAGCATTTCTTTAGAATTATGGTCAACATTACTATTGTTATTAGATGGGAGACCAGTGGGACCAGACTTGGAGCAGAAAGGTGGAGAGACGAGGAGACAGAGGATGAGAAGGACGGCATCCTCTCTGACTGAGGAGACCTCAGCGTCTGACTCAGCTTTGCAGTTTGTGGCTCATTTCATAGAGATGAGTGACAGACGGAGGACTTCTCTGCTTGTTTCCACTTTCCTCCTCCATTTCCCCATCCCTCTGTCACCTCCACTCTGTTCCCTCCTCGCCTACATCTTCATCTTCCTGAGCACCAGCCTTTGATCCTCCTCCTTCACATCAATCATTGCAGACAGCAGAAGAAGAGTCGTGTCTTCCAGCGCTTCAGGTGCTGCTTCAAACATGTCAGTCTGTGGATTTATGCTTATTTATGTATTTATTAAGCAGCTCTGCTGCCCTTCAGACCGATTGTTGTCCCCCCCCCCCACCCCCACCACCACCACACACACACACACACACACACACTCTCGTGAGCATCAGGCTGAAGCCTGTTGAGGTATCTCCACAGTCAGTCAGCACAGTTCATGTGACCTAAAGGAGACAGAATGTCTTCCTACCTGTACTGTTGTTACTGTGGGGGCCTGAAGCAGCGCCGCTCCTGCCCTCCCCTTCTATTGGTAAACAGAACAAAAATGTTGGGTGTGGGGTTTTTAACCAATGATCTTCATTTAAAGACAGTAGTTTCTGTATCTCCCTTATTTTGAAGAGGTTTTCTGTTCAGTTTTGCTTCAAAGGGCGGTTTGCTCCTCTTCATCACAGGAGTCTTTGATACCCTGCTATGGCGTCACATCTCTGCCATGAACTGAGAACTGAGCGAGCGTATCTTACAACAGGATTTAACCATAATGTATTATTGTTTGTGAATAATAATTTCATTAACATGAATACATTTTTCATAAAGTAATGTTTATTAATAACAGCTATAAAGAATACTGTGAAATAATACTGAAATGATTATTATTAACTACAGTTGATGGCCATTTCTCCTCTTTGAGCACTTCGGGAGGAGATGGCGTGACCCGAAATTTCGGCCAATCAGATCAACAAGAACCCCTGAGTGACAAAGCACCCCCTGAAACTGAACGAGTGAAAAGAAAACTGAATGAAAAGAAAACTAAGCGAGCGTGCAGTCAGAGCTCTGCATGCGCGGTGAGAACTCTGCATGCGCGGTGAGAGCTCTGCATGCGCGGTGAGAGCTCTGCATGCGCGGTGAGAGCTCTGCATGCGCGGTGAGAGCTCTGCATGCGCGGTGAGAGCTCTGCGAGTGCGGTGAGAACTCTGCATGCGCGGTGAGAACTCTGCGAGTGCGGTGAGAGCTCTGCATGCGCGGTGAGAGCTCTGCGCATGCTCAGGTAGGACTGCACAGTGCAGTTGTAGGAAACGCCCGTGGTTCTCCTTTGGTTCTTCTGGTGTTTGCCACTGGGCAGAGGTGTTTTTTTAAAGCTTTCACATGGGGGGTCAGAGACTCCCTGTGATGTTTTCATTAAAGGAGCTTTTTCTATGTCTGAAAGAGGGAGGCTTTTACAGGACCCACTGTCACTTCAGTCCTGTGCAAATGAGAATGAATGCATGTGTCATATGTAGTGCACGTGAGTCTGCAGAAACCTTCTCTTTCTGAAACGCAGTGTGTTTTGGTTTTCTTTCTCTGATAATGTGTGTGGTGAAAACAGCCACTTTTCAGCCAGTTCACAGCAATTTATTACAATTTGCTTGTGTGGCCCTGAAGGCTTCATTAGACCATCAGACCTTCATTTAGCTCCTCTGGTGGGGAAGCCTGTACACACTGACCCATTAACCACAGCATGCATGGACATATAGATGTATCCCTGCACACGGCTCTCATGCTGTAACCTCATTTTCTTCAACCTGGAAGAAAAGATTTGAAAACAGTAAGAAAACGAAATCAGAAAACTGAGGAACCGAAGTCCGCCAGATGCTGAGTGTTTATGCATAGTCAAATGAGGAAAAATGACATTTTCATTTGATCTGTGTGTCAGTGAAAGCTGCAGCAGAGGAAAAATGAGGCTTCAGTTTGGTGCAAGTGAAGCTGATTTCATTTTCAGTCATTATTATCACTGTTCCTGCTAAAGCGATTGTTTCTGAGAGCTTTACTGCAAACGCTCTGACGGCTTTGCTCATTAAGATGGTTATTGTAGGTGTGTTCTATTGTAGGTGGGTTTTTGTGTATGTGTGGTCTGTTACTGTCAAGTAACTCCAGTGTTGGACAGAGAATCTGAACATCAGTCATATCAGGGTTAAGGCCTTTTGAGTTGTCACTCATCACGGTGGCGTAAACTGTTTGACACACTTACATATGTTAGCAGGAACCAGCATAAGAGAACACATTACTCCTGTGTTAGCTTCACTTCACTGGCTCCCAGTTCAATCTAGATTCAAGTTCAAAATCCTCCTGCTAACCTATAAGGCCTTGAATGGTTTGACCCCATCCTATATTAAAGATCTCATAGAGCCTTACCAACCAAACAGAACACTTCACTCACTAAATGCAGGACTGCTTGTGGTTCCTAGAATCTCTAAAAGCACAGTTGGAGGTAGAGCCTTTATCCACCAGGCTCCTGTTTTATGGAATAAACTTCCAGCTCATGTAAGAGAGGCTGACACAGTTTCTACATTCAAAGTTAGACTTAAAACATTCCTCTTTGGACAGGATTATTACCAGGATAGCTAGTAATCAGAGAAAATCTAACTTACTGCTGCTCTACCTCACCTACTGTAGTGAAGTTTGGGGAAATAATTATAATTTTATTACATTCATTATACATATTTGTCCATGGAGCTAAGCAGAGGGAAGACGTTTGATAAACCGGGTCATAGCGGCCTGTTCCCTCAGTTTAGGGGTTTTACGTGGGTTTAGATTAGATTAATAATATATTTATATTGACAGGCTAAAGCTGCAGATTCTCTATTATTCTTATTATTACCGTCCATTTTCACGCTCTTACCATTAACATGTTTGAATCAAATTTCAACACCAGTTTGTTGCTAGCAGGATACTAGAAGTTAGAAGCTGGGAGAGTATAGTGCACTGTAGTTGCAACATGTAGTTGTTCTTCACACATGCAGTTGTTTATTCAAACGTGTAGTTGTTCTTCATACATCTAGTTCTTCTTCATACATGTAGTTCTTCTTCATACATGTAGTTCTTCTTCATACATGTAGTTCTTCTTCATACATGTAGTTCTTCTTCATACATGTAGTTGTTCTTCATTAGTTGTTTATTCAAACGTGTAGTTGTTCTTCATACATGTAGTTGTTAAAAAAATGTGTTCTACGTTGGTAACCTGCAGCTGGTGTGTGAGGACGAACCAGAGGAGGAAAGTGGTTTATCTGCTAAACGTCATGTTCAGTGATCCAAAGCTTCGTTTCAGAGGGAAAGTTCTTCTCTTCCTGCTCGTTTTTGTCCAGATGATGAAGCTAAAGTTTGTTTCTGAGGAACAAAGTCCACAAGTAGTTTCCTGGATCGCTTTGATTGTAGAAATATCTATCAACTCTGATCACTAAATGCAGACCAAACAGACAACTTACTGTTGGGATAAACTATGGAATAACATCTGTCCATCTATGTTCCAAGTTTCTGTTGCTACGGTTACCAACTGGTGTTTAGGCCAGAGTGTGACCATGAGTCAAATGAAACCATGAACACCAGATGAGATCATGGTATAAAAACCAGATTTAATATTCCTGACATCCTCTTATTTTTTAAAGTCTCCACATTGGTTTCAGAAAATCACTTCATTGTTACTTGATAGTTATTTTAATTTCAGACACTTCCTTTAGAAATCTGCTTCATTAAATGAAATTTTCTTCAGTCACTGCCCATTTAATTTTAGTCTGAAAACACAAGGAACAAAAAAGTATCTGCATGAATATCTGATTAGGTTTTGTTGAATAATATTTCTGAACCATTAACTTTTCCGGACAAATACCAACATAAACGCAGATACGGAGGTGCTAACTGTTTAGTTATGTTTGCTTCTTCCAGACAAATCAAATGTATTAGGCTGCGTTCACCATGATGGGATTCCTCTGCAGTGAGGAGAGCTGTGTGAACAGAACGGTATTAAAGAGAAGGTACTTAAAGAATGTTCTGTCTTTATGAGTCTCAATTGAACACTTCTAATATTCCCTCATTTATCTCCAAAATGATTTCAACTCTTTAGTCGATCTTTATTCTTTGGTGCATCTGTAGAATAAGGAAGCAGAATGAGCTGTTTGTTAAAAAATGCATTTCATTTCTTAACAAAGACCCGAGCGTCTTTTCTGCATCTGTTTGTGTTGCAGATTGAACTATTTGATGACATAAATTATTCACTTAACTTGAATCCATAACAGTCGAGTCCAGAGAACCAAATTAGATCATCCCGTATTTAACTTTCAAGACCAGACATAAATATGAGGCGCACACCAGATGAAAGACAACTTAAAGATTTCAGTAATGAAATCAGTGCATCATCAAAGGCATTGCTTTCATGAATTAGTAATGACCAATAAATATGACTCACAGGCTCTGAAAAATGTAAAAGCAGTGAAGCGATAAATGTGCTCAGGAATCAGTCAGACACTGAATGAGTCACTTTCTTTGATTTGAAGGAAATATGCAGCTTTCTTTGCATCTGTTCTGAGAAATGAAGAAAATCTAAAATTATGAAATAAAAATGATAAAATATCTAAAATATTCTAAAAACGTTGGTTAAGAAGTCCTCGTAAAATTAATTCCTCAGATTCTAATGAGCTGAAGTGTCAACAGTAAGTTTAGAATGAGCTCAGACTCATGAATGAGCTGAAGGTTGTTCCAGGCCTATTTTGGGGGAACAGAATAAAATGAGACCTTTCCGTCCATATTTCAGAAAACGTGTGACCATACTCCTATGGCTGATCACATGATCATGATTATCAGTTAGCTGTTAGCAGTTACCTCTCACCAATCAGGAGTGAGCTTGTTGGAGGGCCACACTCTCACCACTTGAAAGTAGCCTACACAAAATCTGTCAAGAATTTTGACCATCGCCAGCAGGCTCCACCTACTTTTATTGAGGCATCTGATTGGTCAGTTTATAACTTGAATAACTTGAACTACAGAAAAAATAAAAAAAAATAGGTTTGTCAAAAACATGTTAAAGAAGTTATCAGAGCAGGAGTGGTTATTCTGACCAGTAGAATGACTAAGTAAAAATCCACCCATGAGGGGCCCAAGCCAGGGTTTCTTTGTACCGGTCCAAAGCCCTGATAAATACAGAGGGTTGTGTCAGGAAGGGCATTTGATGTAAAATATTTGCCAAACCAAATATGTGAATCAGATTAATGATAGCAATACCGGATTTGTCGAGGCCAAGGTTAACAACGACTGCCATCGGTGCTGTTCACTGACAAGGTACCAGTGGAAGCTGGACTACCGTTGGTCAAAGAAGGAGAGGAGGAAGGCGTGTTCGTAGGAAGAGAGAAGAGGAAAATCCTGAGTGTTGGACTGAGAGTAGAGACTTTGAATGTTGGAACTATGACAGGAAAAGGTAGAGAGATAGCTGAAATGAAGCAGAGGAGGAGCGTAGACATACTGTGTGTCCAGGAGACCAGCTGGAAAGGGAGCAAGGCTAGAAGCTTAGGAGCAGGGGTCAAGTTGTTCTATCATGGTGGAGATGGGAGGAGAAATGGAGGAGGAGTTATCTTAAAGGAGGAGTTTGGTAGGATTGTTGTTGAAGAGGTAAAAAGAGGGTCAGAGTGATGAGTCTGAAGATAGAAATGGAAAGAGTGATGTTTAACGTTGGTAGTGGGTATGCCCCACAGGTAAGAAAGAGAGTTTCTGGTTGGACCTTGATGAAGGGATGATGAGCATCTCTAGAAGTGAGAGAGTTGTCATTGGAGCAGATTTCAATGGATGTGTTGGTGCAGAAACAGAGATGATGAGGAGGTGATGGGCAGGTTTGGTATCCAGGAGAGGAAGAAGGACAGATGGTGGTTGATTTAGCAAACAAAATGGAAATGGTTATAGTGAATACATTCTTTGAGAAGAGGCAGGAACATTTATAGTAACCTATAAGAGTGGAAGTAGAAGATAGACTACAGCTTGTGTAGACGGAGTAATCTGATGGAGATCAGTGACTGCAAAGAAGCGGTTGGTGAGATTGTTTCCAGACAGCATAGGATGGTGGTGTGTAGGATGACTCTGGTGATAAAGAAGATGAAGAAAGAAAGGCCAAAGGCAGAGAGGAAGATGAACTGGTGGAAGCTGGAAAAGGAAGAATGTTGCAGGATTTTTAATAAACTGTTGAAACAGACTCTGGGTGGTCAGGAGGTACTCCCAGATGATTGGATAACTACAGTTCATGTGATCAGGGAGACAGGTAGGAGTGTAGTTGATGTGTCTTCAGGAAAGACAGTTGATAAGGAGACTTGGTGGTGGAATGAGGAGGTGCAGGAGTGAATACAGAGTTAGAGGTCAGACTGAGATGGTTCAGTCATGTCCAGAGGAGAGACAGTGAATATATTGGTAGAAGGATGCTGAGTCTAGAACTGCAGGAAAGAGGTCTAGAGGAAAACCAAAGAGGAGGTTTATGGATGCAGAGAATGAAGGGTGTGTGTGTGGGGGGGGTGTCATTCAGTCCAGTTCTCATACACAGTCAATGGTTAAAACACAAATATGAGAGGAATTCTGCAAACTTACACCTCTTGTTATTAGAGTCTGACAGCAAACACAGATGTTTCAAAGAAAGGACGATCTTGTCTTCTGAGCATGTCATGACTGAGAAACCGCCTTCCTTTTGATGTGCGAAGGCTTCAGTGTGAAGAACTGCTGAGGGGTTGTTTCAGCAGATAATCTGATAAGTGGTGAAGGAGAATATGCAGAATACAAGGAAATAATACATTTGGTTTAATGAAAAAGTTTCTGGATTGTTTTCTTCACAGTGGATCACAGCTTTCTCTGCCATGTGTTTCTGCTGCTCTCAGTATATTAATCTCATTAGAAAACTTCTACAGGAAGTGGGCAAGGCACTCTTCATTATTTATGGATGTGTAATTATCTGTGGTGTCACAAGCAGGCAGGAATCTGCAGGACCTCAGTTCTGCATCAGCACAATGGCTGTCTGGGTAATGAAGCAGAGACCCCTCCAGGCTTTGGACACTCCATCTGATCTGCTCCACTGTCCTCAGTGATCTTCCTGCTGCGCTCCACTCAGAGCGGCGTGCGTCTCAAAGGATGTCCACATTCATCCTGTGTGTCTGTGCCATTAAAGCGTTTCCACGAGTCAGTCTGTGATCGGCGACACTTTTGCAGAAATAGTAATTTTATCAGTGAAGCAGAGGTTTGTTTGTTAGAAAAGTTGGGAAGTGTTTTTCTTGTGGCTTTTGCCCTCACTGTTATTAATGGACAACATTCAGACTGACAGGAAGTCAGAAAACCACAGCCACCTGGAAAGGGGCGGAGCCAGTTGTGGTCCTGACTGGGGAGGGTTCTCTGTGGTCCACCACTTGTCCACAGCAGCTGCTGCAGCATCCTGCAGGCCATTTACATTTAAATGAAAGTTGCTGATCACACACTGCTGACTCCATTTATTGCCGCAGACATACAGACGGGCGGACCAGGCAAGCTCCAGCAAGTTACCGAATTCTTCCACATTACCACATTTCCATCTCCTCATCAGAGCTGTCAGGGCTGCAGCGCTTTTCCCTCCTGTTCTGCTGCCTCCACCACCAGTCTGATTCTAATCGGCAGCAATGAGTTTACAGAAGCCGTCAGCCGCCGGTTGCGTCACCGAACAGCACCGTAAAGCAAAGGTGTGTTAACATCCTCCACAGCAGGAACAAAAGCGTGGTCAGGTCAGCCCTGCAGGAAGACCACAGCTAACTGAGTATGAGATGACTCATTGTACATGAAAGCAGTGTGAATACATCAGGTCAGCTGTGCAGCAAACCCAGCTTCATTCTGGAAGTTGCCGCTGTGCTCTGTCATCGTCCGTCGTCTTCCTCACATTCTGCCTGCAAACGTTTCTCATTACTTCCTTCTTTTTTGAAGCTGCTCCAATTTCCTACCTGCTCTTCTTCGTACTCGAGTATCTTTTTTCATACTCATCATGCCACGAGGATGCTGAAGCAGCTGGATGTGAAGCCATGCATCTGCGTAGCATCTTCATCTCCGTCCTCCTCTCCTCACATGAGCAGCACATCACGTGTTTGCACGCGCTCAGTGCTATCACAGGGCTCCAGGTCTCAAGGTTTTAAGAGACAGATTAATGCGACTGACCTGCGTGATCTTAAGGTGACAGCTGTGTCCTTTTCCAGGCCCCGCCCACCCAAACATACGGAGTATCTGCACAGCAGGCAGAGCTTCCTCTGAGGGGAAGCATCGGAGCAGCTTAACATACCAGGGATTTCTGTCTTCTGGCACCTGTGTCAGGAAAAAGAGGGAAAGAAGGGAGATTCAAAACTTCTTTCTGTCTTTAGTCTGTTTAGTTTAGGAGTTGCCACAGCAAATGTAACCTTCTTCTCTGCATCCTCCTCTTTCCCACCAAACAGCCTCCTGTCCTCCTTCATCCATGAACCTCCTCTTTCCTGGTAGCTGCAGCCTCATCATCCTTTTACCAACATTCAAGAGACTCAAAAGACATTTCCACGATGAACTGATGCATCCTGGGAAATGGAGTTGTGTTTGTTTAATGTTGGAGCAGAAATGTCTATTATTAATTATTATTACGAAGCACCCCCCACCCCCATCTGCAAACAGGGGGGCTGTTGATTTGCCTGAAACTGGCCAGCTCCACAAACCCATGTGGCTTTTCTTTTTGAGATGGACATGAGTCTGAACAATATCGTGTGGGGCGGGGCTCTCCAGCTGACTGCTTTGAGGGGAAAGTCAAACATTAGATGCAAAACTTCAGCTTTGACTTTATGTCACATGACTAAATGTCTTTGGAAATAGTTTTGAGTGCATGTGTACGAAGTCTGCAGGATCACACAGTTCAAGTTGTGCTGTAGGTGATGGGAGTAACTTCTTATTTCATGGTAACTAATGAACATACAGTAGCTGTTAGCTGGAAGACCTAAGCTGCCCCCCCCTACAGCCAGACATACTCTGTAAATGGAAAATGTCATGACAACCACTGACAGCAGGAAACGGCTGAGCCTCAATGGGTCAGTGAGTAACTGAGGTTGGCTGTGGAAGTGAACCGTGTTAACAGATAGCGCAGTAAGTTTGCTTTTTGGATTTCATACCTGAAAGTCATGTCTTTTATGAGACTGCAATGGACATAAGACTTGCTATGGATACCTGTGTGACAGGTGGGATGTGGAGCTTCAGTCTAATGATGAATTTCCTTTAATCTGTATTTCAAAGTTTTTCTGTGGTTGATAAAAAGAAAAATCTGGAAGTCCTCGACTGTCCAGCCTGCTTATGACATGAACAGACCGACTCCTCTCTTCATCTGAAGACTTCATTAGAGGAGGCGTGTCTTTCTCTTCTCTTCTTTAAGTCTAAGAGTCATCTCTAAATGTGTGGAGCGTGTCTCAGCAGAGGACGATATGTGACTTTTAGTGCTCTATACTGCACTAGCATGAATGGGATTTTAATGATGAAATGGCGTTTACTTAGATAACACTTTTCTACCTTCATTAAAGCGCTTTACAGTCACGGTCCCATTCATCCATTCACACACTGATGGCGGCTCCGCTTCTGAACACTGCCGCCAACCTTCCATCAGAGGCAATGTGGGGTTCAGTGTCTTTCCCAAGGACACTTTGACACATGGGAGGGCAAGGAGGGAATCAAACCTGCGATCCTCCGATCAGAGGCTGAATGCCGTTTCCACTTCCCACATGAAGTGAGAGGTCAAAGGGCAACAATGTCATCGTTTGAGAGAGAGAATTCAACATAAACCTCTCCAAAAGTCCCTGCTGAACCTTCTTAAAGTCCACATGGGGAGCAGAGTGATCAAGGTTGGTGTGACTTCGTGATGACGATGAAGACGATGAGGCTGGTGGACGCTGCCGTGATGGCTCATGGAACGTCAGGGTGTTTGTTACTGATTCCCAATGAGAGGATCATTGAGATCTCATCAATCTTTTTTAGTTTATGGCCGGACAGCAGCTTCTCTGTGTGTGCGCTTGTGTACATACTGTTGTGTGTGTGTGTTAAACGTTAGTCTAAAGGGGCGGGGCCTGTCCACACACATTAGTATGTGTAATAGTATGTTACAAACACACACATGCCAGCTCAAACACGCACACTCATGTATACATACCAGCACATGGAAACCATGAAACATCCGGAATAAGATGTTTTTACATAAAGTCTTCAGGTTCGAGTCCCATAACTGGAAACGAGGCAGCAAAAAGCTCGTGGCGGTTCTGAAGCAGCAGGAAACTCAACAGAATATTGGAATTGCCCCCGTGGTGGTTTAATGGACTCTTCCTGGTGCTGCTGCATTTTTATATGGATGAAATCTCCCATAGATCCATGGGATACATTATAGATGAGGGCTCCCACTCTGTGCTCCAGTCCCTGGAGCAGAATGCTCCATGATATTCACCCCCACCAACAACACCTCTACTGCTACTGCTGCCCGCTCTGCTCCCCACCACCCCCGGCCTGTATTGATTTAGTTTAAAACAGGGAGCATATGAGAAGGAGGCGGTGGCATGGAGAAACAGGAGGAGGGATGGGATGGAGGAGTGAAGGAGTGGTCCTCTGAGTGCCAGAGGACTGAAGGGTCCCAGCTGGTTTCTGGGCTTCATCTGCTTGGTACCATGTAGGACTAAAGCTGAAGGAACTGCACCAGAATCACAGATTTCCTCCGCAGGTGAAAGGGGAACCTGGTTCAGTTCAGAGTCCAGTTCAGCCCTAAAAGGATTCTCTGGTTAGTTCCATTTAAGTTGTGTGCAGAATAATCCATCTGCTCATTAATTCTACTTAGCTGAGCCTCACAAAACCAGCTTGAGGCTGACTGGTCCACCAAGGCTGGGAGTGCTGAATGGCTGACCTTTACACGGCTCCGGCTACCATTGATTTTCAGCAGGACTTATTTCATGAAGCGGGGGCCGGGACAGAGAACCCAGATGAAGATAAACTATCAGGCAGAATCACTTTCTTCACTTCTTTTTCTCATCGGTACCTCTTTGCTCTCATTTCTGTTTCTCTCTGATCTGGCTTTAGTTTTGGACTGTGTGGGTGGGGGGCAGCCTCTGCATGACCCTGATCCCCCGTGTTATTGAAATCCCGATGAATTCTTCATTCTCATGTATTGGTGGCTTGGTGAGTAGTGTTGTAGCTGTTAGATGCTTCCGGCTGGCTCTTTATGCGACTCCGTTTCCTGGTGTTTGGAGATAACGCAGCAGAAGTGGCGTGATCATGAAGCTTTCATGATCACGAAACTCAGCCCACAAGGCCTGGGGAGGCAGTGGGAGCTGGCATGAACACGTCTGGGGGGTTTCTGCCACGGATGTATTTTGTTTTTTCTCCTGGTCAAAGCGCATTTGCTGCCGATTCAGAGAAACAGTGAGAGGTCAGGCCAGCAAGCTGCACTCAGCCTCTGTGTGGTTCAAGGATGATCTGATGCTGGACCTGCTTTTGTATTTATTCATCAACCAGTTTCAAACCTGAGGAAAGCAAGGTGAAGGCTGCTCCCTTTAGCTGATCAGGAGTTTGATAATGAAACCCGAGCTGTGCCCACAGAGGTGGAGGAGGCTTGTAACCAGGGCAATGACAGACTTTTCTCTGTGTGTAAGACAAGAGGATGCTGGGAATGAAGCTCAGAGCAGATGGACAGAGCAGGCGGGTCCGGTGTGGATGCAAGGAGTGCTGGCTTCATTCCACATCCCCACTTTGATTGACACACAAACACACACATGCCAGGCAACTGTGTGAAACCCACTAACCTGATTACAGAACCACACAGAGTTGATCATCTGAGTTTGGGGTTTTTCTGAGCAAAGGCAGAGCGTCACCGGCTGGGATCCACAAACAGCACATTTATACAACCGAAGCTGCGAAGAAACGCAACTTTTCAGTTCAGTTTTCTTTTGGTCCACCACTGAAGAACAGTTCTTCACATAAGAAGTCTCTCCTTCGCTCTGTCTCTCCTCCTCTGAGTTCTCCTGCTGGGACTCCTCCTTTGGTAGTGGAGCAGAAAAAAGCAAGCACTGGTGAATTTCTAATAGAAAAACAAAGAAGTTCCTCCAGCATTTTCAGGGACCATTAAGACATGCCAGCTCTTCCTGCGTTTGGCAGGAATTATGAATCAGTGGGCTGGCTAAACTTCTGCGATTCTATTGGTCGGGCCAGTGGGCCGTAATCTGTCACAATCCCAGGTTGCTGTGACAGCAGCAGCAGCAGCATTCCTGGCTGCATTTCTGCATCCATGTTCACATTTAATTCATTTCAATGCCTGCTAGGGGGTGGGGGGGCACAGGACGGGCATTTTCTTTCCTTGTTACCAAACTGATATTTTAAGAATCTTTCCCCAAATTTCTGTCAGTTTTGTGTTATAGCTCAGTAAAATAGACGTTGCAAGCGTCCTTGGTGTGGGTGTAATCCTAACGTTGGCAGCTGTGTGTGTTTGCTGTCATCCTTAAGTTTGATTGGAGTTTATTCATCGTGCATGCACAGCTTCAGTTGGGTTCAGAGAGCAGCTCACATGTTGGGGAAAACCCTCTGTGCTGATAACTAAGACATGCAGGGAGAACCAGGAGCTTTGTCATTGGATGGGAAGCTCTTTGCTTCACGTCATATGACATCGAAGGAAAAAAGAGGGAAACTTTTAGTTTGAGGTGGAAGTGTCAATTCATTCCTATTGAAACTTAAAACAAAGAGGCCACAGTTCATTGATGAAGTTTTCATTCTTTAACATGTGGCTCGTCTGAGATTCATCCGACTAATCATTTTTCTGATGAATACACAGATCAACGACATTTAAAGCAGCGATGCCATCCTGAAGCTCATGGCGGAAAAGTGTTGATGACATGAAGCAGTAAGCAGGATGAAGAAAACGTCAAGTGAGTCTACGCGTGTGGGAGACACGCTGAAGCCCCTGTATGGCGTGCAGATACGATTTATGGTGGTTAAATGAGGGGGGGAGTGAGATGAGGCGGCTGTTGCTCCAGCATTTGTTCCCACAGAGTTAGACAGAGATCTTCTCTGTAAGCTTGAAGAGCGGCCTCATCAAAGATGTGTGTGAGCAATGGCCTTCAGATCAGTTTCAGATCAGAAACCAGGACGGCGAGGACCTGGAAAGGTTTTCTGTTTCTTGTGTTTCTATTTTGTTTTCCTGGGCCCATCTTCTCAAACAATTCTCCTTTTCACTTCGTTTACCGTCTTGTCTGCTCTTTTCATTACTTCTGCTCCATCACTTTGCTCTCCTTCAGTTTTAGGAGGCTCTCTACACGCAGATGAGGATTTGAGGACGAGCTCACCCCACTCGTTGTCCCCATCCTGATAGCACACACTGCCCGTCACACACACGCCAGCCAACCACATAAAACACGAGATCGTAATCTGTGTTGGAGCGTCCGAGTCAAGAACAACATAAAACAAAGCAAGCTTCTGTTTCCTGACTGTGTGCGCTGAGTCATGAAGGCTGACCTTCTGGATGAACGTGGAAGATGGTCAGGGAGACAGCTGGTCCGTCTCCTTGGTAACGCTGTGATGATAGAGAGGCTTGGAAGGCTTTTGGAGAGCATTTGGTAGATGGACCAGGCTGTTTCTGGGAGCCAGTTGGTGTTCTGAGGAAAGAGATAAACAGGAGCATGGATGGCTGTAGACAACAGGTCTGTAGTGCTGCTTGAAGCAGTGATGCTGCAGATTGCTCATGTTTCTGCAGTAGCTGCATTTAGAATGCTACAAAAAGCATCAGATGGATGTTTAGACAGTAGCTCCAAAATCAGTAATTCAGACTTCATAAAAACCCCCTTTTTTAAAGCTCAAACTCTCCCTGATTGGAACCAGCTCATGTTTGCAGGTCTTTGAGTGCTTCACACTCTGAATTAGGTCGGCTGTGATAGGAATTCTAAAGACCGTCGTCCCCTCAAACCGACTGATTCTTCTTATCAGGAGCACCACATTGGTGCCTCCAGCACATTTGCTCATGTGAATGAAGGAGAAATCTCAGGCACAAACATGCATTCATGCTCATATGTAAACTAGTACACAGTGATGCAGATGTTTGTATTCCCTAAGCTAAAGGTTCCTTCCTTTAAATGCTGTGGCTCCACCTGAGCCTCCAGGAAGTCTCGTCCATTTCTAGTCATTGTGGTTCCAGCATAAGCAGCAGAGTGTGATACGCTCTGAAACATCTAAGAAAAGATCAAATCCTCTGCATACGACAGTTCAAGCTTGTTCTGACAATATTGATGCAGGAATTTGGCAAAAAGGACATTTTAGGATTTTTATAGCTAAAGGCCCCAAATGGACTCGGACTGAATCTGAGGCTGTGATCCGACGGGACACATCTGGTTTGCTTAAAGTGAGCCAAAGTTTGTTTTCTCCAATAATCCAGAGCAAATGTTCAGTCTGAATACACTCAAGCTGGTCCGGCACCAGCGGACCAGATCCATCTTTTGAGGTGGTCTCAAACCGTTTCCAATCAGACTGACCCCGGAGTGGAACTGCAGCCAGGCATTATGGGATGTAAACAGAGTAGAAATGAAGCAACCAGTGAGCTGTGGTCAAACGTGGAGCAATGATGAGACACGGAAACTCACTGAAATGTGGTTGGATGACTGCAGGCTCATTGAACAACTTTTAACGTGATACACGTTACTTCTCAATGTTTTACCGACAATGTCATGAACGCTTCTCAGCATATCTTCTCAGCCATCGTCTCCTCGGTAACCGCCTCGCAGCATGCCGTAAAGTAAAGCAGTGAAGTGTTGTACATGACCTGGATACAGACGTTCAGGATGGATGGAGAAATACGTTTGAATCTGTGAAGAGTTCTTTGCTCAGGTGGTTTTGTTTAAAACAAAACTGATCGGTTGAGGGCAGTCTGAATCCACCCTAAACAAACCTCATACAAAAACACAAAGTGGAGGAGAACCCCCCCATCCCAAAAGTCATGGAGGCGAGGATTCTCTTTGGTTCAGAACGTGTTCTCACAGGGTTTCGTTCTTCACAGCAGCTGAAGCTTTACGGTTGATCAAAAAGCTTCTGCTGTTCCAACGGACTGCATTTAAATGTCCAGTTGGTTGAAAGAACAGAACTCCTGTGGTTCTGGAGGTTCTTTAGTACAAGAACAGAACAGAGTTCAGAGGGGGGTAACTCACTTGAGTCCAACAACAGTAGCCAAATGGGAGGGGGCACCTGTGAGAATGGGGTGGGGATGAGGGGTTCTGCTCACACAGGTTTACATTCATACCTGCAGTACAACACAGAGCATCAAAGTGGGGTAACGAGGGTGGGGTAAATGCTGCTGGTGTATCTGGGCCGCCCTGTTGCAGATTGTCACAAACAGGAATAGAACCAGGGACCCTCTGGCGAACCTTCCGGTGACTGGCACTAACCTTATGTTAGGAGCGTCTGTGGTACAGCGTCAGGGGCCTCTGATTGGAAGATTGCAGGTTCGATTCCCGCCTTGCCCGCCCATGTGTCGAAGTGTCCTTGGGCAAAGCACTGAACCCCACATTGTTCCTGGTGGAAGGTTGTTGCCAGTGTTGACTGTAAAGCGCCTTAGCCTTCCAGGAAGGTAGATGGGGGCTGTTTATGTTCCTGTTCCAGAGCAGTGCAGCAACATGAACTCTGATGCTCCACTAATGTGTATTAATGATCCGCAGACAAACATTCGTTTATATTAAACCTGAATGAAAGCCAGAAGACATTGCACATATTGTGTGGCTATTAGAGCTGTTTTATTGCAACGCTGTGAGTGAGTGTTGCTGTAAAATGGGTTAACGCACGCCCCCACCCCTCGAGGAATGGACTTCCTCTGAACGCAGCAGCAGTTTGAGACATTTTACAGTGTTTTTCTGTAGTGAAAGCTTCTGTTTGGTTCAGATGGAAAAACCTCTGCACTTTCAGCCCTAATGCTCAACTTTGGAAGCAATTCTGTTGCTTTGCTGGTCTTCGTCCCTGGGGGTCCCAGCATGTACCGTGAAGTTCCAAAGCCTTCAACTGAATCCCGAGAAACTCTTCCTGCTGCAACAGTAGCTTATAAATCATCTGCACCACCAGCAGACCAGATAATGACTCAATACAAGCTTGTGAGGTAGAAATGAAGCAGCAAAGCCAGTGGAAAAGAAGGACTAAACATTGAAGTGTTTGAGAAATAAAGACATTTTTGTTAGTAAGTGAAATGTTTGAGTTGATTGAGTCATCAGAAACATTTTGCATTAACCTGCTAACAGCTTTTAAGATAAAAAAACGGTCTAAACAGGAAACATCCTTCCTGCCGTCCTTTAACACTTTGATGAAATCGACACACTTTTCTTTTAATTTGTCAATCACTGATGCCTCTATGAATGCTGACGATACATTTGAGCAGCATCTTCCGCGAAGCGGCCATGTGGTAGAGTGTATGTCCTGAAAGTAGAAGATCGTGGGTTTAAATCTATAGTGGGGTCAAATCAGAGACTGAAAATGGGACCCGGCGCCCCCCTGCTACTTAGACTAGCAACTCAGTGGCCTTGTAGTAGAGAGTCTGCTCTGAGACTGGGAGGTCGTGAGTTCAAATCCAGGCCAAGTCAGACCAAAGACTAAAAATGGAAACTAATACCTCCCTGCTTGACACCCAGCATTTAGGGGTTGGGTTGGGGGGTGAAACCACCAAATGGTTCCCAAGTGCATCTGTGACTTCAGCTCACCGCTTCCCCAGGGGATGGGTCCAATTTCACACACATTGGTGCCTGATCCCTGATGGAACTCTAACTTACAGTACAGCTTTGGGGGTGAAAACACTAACCTGTGACTTCATGTCACCGCAGCCTCAGGAGGGAGAGGTCAAGACGGGTGTTTAAAAAGTTGAACCCCTGGTAGACTTTTAACAGCATTTCCTCACCTGGAATTCCAGGTTTGTGAAGCTAAACAAGCAGAAGGAAGTGATGTCACATGTTCGTAGTGTTTTTTACCGTATCTTTCTTTTCCCATCGGTCTCTGTCAGGACTTTATTTAAATCATCAAACCCAAATGTGTTGTTTAGAGAGAGCTGCTTCCAGCTGATGTCTCCTGGTTATAGAAGACACTGTGTTTCCATGGAAACGTTGATGCTTGATAAATTCAAATCAGATGTCCCTCACCTGTGATGTGGGGATGCAGGCACGATGCGTTTAGCTTTTCCTCTCCTGCTCTCTGCTTCATAAAAGTGGAAAAAGCCGTGAGCTGTTCCAAACCAAACAAGCGGAGGCTGAACAGTAAACGGCTTCAGGAGGGTCTTCTGACAGGAGACCACCAGAACCTCTGCTTCAGGAGGGATCCCTTGTGGAACCAGTGATCAGCTCTACACCTTATTCAGACCGTTTGAGGGTTAACGGGAGTTCTCATGTGCGTGGTGGATTTGAGCAAAGTGTTTCATCCCTGACCAATGTTCTGTGGGAGGGGCTCTGGGAGTAAAGGTTCTGGGGCCACCAATTGTAAAGGTGCTTACACACCGAACGTGACTCGCACGGTGGAGGTTAGAGTTTCAGTGTAAAGTTTCAACGTAAAGTCGATGGTTTAGATGCAACTTGAGATTCTGCGGCACGAAAGTCTGGAAACAGCACGAATGGCGAATGATCAAGAAACAAAGATGAAGTTCCTATTGGTTATCGATAATACAGAACACATAGTTTGTATTTTACATTTAGACTAATTGTAATCAGAATTTCAGGTTGTTTCTCTGACAGAGTCTAAAGTTATCTGTGAAGAAAGCGCCGCTGTGTGCATTTGTGCAGAAGACGCCATGTCAGCGCTGCGGCGTTTCGGCATTACCATACGGTGCAGTTACTCTGTTCATCTTATTCAAGTCAAAGAAAGCCTGGCAGACGGGGTGCCACTCCAGAAAGAAATAGCTGAAGCCTTAACCTTCACACCCACCCTGTTTTCCTGTGATATTACTTGAGGTGGGTAAATTTATGGAATAATTTCAGGAGGGAAGGTTGTTCGGTTCCTCAAGGTGAAAATGGATACGTTTAGCACTTAATGAATTGGGCCTGAGCCTCTCCCCATATATCAGCATGTTATTAAGACGTTTTAAAATCCCATTATGATGTTTCTCCTTGAACATGCCATGCTTTTATTGGACTGCCCTGTCTTTAAAGATGACCTTTTCATTTCTGCTCAGAGCTGAACAAGAGAAATAGATCCAGGATAGAAAGATGAGTCCAAATATGAGAATAAAAATCCGGCTGAGCGATTTGTCTTGTTTGACTGGGTTGGTGGTAATGGGACATATTTTGAAGCTAAAAGGAATATCTCTGAATAGTTGCTACAAATAGTTTACTGTAAACGGAAAGAGTGGTAAATGGCAGCTCTTAGTTTCCAGTAATGCTGCTGTAAATCTGATCCAAAAATGTCTTTTTATTCATCTACTGAATCTATTTGATTTCATTTCCGTTTTGATGCATCAACATCTCATTTTGCCAGAGTCGTGCTCTGCTGCAACAAACACACATTTCCCAGCATGCGTGGGTGGATGCACTGAAGGAGTCCTATCTGAGAAACAGGGTTGCAGCTGCAACAAACATTTCCACTCATTTGAATCGTAGCTCTAAAACATGGGAACTGTTTCAGCTCCAACAAAAACAATGAAAAGATAAAACAATACAGTTGGGACAGGAGTGGACACGAGTAACCAGCAGACATGGCCTCCAAATCAGCCGATGCCATTCTGATCAGAGTCCAGTGGATTAGAGTCAGTCTCCCAACCCCAGAATTTTCCCCATCTGGACTCTGGACTGCCCAAAGGTCCAGATCAACAGGACTGCATTGATCTCTCGCTCCATGACTGGATTCACTTTCATCAGGGACTGGCTGGGCCTTCTCCCCCCCTAAAGCCTCAGATTAACTGACCTTATTGCTGGGTCTCGGTGTCTACGGTTGAACCTGTACGGGACACACAGGTGACCACGTGAACCCCCAAATCCTGCAGACTGTACAATGATCGTGTTAGTGCTGTTCACGTGATACGTGCGCGCTCCTTGCTGCAGCCTGACTGTTAGAAATGAGGAAATGAGACAATCAGAGTGAAGTTTTTGTCGACATCCTACAGACCTCCTACAGGCACTTCAGTATCACGTGCACACCCCGTGCATGCATCATTTGTGTGCGGTCAGTAAGGAGCCAGTACTCACACCTTACTAATGACTGGAGTGTGGCGTAAGGACACTGTACCACAGCATCACCCTTACATCATAGGTGTGTGTAACTTCCATTATCCTTGCCAATACTTCACAATACACTTACCATAAACACTACAATGATACGTTCCATACATCCCTTGAGGTGGCCGGACAAGCCTCAAAGGAACTGAAAGACACACCTGAGCTTATCTTGAGCTCCTTTATGACCCTCCACAGACTCGGACAACCTAAAAGCCACAGAACCTGTAGGGGTCAAGCTGCTCTGTGCAAGTGTGACTGTGGCTTTCTGTCCACTTCTGCAGTTCTAAATGAAGTTTCCATTGAAGACCCAAAGGTGTGACACATGTAGGCTGCATGCACATGAATGGTGGTTCTGTCCCTCCTAAAGGAGGTTAATTTCATTTGTTTGTTTGCTTGTTTTACGGTGACCAGCTTTGACTTGCTGTTTTTTCTCCTCAGATGACCCGCCCCATCCAGGTGAAACCCGCCGACAGCGAGAGTCGTGGAGGTAGTCGTCCTTTTTTATTTCCTTCATCTTATCTCATCTGTTTTACTGCTCTGAATGCGATATTTCGTCAGCCATCTGTTTTTTGGCCACTTACCTGTTTTCCATTTGTGGTTTCTCGTTTGGTTGTTATCTGTCAAACATGTCTAAACGTGTGTTAGATTATCAGACATCAAACACAATAAGATGAGATGATCGCCTGATTTCTGTATCTTTGTTATCTCATTTCAGCTGTTTTCACTCCTTGTTATTTGGTTTGTGCATTATTCTGCTAGTCTTAATCTGTGATCGATTAAACGGGTTGAAGCTGTGGTGGGCCGTCCTTCATGGAGCCACAGCCATGCATGCGGTCTGTATGTTTTTTATGGCCTACAATGAGTAAAGGCACAGAAAATGGGGCAGCAGCAAGACGGCTCGCCAAACAATCAATACACTCATAGGTCTCTTGCCAAGAGCCTCATTACTACGCCTTAATTGTGTCGACTTTGATCTCTCCTGTTTCTAAGCCCTGTCAGGGACATGCTGCCTTTCTACACGTATGTTCTTGCAGTGCTGAGGCTTCTCTCAGTGAAGGAGCTTCTCTGTGCTACGAAACAGGCCCGCAGCCTGTCATAGTCACTGTTCAAAGGAGAGACCAACCTCCTGAGACCTTTGATGGACAGAAGAGTTCTTCGTCTTCTTTCTGTTTTCCAGAGTGAGAGTGAATGTTGGAAAAGTGAGAGTGGGCGGGCCTTTGCATTCAGGTTTTACATTTATTGTTATTTATTTTTACTGCATAATTTGCTCTGTTTCCGGTATTTTTTGGTGTCCGTGGTTCCAGTTCCACCTGACGGGTGGAGCAGGGATTGCGTTCAGTTCGAGTACAGGTTGAACAGGGCAAATATTTTTGTATATAACGGGATAAAAAGCTGTGGAGTTTCTTTAAGATGAAAAGTTTGTCCATGAACGGAAATAAACACCACTGTGACCAAAAAAACCCAACATTCTGTATTTTTTTGCTGACAAAAGGCAGGAGTTGTTTTAAGTCTATCTAAGCAATCATAAATGTGGTGTGATTGTATTATTATTCGCTAAACTACACTGCCTCTGGTTCATTGCTGCAACATGATGGTTTGTGGTGGTTTGTTGTGACAATGATCTACATTAACAAAATATGAATAAAATAATGCTCAAACATAAAAAATGTCATTTAGAAAATGTAATTTGTGAAATTGTTCGTCTGATTGCTGTTTATCACGGGGTCATCTTGAATCCGTGGCGTTCTCTCTCGTGGTTGTCGGTACAAATGCACACTTTGCTAAATCGATGTTTCGAGACTCTATATTTTTTCATATTTTTTCTAAATATTTTGATGGATTTTTGATGGTAATTCAACTGGAAAAATGTCATATTCAAATCAAAGAAAAGTCATATACAAAACAGACATGGCAAGCAGACCATCAAATGTGGTATTCATATTGTTCAAAACTTTATCAACGAGTACACATTGGATTTTGACCCTTATCTGACCCCGTACTGGTGGATTTGAAGTGTTTGACTGTTGGTGGAGGAAGGGCTTTGTGCTGTTGGGAAGAAAAGACATGTTTCCTTATTAACTGCTTTACTGTTGGTCAAATCGGGTTGGTTTTTATACACATATATTTTCCCATGGTTTTTTTAATCAAAGTGGAACTGCGTTGTGTTTAATGTGGTCGTTTATGAAGGATGTTAAAATATAAGAGTTCCTTTCTTTCTTTTTGCACAGCAATGGCGAGACCAGCAAACAGCTCTGGCGGTGTCATGATTGATGTCTCCTAGAGCGCCATTGATTTTGCCATTGTAGCGCTGTGTGTCCACATTAACAATGACGCTCAGCTGCCTCTTTACTTGGCTGTGACTGGTTGCATTTAGGGCTCCCAGGGCGCCGTGGTCAGCGTGGTCGTCTCTTACTGGCCAGCAGCTGGGACTTCGAGCGAGCGCTGGAGCGGTTGCACATCATCTTAAATGAACAGGCCAGAGGAGAGCCTACGGGGCAATTAACTGTAGGTGTGGCTTTAACAGGTTTAGGGCTTGAAGTGATAGATGGAGGAAAACGTGGATCAATTTTGTTTCTCCTTTTCTCATTTTGCTTTAATTTTACCTGAAATCTGATATTTTATGCGTGTTGGTTGACGTGCTGACGCTTTACTTTGAAAGGGTTTAGCTTTTCCTGCTGTGATTTTTCTTTGTTCTGTGATTGTTTCTATATTTACTTGTCAACCTCCCAAGTTCCATTTTTCATACTTTGATGTTGGTGCCAGAATCAATAAGTTCATGGCTGAATCTCGGCGTGCTGAGTAGTCTGGAACAGTGGATCTAAAAGTATTAATTTACCTCTGAGTTCAGTGGAGGGAAGAACACCAGGGACTCGTTCAGTCTGGCCCGATCTCCAAAGAGCTTCCTGGTCAGTCCCACAGTGAGCTCTGAATGCTGAATGAAAAACGTGCAGTCCAGGTAATTAGTCCCTTAATCTCATTATGGTGAGAACAGTTCAGATCCCCTCTGCCAGGTTGTTCTTCATCAGGAGCGAGCTGTTATTCTGTTTTCACTGCTGCCAGACCTCCACTTCTCCATGAGGAGCTCGGTGCTGCAAAGGCCAGGAAGGAGCAGACGCCATGAGTGGATTACTGCTGGCTCTCCGTGAGGTTGAAACTCCAGCCTCACATTTACAGACAAACCCAGTATTCTTCAGATGTGAATGTTAACAGCAGAACAGCTGGACTTCACCTGCAATCGCCTGTTCAGTCTGTGTTTGGAAACCGTCTATAGGGATTGAAGGCACATACTGACACGTGGAAACACTGCAATCAAACAAAGGCCAACTGTGAAATGAACATTAGTGGCACATCGCTGTCCTCTTCCAGCAGAACAGCAGCGGTTTGATCCCTTTCAGGGATGTTAGAGGTTAGATTCAGCAGGAAGACAGCAGGCAACTGTCCGTCTCATTTTCTCCTCCCAGGCCTCTGATATGACATAGATTGGTTTTCCGTCACACATGGCACTGATGATTGGCATTGACTGCTGCTGATATTCCGTTTGTGAGGATCCGTTCACTCCTTGGAGAGCTTGGCGTCTTTGCAGAGGAGAAATCCAATTTAACCCATTTGGTTCTGTCCTAAACCTGCCACCAAATCCATCTATGCAATGACTGCATCCTGATGTTCTTGTGTCCTAAGTCTGCAATGTTTTGTTTCTCTGTTTATTTTGTCTGTTGTTTTCTTCCTTGGACTCGCTTTCTGTGGTTTTAACCTGGAGCTTCTGTTTCTGGATGTTCTGACTCGCCGTCAGCTGGAGCTCTGTTGCTGCAGCAGGTCCTCCTGGAATAGGAGCTGCAGCCCAAGAGGTCTACAGGAGAACCCGGTTCTGTGTTTTATTCAGGGCTCACCTCATGCACACACACGTACGCACATGCATACATACATGCACACAGCGTGTCCTCGATACTGATGGGTTCAGGTCACATTTGCCTTCATTTGTGTTGTTGTGTTGCGTTCAGAGTTGTTGGTCTCACAGCAGCATCAGTGTATTTGTGTTGTTATCTGATCACTGAAGGGCAGTGAAAAGGTTTGCTCTAAATCACTGAAACGTGTCGGAACAAAGAAAGAGACCAGAACCCCCCACCATGGGAAATTGATTGTGAAAATCCAGATGGAAGGAGCAGTGCTACGTGCACGCTTACTGTGCCATGCACATGTTTTTATTATGAATTTATGTTGTGGAAAAGACAAGAGAGAGCTCCATGTATTAAACATCAGGAGATTTTTTACTCTCATGTCTGTGCAGCTCACTAATGAACCGAGCAGGAAGGCCTCTAAGCTCCACTGATCCCCCAGAACAGGCAGCAGGTAGGGGGGGCGGATGGAGATGGAGAGAGAAAGCAAGTGCAACATAAACAGAATAAAATGTGGAAAAACTGGAGGGGGTGAACAGGATCTCCTTCCTTTGGAGAGAATAAAACTACAGATTCCTGGTCACCACGTGCTTGGCTGGACATAAATGGAGAGACGCTGAAATGGTGGGGATGTTCAGAGGTCCTGGGGATCAGGAGGAGCTAAAGCTGGCTCTGGGTTGCACATTCAGAGCTTCCTGTTCAAATCTCCTCTGCTGTTTGTTCCACCGACAAAGCGGCGGTTCCTGCGGCGGTTCCTGTGGCGGTTTCTGCTGCGATTCCTGCGCAGCTCCGGTCTCTGCTCACACATTTACGTTCTGAGGAAGATGGGAGGAGGGATCAGGGTCATGAACAACCTAGGAAGAGAATAAAGAGAGCAGAAGAAAAAGAGGAGAAGATGATGAAATTGCTTCTTTAGGGATGTGCTTTGCTCCTGGGGTCAGATTTAGCTGAGTCAGCAGGAATTATGCAGAGTCAGTGGAAGAAGTAGATCACAAACAATTCAGTGAAACTCTGGGAAGATGGAGATCAATTAGTCTAATGCTGACAATGAAGGAAGTGATGAAGGTAATGAGTCTAAACGTTTAGAAGATGCTGTCCTCCTCCATGTTAGGTCCTCCTTCTGTGGGCGGAGCCTGGCAGTTTGAAAGTAACACTCAGCAAAAGGTGGTTGATGACTTCCTGAGACAAACATCAGAACCTTCCAGATGTTGCAAAAATGACCTTTACCATCAGGTGTTCGATGTCGTGAGGTCAGGACCTGTTTGTAGGAATAAAAAGGCCTTTAGCCTTCGTCCTTACAGCTGGATATGGGCTGCTGCAGGTGAAAAACAGGCAAACCTGTACGGGTCATTCAGGCAGGCGGAGCCGCCATCATTGACTGTAAAGCGCTTTGGTAGTGAAGTGCTTTGTAAATACATGCCATTGACCACATGTGCTGTTTTCTGTGACACAAGCTTTAAGGTAATACAACACACTCTGCAGCTGCTCTGCCGGCTTCTTCTTCTACACCTCAGTTTTTGTGCATTTGACCAGAATCCCCCCCAACATTCTAAAGTCATTGAGTTTGGAAATGAGTTCTGGAAGGCCGGTGTCAAAGCAGTGCTGTTTAAAAAAAAACAAGCCCCCAACCAAGTTGGAAAAAGACCCCCAGTGGCTACCTGCCCCCACTGTTATGCCCCCTTTTAACCTGCCCTCACTGGCAGAGCGGCTGCTGAAAAGCTCAAGTCCCATCAGTTATCACTCACCTTGTGGGAGGTTTGTTCTCTGCATTGGACCCCTCCCCTGGGGGAGCAGTGAGCTGCAGACACAGCCATGCTTGGGAACCATTTGGTGGCCAATTTCTTCCTTGTGTTTGAACCAACAACTGCCTTCATGCACCAGCAGAAGGGCACCTTGTTCCCCAGTCTGTGGGACTGGGATTCAGGGGTAAACATTTGTTAGTCGATAACCTTTAGTAACCTTTAAACATGTCGGAATCGTATTCAAACACCAAAAACCTTCTAAAGTTAGGATTTACTGATCTGTTTGACTAATTCACTTTGTCCCTTAATGTTTGCACCAGTGCCTCCACTTAAACATATTCATCCTGACTAGCCTACGGCGGGCGCACACGCATCCCCTCCTCTCGGCCCTGCGTTCCCTGCAGTGGTCCGGCGGCGGAGGTGGATCAGCAAAGGTTACTGTTGAACACAGAAAGGAAAGGTCAGAAATCATGTTTAGTTTTCCCGGGGCCGCGGGCTCATTCCAGACGGGAAGGCGTGGGGGCGGGGCATGCTCGTGGTGGGGATGCTCATGCAGAGGAAAGTGAGGCGGGGATGGGGACAAGGTTATCCAGTCAGCCGCTGCCTCTCAGCCCCTTCGCTGTCACCCTTAATAATATCCCCTCCCTTATCACCACAACAATCACCTTGAGAAACAAACTTGTCTTCTTTGGCAGGGTGGAGATGGGGAGGCGGCGGCCCCCCGCCTTTTTCCGGAATGGTCTTCTCATTACAGCGACTTTACTCTTTGGGAACCGGCTGTTTCGGTTTCTCTTTCTAGACCCAACTGAAGCTGCTGATAGAATGAGCATCATTCCTGTTGAACTTCATGGTGTGAAGGTCGGCACTGAGGGGAAGATTTCCTCCAGAAACAGACATTCTGAGCCAAAAACTCTGAAAATTCTCCTTTTTTCCTTCTGAAAGCAACCAGAGCCTCCTTATAGGAGAGCAGCATCTTATGTCGCGGCAACATTCTCTGGCCTGTTTCACCATAAACAGACAACGAAGCTTCTTTGCTGGTTTTCATCTCAGTCCTGAAACTAAGTCAAACTCATTTTGACTTAACATCAAAATGTTAAGTTCTGGATGGGCTCAGAAGTGCTGATAGAATAAGCAAACTGCATGCTGGAAGTGTGTTTGCTTTTGTGCGACCCCCTCAGTTGTAGAACTGTGTGATTATGGTGGAGCTGGAGGAGACCAGGGAGCGTTCTGATTGGAGGAGTCTACAACGTCTGCCTAATCGCAGCAATCCCCCGTTTGCTGTTTTAATGTCACCTCTTCATGAAGAACCAGGCTCATCAGGACACCCCCATACAAACACACACCGGCAGGAACATTTACACACTCCAGGGGCAGAACTGGCAGATGGGGCAGGGCCATGCCGGCCTCTGGACGGGGGAGTGAAGGTCCACCAGCAGATGGGAAGAGATCAGAGCAGACTGGAGTGCACGTGGACAGGAAGTGCGTGCACTCACATTTCCCCGACAGCGTCTGCAGCCACGCTAACCAGCATTGTGGGTTGAACTGGTTTAACCACAGAAATACAGAGAATTCATTGACTGAATTAGAAGCTCAAAACAACATTGTTGACCAAAAGAAGGTCTAAGGATTTGGACTTTTCCTGCTGACTGCCTGCTCCCTCCCCAGCACTGAATCCTGCCTCATTTTTTTCTCTGCCGGACATGTCATTTATTCCCTGTGAGGGGGCTATGAGACTTTCACGACAGAACTGTTTTTGACAATCGTTTGACTTCCAGCAGAAAACTTTACTGTACAGTTGATTTATGCAGCAACACACAGAGTTCACAGAACTAATATCATTTAAAACATCAGACTGAAGAAACCTGCCAATACTGTAAAAATGGCCTGACCAAGAATCCAGTCACTGAGACATGTTTTAATAAACTGAGATTATTTTTCTCTAAAAAAAAACATTATTTTCTTTGAAGAAACTTTAGAATCAGACTCCCACCTCACCGACCTTCATTTCCTCTGCGACAAATGAGGAGTATGAAGAAGTTTGTCAGGAGTCAGCTCTCTGTCTGTGGGAGCCTTCTCCAGAATACTGACTTCACTCATCTCCCAGCATTCCCAGCTCACACGCTCCAGATGTCACTCAGCATTCACTCATCAGCTAACCAACCGCATAATACTGAAACACTGCTCAGAGCCATGCTCAGTGCGAAGTATTGTTTGTGCCATTTGATCTGATCTGATCTGGTTTGATCTGATCTGATCTGGTCTAATATGATCTGATCTGATCTGATCTGTTCTGGTCTGATCTGGTCTGATCTGATCTGATCTGATCTGATCTGATCTGTTCTGGTCTGATCTGATCTGTTCTGGTCTGATCTGATCTGATCTGATCTGATCTGATCTGATCTGATCTGATCTGTTCTGGTCTGATCTGATCTGATCTGATCTGATCTGATCTGATCTGATCTGGTCTGGTCTGATCTGATCTGATCTGATCTGATCTGATCTGGTCTGGTCTGGTCTGGTCTGGTCTGGTCTGGTCTGGTCCGGTCTGGTCTGGTCCGATCCGATCCGATCCGGTCCGGTCCGGTCCGGTCTGGTTCTCATACCTGACTCTGGCTCTTTGCTGCCTGCCCCGATTGCCTGGATTTTGACTCTGATTAGCTTTGTGGACTTTTAGCTGAGCTTTGCTCGTGTCTGCCTGTCTGTACCAATAAAGCTGCTGCACATCACATCTGTCTGCCTGTGTGACGATGTTTAAAAAAATGAATCCGAGTAAGTGGTTATGAGAAATAGATTTTTTTATTTATCTCTTATTTTTCCTGCTCTGGGGGTCACGAGCACCCTGGGAGGGCGGTGTTTTTGGTCCCTCTAGTATCTAATGGGCCACAAATGGTGGTGCTGGGGCCTCCTGCCCTTTGGGTGCAGCACTGGGCCCCTGACTGTTCCCGCTGGCTATGTCCTTCTCTGCGGCGGCTGGCCGGCTGCCTCATGGCTGTCTGGTCACCCAAACATCTGTTTATTTCTCTGTTGAAGTCTATGGGATTTTGGCTTCTAGAAGCCAGCAGGTACTTCCTGTTTAGAACGCCAGGGGGGCGGGGGAACTCAGTCCAGTTCTCAGATACAGTCAGTGGTCCAGATACATGTTCCCTCTAAGCATGAAAAACCTCCTGAGATGAAAAAGAGAAAAGTTTAGGTGGGAAAGTGAATGGCGAGGTGAGCAAGCGTGAGCATGGCTGCCGTTCCCTTTGACCTCCCTCTGAAAGTGAAAAAACGCTTCACTTCAAAGAGCTCTTTGATGCTGAAGAGAATTATTGGTTGAACTCCAGCAGCCAAACTGTCTTTTTAAACTCGACTCACTACAAAGGGAGACTTAGCCTGATGACAAACGTGGATCTCTGCGATGATGTGGAGACGCCGCCTGGAAAGACATAAACCAGAGAAACACCTTTTTCTTTACGGTGTTCTTACTTTGTGCCGTGTTTTTTCCTCTTAATCCCCCACAGCAATAAACTTGTCACAAAAGCCACAGCATGACACACCATTGCGTGAAATATAAATAAACCCATTCGTTACCCATTGATTTCCTACCATTAGGGACTTGAATGGCTCAGCCGTGGTTGATGTGGAAGATGTTTTGGGTCAATATTGTGTTGCTCTTAAAGCCACAGGAGATCTGAACAGGCTGGACACAGGCTGAGAAAAGTGGTCACCACTGCAATATGAAGAAAATGTCTGGACGGGTTGGGGTGGGGGACATCTGCCAGCGCCGACGTTGTCCGTGAACAGTGTGCTTGTGGGGATGGGGGGGCAGCTGCCTGCTTGGACGGCTGGCGTACATCCACCTAATACCCTTCATAGAGGCTGGAGACTCACCCCTGAATGTTGAAGCCAAACCTGGAAGCTCTGCTCTAACTACCCTACTTTCACTGTCAGAGGAAAGAGCATTTCTGCAATTTGGCTTCCTAATGTGAATGGATCTCTAAATCTATGACAGCTCTGTTCAACAACACCAATCTGACAGCGGAGGAAGCAGTCAATGCCGAAAAACAAGAACACGTCGACCTGAGACTGCCCCTCTCAGAGTAAAGATGGCTTTCTGCAGCAGTATCATCAAGACATGCTTCCGTTCTCAGGTCAAGAAGGGCCTGGAGGTTGAGAGGCTTTGGGATGCCAAGTCTGCGACTCGTTGGCTGTCAGCTCCCTCGGATAGCACACTTTCCTGCTCCCTCTTTCCTCCATCCCTACTGCGTCCTGTTATTTTAGGAATCTATTCTCGGCCTGCCAGCATGTACAATCTGAATTATTTATCTTCAGAAATGGGATCCCTGCATGACAGAGAACCAGGACTTCATTTGTAGCATTTCATTTCATGAAAATAAGCAAAGTGTCTTAGAATTAAAGATTTAGAGGCACAATAATGTCGTTTCATTATTGATAGTTTCATTCAAACTATATTTGGATCATAATTCATCTCACTACTTTTGTGAGAAGCAAAAGTCCTGTGCCGGATCGTCTTTTGTTTACCTTGATGCTGCTCAGCAGCTTCAGAGCGCGAGCTTTCACGCTTCTGCAGGAACCCATTTCTTTATGATCTCTCTGTCTTTATTGCACAAGATGACGGGCAAATTACCAATTTTCATTCTTATCACATGCAGCCACAAACAGAGCATAAAGCTGAGCAGCGGCAGCAGAGAGCTGCATCTCACTATGAAATGAATGTGACCTACAGCAGCACAGAGGCTCCAAACAGCAGCAGAGCACAGGAAACAAAGGGCTCTGTCAAAATCCGCTGCTATCTCTGCAGCGATGTCTGTGAAATCCTTTCCCCGCTTGTGTGGGCATGTCAAGCTGCACTGCTTCTCTCTGGATGACATTAATGAAAGGTGAAAGAGGGAATAATCAAAGATCACAATATTTTACCTGTGATACAGATGCATATTCTGACGCTGCTGGCAGGAGAGATCATCCCGCCGTTCAGCGGCGCTCTCATCTGACATTAGGATTCTATACAACATTGCTGTCTCTAGCTCACTTGTCTCCCTTTTCTCTTTCATTACCTCATGCCTCCCCACAATTCCACCTGTTCTGTCCATCCTGCCCTGCTGCCTTGCTGCAGCTAAATGGCAAACATAGCTTAGAGGAAGAGTTCTACCGTTACTCAGAGGCTCACCAAATGACCTGGACCTGCAGCATCCAGCTGCTTCACTGCTTCAGTCTGAGAACTGGGAACAAATTCATTTATGCAGCAAAAAATCACATCAGCAAAGCTGGACGGAAAAGCAAAGAAGCCTCAATCTCTTCCCGGTTTTGTACTGAAGTCATGAACATCCATATCATCAATCAGCAAGTTGAATTTTCATTCTGGCACAAAGGTGCATCAGTAGCATTGAGCCTGAAAACAGGATCAGATATTTTCCTTTTTGGGTGGAAAATATCCTAAAAGAGTAAAGGACACTGATCCGGTATCTGGACGTTTGTGATTGTGTAACATTTAATCAAGATTGTATCGATTGATATACCATCCAACCAGGTCAATTTGCCTGGGAAAGTAATTCATCGGATTGACCTTTAGCATTATAAAATCGTTTCAAAATGAAATCCATCGATTATGTTGGTAATGGAAAATAGCATTTGGACTGAAGTGCAGTGGTTTTATTGTAGATCTGTGTTTGGATCACTTGATTCAGCAGAACTCGATTTACTCGACATGTGATGTCATAACAAATAGCAATCCCAGCAGACGACACATGTGATGCAGTAAAAAGTGATCAACCATCATTCCAGTCCAATGTGTGGAAACACCTTATACACACAGTCATGACCATACAGTGTTCTAGAATGTTCTAATAAAGTTCCTTTGGATTATTCTGATGTGGAAAAGCAACAGTGGAATGAACTTTATCAAACTACAATGTGATGAATTTGACGTTCATTCTTGTTTACTTGTTTGTTTGTAAAGATATTTATTTACATTTGATTATCCTGAAGAAACACAAGAATCTGGAAAAGTTAACTGTTCAGTAGCAGGAATTTATCTCTGAGTCACGCTGTTGAAGTTTTAGGGAAAGATGTTCTGATCCACTTTAGATCAGAGAATCTGATCCAATCGGATCAATGTGAATGAACTCCAATCCACAATGAACTGGATAAAACATTTTTATATTAATGTTTGTGTCTTGAATTAATTATCCTTCAGAATGGGGGGGTCCTGCTGATTCAGGAGCTCTTTGACAGGACGAGGCTTCCTCACATCCTTCACCCCAACCACACACACAACACAGGTAAACACCCAGGCTGACACACAACTAAAATGTGCCCAGAATTATGTTCTATATTCCTTAAGAATGTAATCCAATTCTTCATTTGAGAACAATTTCCCGCTGACTCCTGGGAAAAGTTGTATCTCGCTGAGCTTTTTACAGGAAAGAACCCAACATGAAGGTGGAACCTGAAGCACACTTGGAGCTCTTGTTTACTCTGGAACAGAGCGGCGTGCCCCCGCAGAGATTACACCGATTCAGTCATTTCAGCTGACCTGCAGCCAGGATTTGGCCAGAATAGCCGCCCACTTCCAACTAAATTTTCCAATATCCTTGAAGGCAACGCAGAGAAAAAGCATTTGTTAGCAGCCAGGTGCTGGCCCTGCAAATTATACATGAGCACAGCTTCTATTGATTCTCTCTTGTTTTCCTTTCTCTGATAACACATTGTTAGAGGAAAGTTGCTTTAGTGGACTCACACAAAGTGTGTTGTAAACACAGAGGAAAAAGGAGCAGTCTAGACACTGTCACACACCATCAACTGGATTCTAGTTTCCTTTCTGATACAGTTTGTTGGTGAAAGCTGTTAACGCTGCTGCACAGGGCTCAGGTGTCTCTATAGAGCCAAATAAAACACACTTTGGTTTAAAGTTGACTGTAAAAATAAAGTTAACTTGATATCTCAGTTTATTAGAATCTCACTTCCAGTGAAGCGTCTACAGATTCTCTGTGGAACCAGAGCTTCATCTGTAAATGATGAGCAACATGCACGAGTTGTGTGTGAGGCATCGGTGGACAGACGGTACTGGGCTGCTGATCTGAACAGCGGGAATGTGGACAGAACCATCAGGTGTGGAACCACAGGCGTCATCCAGCTGGACTGTTTCCTAGGAAACCACTTTTCTCTGCGTGAACCATGGAGGCCAAGCCCAGCCTGAGGTTCTGTGGGACCGGATGGACAACACAACAAAAGCAAACAGCACAACACAAACAAAACACATCATACACATGTAACCCTGTGCCACTGAGCCAGACAGAAACACCTGGCACATGCTTTTATTGTGGCAGGCCCCACTGCTATTGAAGTTCCAGGTTTTGCGAGGCACTTCCTGCTTCCTGCTTCCTGCTCTGGCTGCTGTTATTGCTGTGGTGAGCATTCAAGCATCAGCAACAAGCCTGGTTGCCCCTCTCGTGCTTCAGCCACCTTGCCTTTAAACACTTTTGGCCAACTCATCGGTCAGGTTTTTTTGTTGTGTGTGTGATCTTCTGATTTCGTCTAATTGATGGTGAGCTACCCACACTGAACCAACCCTTATAAATGCATCTCTTCCAACATCCCAACTATCTGCAGTAAAGCTCAACGGGTTCCCATCCTACTACAAAACACTATTGTGGACTGCATCAACTTGGACAATTGCACTTGGACTAGCCTTCGTCCCCTTCAGCCTGTGTCCCCTGTCTTGTATTTTTTTTGCTCTGTTTTTTTCCCTATTCTCTTAGCCAATACAACCGGTTGATTATTTATTCCGTCCTGCTTTGCGTTTTCAGTTACACACACTGGGCTCCTTGAAACGATTCTTTTTTTTCTGTGCATGTCAGAGCGCCTAGCCTATAGTGTTAAACAATGCGTGACACACAACAAACACAAAAAACACATACACAACACTTAAAACAGAAACTCATCATTATTATTCAGTTTAATTTCTATTACAAAATTACAACCATAGCCGTCTCAATGGGCTTCACACTGGTATTTATGCGAAAGAACATAAAGTCAGTCATAAAATATAACTAAACTAAACTGTTATTCCTGCCCTTTGACCCTCCTTCTCTGTGAGGAAAAACTCATAAAAAACCCCAATCTTTGGGGAAAAATTAGAGAAACCTCATGGATGTCCACATGAAGGAGGGATCCTCTGCCAGGACGGATAAGTGATGTGCTAGAACTGTCACAGAAGAATTAGTTTATCTAACTCTACTACTACAGGTTTGAACAACATAAACATGTGGCCCCCAGTTTCTCCATTAGAGAGCTGGTTTGGTATTTGGACGGAGTACTTGGTTGGATGGCGCTCTGGCAGGCTTAACCCCCTGCTGGCACAACAAGCCCGCCTGTTCTCATCTCTGATGCTGCCCAGCCTGGCAGCAGTGCAGCAGCTCAGTCATCGCTATGAGGACTGCACCAGCTGTTGTCCCAGGAGAGCTGGGGTGGATGGCGGGATGCAGGGTTTTTGGTCTTTAAAAGGGTCCATAGGTGGGCCCCCTGGCGCAGTGGGGGCTGCTCTTCTGGCTGGGCTGGAGCTTGCACTCTGTGCTGCCTCTCTGCTCTCAGGAGTTGGGGGCCCGTGTGGTGGTCCTGCAGGCCCTGCTCCGGGTGCTTGGTTGGATTGCCCGGCAGGTGGATTTCCTCTATCGGCCCTGCAGTTTGGGTGTGGGGGGTCCTGGCCACCGCTGCTTCTTCGGCGGGGTCTTGATGTGTGGAATGCTGGGAACTATAAATAAAGCATTTATTCAGCAGTTTTTTTATGGAAAGACTGTAAGTGTAAGGCAGACTTTTTTGAACCTAGCAAGAAGTGAAGAATCAAATCTGTTGGTTAGAAACTTTCATGTGAAATGACAGTCTGACAGCAGGGCAGCCGGGGCGTAGGGCTGTGAGAGAAGCTGACAGAACAGTTGGAATGATCTAATCTAGATTTTGGACAAATATATATACATATAAATTAAAATAAAAATGTCTCTGTGATTCACATTCTTCTTTTCAGATAATTTAGGCCTTCAGTGAGGGCTTTGCAGACACTACACCACTGCTGGAACATGTAGCGCAAAAGATCGAACGTCCCAATAGTCAACATTATTCATGTAAAACAAGGTTTGGAAAAAGGAAAAACTGTACTGTTGGTAAATGTTGCTGAAGCTGCATTTCTGTGTTTGACCTTCACAGACATGAAAGATGAGGAACATTCATGACAGAGTGACTGATGTCAACATGACTAAACTGACGCTTGAACTGAATCATTTTACATCCAACATTTCTGAGAGAAAACGGCCTTGGAGACAAATCCTTCTGCTTCCTGTTTTAGATACAGTAAGAAACAAATAAAGAAGAAACAGGTTAATTTAATTTATTTCTAATTATTAAAAACATATTCAGGGTTTTGTCTGTTCAAGGTGATGTTAAATCAAGTGCAATCCTGGACTTAAAAGTACGCTGCGATTTAGTGACATACAGCAGGTTGGGATTGAACTTGTAAAGATATTTTCTGCTGCTTGTTAGTTTGAGAAAATATTGAACAGTAAAGAATCATCGATCTCACAGCAGAGTCATCATAGCAAGAAAAAAAAAGGCGCTTTTATATAAAGAAATACGTTCACTGAATGAGACATTTGACTGTAAACCTACATTTAGAGCTTTCTGGGTACATTTCTGAGCAACAACACCATCCTCAAGAGTTCTGCTGTGAACACAAACCTTTGAATGTTGTGGGTTTTTATTAAATTAGATGTTATTCTTATTTGTCAAGCATGTACCACTTTTTAAGAACTGTAGCAGAAAAGAGCCATCATCTCGAAAGTCTCCTTTGGTCTTTTTAAAGACTTTTTCCCAGCAGGTTTTCTGCAGTTTGATTGTCAAATATGACACTAAGATATTTGTTCAAATGTTCTTATACTTTCATATATTTAAATGTGTTTTTGACATATTCACCAGTAACCTTAATTTTTGAAACAACCACCATTTTTTCAGTTTGCTTTGTAAATCCTAATAGTTTTGTTGGCAGTGAAGTTTGAGGGAGAAACTAATCATTTATGCCAAACCAGTGAAGAAAACAGAACTTTTTCTTTCTAGTTCAAAACTTTAAGAAAACAACACTAAGAATGACGTTTTTTTTTATTATAGCGGAACCAATTTCAAGGGTTGTCGATGTCTACAGAGCTGATTTAATCTCAACTTTAAACTAAATTAATAAAACTGCCCCCTAAAATAAAATAAAAATAATCCAGGCAGAAATTGTAAGTGAGAGTTGAAGGTTTAGACAGACTGAGACTGAGGAGGTGAAACTGCCAATTACCTTTTTGCAATTTTAAGAAAGAACTCAGCTTATAATGATCCTGCATGTTCTCAGGAAAGGTCATCTGAAATTGCAACAAGCGTAATTAGTAAGTTATCAATAATGCATCCGAGGGTTGAGTGGGTGTGGAGTTCCGTGTGGGAGCCGGTGTGTCTGTGAGCACTGCTGAAGGCAGTTTGCTTTCCCATTGATCAGCCTCAGCGTGAACATGTCTGTTCACACGATGGCCAGCGTGGCACGAACAGAAAGAAAGACAGAAGTCATGCGGATGCTTCTCCATCAGCTTCTGCCTGCAGAGACATAGACTGAACCTGTTCCACTGATGGAAAACTTCAAGACAAACATTGATCAAAGTGTCCAAATCAGTGGAAATAAGGCTGCTGTAAAGTGTAAGGAGCATACAAAACATATTTAGCAGGAAATGTGCTAAAATGTATGTCTTATTATGCTCAGCCATCAGCTTTACCAGTTAATTAGATTCCCTTAAGCAGCATCTCAGACCATGCAGCCTCACTGTGACCCTGATCTGGATGAAGAATGCACAGAAAAGTAGAATGTAAATGATCCCACATAAGCGCTTTGTGTGCTAAAAGAATGACCTTTTCCCTGGTAAACTCTCCTTTCTTCAGACGTTTCTCAGTGGAGCTGACTGTCACCGGATGGTGTTGATTGGAGCTCATAACGTGATGATTAGGTTGGAAAAGAGAAAGTTGTGCGTCTTGCATAATTTATCCAGGCGGTTTGTAGTGACTTGCTGATAAGGAGTTGACGGCGCATTTGACCTTTTCCTCACCTTCTTTCTCCTCCAGCAGGGGACCTTTCTGAGATGCTGCATGTGGAGAAGGTGGAGGAGCTTCTCCACAGAGACTGTTGGAGTTTGAGTGGACTTTTGGGACTGTATTTGCATGTCAGCTTGTAAACTTGTGTTTGCAGTGCAGCCGTGCATGATGTGCGGTTCGCAGCTTCCTCGGCCCCTGTCTGTTGATAAGTTGCAGCAGAACACAGGAACAGGAGAAACGGGAAGCAAACGAGATGGATGTGATTGGATTGCCCACCGAGAGCAGCCTCTCCATCTGTCTCAGAGTTTGCCATCCCATCTCACAGGCGGCGAGAGGTAATTGGGTTCATTGTTCTCGCCACAGGATCCTCCGGATTGAAAGCTTCATTATCTGGATAACCATGAATGTAAATGAACCACACGTATGCAGTAGCGTAATGGGAAAGAATAGATCACTGCTTGCCTCAATGACAACACACAGCACATATCCAAACACACAACACACGCGTGTTTAATGTACAATCACATCCAGAATGCAAACTTGTTTACGAGGACTTGATTTCCTGTCTGCGCTCGGATCTCGTTGTCTCAGTTACATGTGGTTTTATATTAGACACGCAGCTCCTAAAAGGCATGCGGGGGTTCTTGGTGACTGCATCTGTGGATTAAAGAATCCTGTCTTCACAAAAAGATGGCAGGCTGACACTTCTGGTGTCCACAAGCTGCTCATCGTGAACTAAACGTCCATGACTTCAGTTTGCACAAAAGGCATGTGACAATGCTGAGACTAGCTGCCAACCACGCTGCGCTTGTAATTATTTGTACTACAGAATAGCGGCTCTCTGAAAGGGCTGCAGCTCTTACTGTACAGCGAAAAGCATGAGGTGGCACAAACATATAGCTGTTTCACTTTGAATAATTCATGCAAAAGCAACACGTAAACCCAGGAACTGTGTTTAATTAAAGCTCGCATGCCTGCAGGTGAACATGGAGGTTGGCCTCCAGACTGTCACCGTGTCTCAGGTTGATGACTGTGCAGTGGATGTAAAGTAAGTACGGAGTTTCTGCAGCTGCTCACGCCGGAGCTCAACCACTCTCAGATCTTCTTGCAAATCCATCACTTAGTCACAGAAGAGATTTGAGATGACTGCAGTTTAAGCACATCAGGCGGGATAAACTAATCTGGTCTCTGATGGATTCTTCAGTTTTAAATTTGCTTAAAGGGGAAGTGCAGGGTCTGCTTCCACTTATGGTTGTTTGACTTTAATTAGATATCTTTTTTGCTGTGGAGATGGGTGCTTGTCTGCTCTGTGAGTGCACCATTTTCAGGGATCTGCTGGAGTGTCTCTGTGTTTTCTGAGTGAATGGATGGGTAGATGAGTGTGAAGCCCTATGGGACTGTTGAAACAGCTGCATTGTAACTTTTGGAACTAAATATCAGCTGAGCTTCTTCAAAAGCTGTGTTCACAAGTCGTTCTTTGTTTACCGCGGGCGTTACAAACGAAAAATAACCTGTGAAATGTGAAATCTGTCAAGTATTACTCTTTACCTTTTACAATATTTCCAGATGTTTAAAGGTAAAACTGCTCATTACACACTTTCTACACTTTTCTCAGACAGACATGAACATGTTCACACTTTCCAAACTCTCAAAGTTCAAACCTTCATAGAAAAATAAGTCCAGGATCATAAAATGAAACAAAGGTTTATTTGCCTTTAAAAATGTATGTTGATTTGATCAACTGAAAAGTACAGGAAAAGTATGATAAAGGAGATGATTGACAAGGTCTAAAACCAACCAGAAAGTAGAAAATCCTCAACTGTTAAAAAAAGGATGATTGCTCTGACAAAAGAAACAGAAAGACCGCGACGTGAACGGCGTCATAGCGAGGGAGCTCTAAGAAGAACTGATGCTGTTTGGGGGGGTGTCACACTAAATATTGATTAGATAGAGATGTCTTTTTGTTCATTCAATTGATTTAAATAAATGATTGAAACTTCTAGTTTCGAAAGCTCTCTGTTTACAGCATTTTTATGTGCGTGTGTATTTCTGTGTGTTTTGTAACATTCACACTGATAAGTGGTCAATTTCCCGCACAGACAGTGTGTGTTGTGTGTAACTGCAGACGCTGAAGGTCTTTGTAAGCCGCGTTTATGTTTGTAAAGGATGTTTCCCCCTGAAAGCTTGGAAATGAATAGAGAGCAGGTTTCTCCAGCAGAGAGGGGTCAATCACACAGCTTCATTCCGTCTGCGCCGACAGCAGAACAATGGCTGCATGGAAAGCTGGAGATCCATCTCAAAACGCAAACAGACACATCAAGAAAGAAAGAAAGAAAGAAAGAAAGAAAGAAAGAAAGAAAGAAAGAAAAAAAAAAAAAAAAAAAAAAAAAAAAAAAAAAAAAAAAAAAAAAAAAAAAAAAAAAAGAAAGAAAGAAAGAAAGAAAGGAAAACACAGTGAAAAGAGAGTTGTTTTATTGTATATACAGTACATAACATGCATGGATCTTAGCTTAAAGGAGCCGTGTGGGAGGCATGCGTTTTGTTTCTTCTGGGGGGGTTAAAGCAAGGCAGCATAGTTAATGTCAGGACTCAGGTCTGGCAGATGGCAGAACCAGTTAGCAATCTCATTAGATGAACCAAGCATTGACTCCTTTCAAACGTCTCATTAAAGTTCTGTTGCTGTAGTGGTTCCATCTTCCAATATTGGTGTTGCATCTGTGTGGAGATGATGCATGTCTAATCGTGTTACATCCACCGCATGTTTCCATGCAGCACTTTGAGCACGCAGTGAGTATTTCTTTATTCAATCATTGGAATCAGTTGGAAAAAGATTGCATTGGTGACCCGGAAAATACTGCCCCCTGCACATGCTTAGCTCCTGGTAACTGGGGAGGGAAAGGGGGGCGGGGTTGCTCCACACTAAAGGTCCCCCCTACAACTCAGAGGTGAATTTCTAAAAGGTCCTGCCGCTCTGCAGAAACTATGTCCTGAAATGTTGTGCATTTTGGCTGAAAACGACATAATCCTGGCTTTGGAAACAGATCAGAAAAGGATGGCAGTGGGACTTTAACATCACATCCAAGGTGGAGGAAATGTTTTCATAATCAGTCATAAAAAGTCCTAAGCATTCTTGTTTTTATGTTGGTTTGATTGTTCCCTCTTCCTCGTGGCGCCCCACACAAGCAAAGGCTGACGGAACTTTGAGGCCTTCAGCTGTTCAGCTACAAGTTTGATTGACCAGATGAGCTGATGTGAGCCTAACTGATCAAGACTGATCAGCAAGTATTATGCACAGTGACCCTGACCTCTGATAACATGTAGACCAAAGATTGCTGCAGTCCTCTGATCTGTGGAACTAAAACTATTGCTCTGTAATGCATACGTGCGCATGCATGCCTCTGAGCCAGGGACAGGTCTGAAGAGCCTGTTGGAGGTGATGACGGAGATCAAGTAAAAATCTACCATTTCCTCTGACGGGGCAGCAGGACCATTTGCACTGGAAGGTGTTCTCCCAGAGGACTTTCTCAGAGATGGGTATCTGGAGCAGCAGAGCTTCAGTGTTCCTCTGAAACCAAACGTCTGCTGATGAAGAGATGAGTTTTGTTTGGGGGTGATGTGACTAAACAGTGAACGTCTTCTCATGGTGTCTCTGCAGCTCTTTCACTGCAGCAGCATTCAGGTCGTGATGAACCAAACCGCTGCTGTTAATCTCTGCATAACCAGAAGAAATGTGAAGCTGCATTTAAGAGAGAAGGTTATCGCTGAGGGACGGCATGCAAAATGGAGGTTTTTGAGATGTGATGAAGATGATGAAAAAAAAGAAGACTGAAAAGGGGTCAAACAGCACAAGGTTCCATCTGTGTTTGTCTCCAGGCTACAGTGAGGCTGGATGAGCTGAAAGCCTGATGGTGCTCGGCAGAGAGAGCTTTCCACGGTTTCTTTCCTCCCAGGAGGTCTGTATGGCACACAACAACTGCAAAGACCTCCATTTGGAAATGGGAGGGTTCTTAAACCTCTGGAACTGCAGCTTTTCAAGCTTCCTTACTCCTCAGGAAGACAGAATTCACCATTGCTGAAGCGCTGAAATCACTTGAAAGCTTTCTTGTGCTTGAAGAAAGAGAAGAAAATGTTCAGACTTTCCCGCTCCAGCACATGTTTGCCCTTTTCGTCCTCCAGTCATTACTGTCGTCCGTTTTCACACAAGCAAACCCCCCAGCTCACGTGTAAGGGGCTCGTGCACATTTCAGAACGTCTTTTTAAATGCATTAAAAACTGTTAAACTGCATAGTTCCTGCACTCATGCACGAATGTGTTGAACAGATCCTCAGTCATTGACTCCAGGAGCTCTGATGATGTTTGAAGTCTCCTCAGCCCAGTTCTGCCTTTTCTCTGCTTCTCCTGTTCTTGTGGAGTTCTGGTCTGATCATGCCACTCGGATTTAAGGTGGAATGAAAGCAGGACGGAGTTTTAGACGTCAGAACGTCAGATAGCAGCCATTTGGCTGATTCTGAGAATCACAGTTAGAATATTTGCATTGAGTTTCAACTGGACTTCAGGTTTGTTCTCAGAAATTCTTCTTCTTTCCTTTTCAGATTGTTTGTAACCAAACTCTTCTGAATGTGCCCTGTTGCCTGTACTCATAGAGTAGGCTGTGTAAAGGTTGCTGACTCTTCAAAGGCGGCCAACGTGACGCTTCAAAGACGAGGTCTCCATTAGCGGCTGCCATGGCGACAGAAGCTTCAATCTTGTCTCTTTTATGTGTCTGCAGCAAAGTTCAGGCTGTAATTCTGGTCCAAATTTCTGCTCAAAACACCTTCAACTGCCTGCATTAATCCCAGGTAACACACCTGAGGCCACGCAAACCAGTGAAAGCTCAGCTCTTGCTAAAAAAGAAATCCGTCGATGACTCGCCACATTTATGTTTACGAAGCTGAATGGGGTTTTGACAAAGTCTTCTGCTTCATGTTTCACATGCTGTGGAGGCTTTCAGAAGCATGTCTGGTTCACACGTTTGCTGAGAAAACCCACGACTAAAGAGGAGGCGAAGCTTTAGAGGCAGAAAATCCCTTATCAGGAAAACAAAAGCTGCAACACGTCTGTGAGGGTCTGAGTTTGGGGCTGAAGCCTTATTCCTTTTCTCTGATTGCTCTTTCTGCACAGTGACGCTCTTCAGGTCTGTTGGGGTGAAGGGCCTTTTGTCAGCTGAGAGGTTTACTTCTCATGGCTCACTGGTCAGCAGGAGGAACTGAAATCAAAACTGTTGGTAGAATCTTTGGATTTGTCCCATTTTGTTGTTGCTTCAAAAGTCAGTTAAAGAGCAGATTTGAGGATGTATTTTGTCTCCATTTTTACAGCATTTCTTCTGTAAATACAAGGTGTGCTCTGACTTTAGCTGATGAAAACACCAACAAGGAAACACCTTTTGGGGGGGTAAAGAATCAGGGCAGTTACTGGGGCGAGTGGGTGGAGTTTGGGAACAAAGGCGGAGTGAACAAACCACAGCATGTCCTGTTTGGTGAAGCACCAGCTTCAAACTCTTTAAAGCTCACTTTCTCCACGTTTCAGGTCATTTTACCCCCCCCAGCCTTTATGGGGGGGGCTTTTTCAGTTCTTCCTCTCCATTAAACTGAACTGGAAAGAGTTCAAAGAAAACTATTTTGAGGAGTTTCATGATTTTAGGAAACTGGACATTTGTTTTGAAATCCTGGTGTTATTTCTGAGCCATGAGATGGATCTCATCAGAAACTGGGGTTCTATGAAACTTTGGACACAGACGACTTCCAGTGAATCCCAAACACCGGGAGAGATGATCCCCTCTTCAGATGACGTATGCAGCTTTTTCTGCATCACCTGCAGCTGCAATCTGCAGGCTAGAGGCAGCAGAAGCAAAGCTTTTACAGCAGAATCTCCTACCTCTGAGCAGGGATTTCTAGAATTTAAAACAGTTTGGTTACAGCTCAGCTATTATCAGTTTTTGCGCACATATGGAATCTATCCATTTGCTCCCAAATCTTCTGAAAATGCAGCCTCTCTTTAAAAGGGTTTTAGTTTGTTTTATCATATTTCAATTTCTATATTTCTTTAAAAAGGAAAACTTCATAAAATAGTGATCCTGCAAACTGCAGGCTTTATTTGTTTGATTTCTTTGCGTTTAGATGAAAATCTTGGAAGAAACGGAACATTGCCGCTCATTCTCCCCCACAGGAAGCTGGATTAACCAGAAAGCACTTTACAGATGAGTCATGGGGATCCGAGAAATGCTTGTTCAGTGAAGAAACAAAACATGTTCAGATCCTGGATGTTCACACCATCTTTCTGACAAAATAAAAAAATGAAAGAAATGTTTAGAAAAGTTTCGGATGAATGATGAACAATCAAACCACTTTATGCGACATTGACTTCTATGTATTTGATATTCCATTGAAACGTGCACACTCTTTTGACCTCTGCCCCCCCACTACAGCAGTCTTCTTCGCAGACCCTGTGATCCAGAGCAGCCGCACTGATCTGCTGCCTGTCAGTCAAACCTTTACTCAGCCCTGAGGACTTCAGGCTGCCCACATTTCTGAGAGGACGTGTTTCTCGTGATGAATGAAAGCTTTCGGTTGGGACTCAACATCAGATCCAAGCAGCTGAGCTGTGAGTGACAGCAGGACATGCTGATGGTCTTCCAGATCTTCATGGTTCAGATTATTTCAGACTGAAGTCTCATTTCTGTAAAAGCCAAACTTTGGTCATTGCTCCGTGTGACGTTCCTCATGGCTCTGTGCTGGGGCCCCGTTTGGTTTTAAGTACCTTTTATTATACCTAAAATTCAGCTTCGTTTGCTGATTCTTTCATTTGCCTCCACTCTGACTCTGAAGGTTGAGCTGGTTCCAAAAACACAATCTTCTTTAATCGTGCTATTTTTTTAACCATAAAAATTAAATTAAAATAAAATGGATGCAGAAATTACAGATGAAAACCACAAATTCTCTGTCCTTGGCTGATTCTGAACCAGCTTTCCCTGTTGGGTCATTTAAATCATGGTGAGCTGAACTCTGTATCATAGCAACAGTAACTATGGTAATAGGAACCTGTGGCGGGTCAGCATGATGGCTTTGACTTTCCACAGAAGATGGGTTCTGTTTCCTGTGTGGCGTTCTTCAGGTCAGTCGGATCAGGTGTTCGGTTCTGGTTTCTGATTGCTGGCCTCCTCAAATCTCATAATCATGCTACTAAAATATCAAGCTCAAATTTTCCTCCGTTTAACGCTGAACAGCCCAACACCTGGAATACTGGAATGTCTCTGCAAAATCTGGATCTCATTTTGTCAAACTTTCAAAAGTATACAAGTATTTGCAAAATTCACATTAAACAGAACAAAGTTCCTTAGATGACCTTTAAATCTTCAACTTTTAAAAAGGAAGACTCACTAAAAAACTACAGGTTACTATAAACATCCCAGGCAAAACATACCTTCTGGCAGATCAGAAATACGTTTAATTTTGAATTGTGTAAAGCCAAACAGCTCCACTATAAGAATCAAAAAACTTGAAAAAAAATTACATAAACAATTAATCGATTATTTGAAAAAAGAATTTAGTGACTGTCAGCATGGTTTTCGTCCTTCCCGTTCAACAAAGACGGCACTGCTGCTTTTAACAGAGGACCTCTAAACAAAGACCTTTCAGCAGGAGTCTTATGCACAGAAAAGCCTTTGACACCGTTAATCACCAAATTCTACTAAATAAACTCCATTCTTTTCTATTCTCTCACTCGGCGGTAAACATGCTGCCGTCAGATCAGGTCTCAGACTGTAAAAATTGGTCCGGCAACATCACAGACGCTGAAGCGCTCCATGGGCGTTCCACAAGGCAGTATTTTGGGTCCTTTACTTTTTTTGTTGTATATTATTGTCATCCACCTGTGGAAACATGGTAATTGAAATGCAGAAAATGCCCCCCCTCCCTGTTTTTCCCTATCTGTTCAAAGTAAAAGCTTTTTTTCATCTCTGCAGTGGTATTGGTTTGCTGCAGTAGATAAGAAGAAATCCATTGAGTTGTGTTGATGTGACTTGATGTTTGTGGTGTTTTTATATCTTGTTACGGCTGCATTTCATATATTTTTCTGGAAAAATGCATTTCTCGTCCTTTATCATTTTCTCACAGCTTTTTGTTTCTTCTTTTCACATTTCAATTCAATTTTATTTCTATAGCCCAATATCACAGCCACAGCCGTCTCATTGGACGGATTATCAATATATTGCAAGAAGCAAAAATAATTATTAAACATGTAAAAGTAAACAATAGCTGGTTATAAAACAGACTAAGCTGAACAAACATCTCTCTCTGGACTCTGGGTTTGTCGTCTGTGCCTTCATGGAGGAATCTGCAGGAGGCCCCACTGTGTGGCATTTAACAATGCTGCCTCACAGCGGGGCTTTTCCCTCTTTGGATGTGCCTGGCACGTCTCTCTGGAGGCTCGCTTTCCTCGTGCTGCTTACAGACACGGGTGTTAGGGTAATCAGTGCTTCTAAATTGACCCCGTGGAAAGGACTGTAAGCATGAACGTGCTTGTTTTTGTGCTGGGTCTTTACAGCCTGTCCAGGGCTGCTATCTGATCAAAGGGTTTAGCATGGAGGGGCAGGAAGGAGCCAGTCTGTGAAGCAATTGTGAGATGTTCAGCGTGGTCTGTTTGTGTGCATGTTTAAACTAGTGTTAAACTGTAGCCTCAGTGCTGGAATGATGCTGGAACCACCCAGGTAACAGGCTTGAAGCAGCATTCTGCAGAAGGAAACGGCTCCGTTTTACACCTCACTTCTCTTTAAATCTGTTTTTTTTCTGGGTGAGAGACTTGTGAAGGTTCACATTCGTCATGTGACACAGATCCTGTTCATGAAAGAGAACATGAGCTCAGAAGTTCATACGCTTGACTTTTCCTGTGGTTCAGCAGCCAAACACAAACCCAGTTATTCTGAAGTTCATAATTGACCTCAGTTTGATCATTATGAAACTTTTCATTCCAGGTTAGAAGATGATAACCTTTAATAATAAATATGACCTGACCAAGACAACGAGGATCAAGGTTTACCATAAGAAAGCTTAGAATAACAATTTGGAAACTGTTTTCTGGCTTTTACGACATAAAACCACTTAGAGGAGAAAAAAGAATTGCACCCGGCTGGTGAAAGGATTTCTAAGTCAGTGCAACATGAGTGCCAGTCTTCGTCAGTCCAAGGAGCTCGGAGAGGTCGGACTTGTCAAAAAATGTCAAAACGTCACCAGAGGCAGTTTAGACTTGAGTAAAAGACGTTTTTTTGAAAGTGTTACATTTTCAGGCACCAGAGTGTGTAAACATGCAGTCCTATTCTCTGGGCTCTGGTAACCCCCTCATGCATTTTTCACCAAATGCTTTTGCTTTTTGTGCTTCTTTTACCCTCAAACTTCCTCATCTTTTGTGCTGACACGGCATTTCCCAGCTTTGACCACAAGCCCTTTGTTTGCTTCGTGTGGTCCTGGAAAGATTCTTCTGGAAAGCTCTTCCAGGAAGTTTATTTGGTCTGTCTACAGACCCCGCTGAATGTTTGTCTCAGAATCAGCATTTTTATTCATCCAAAGAACAGAGATGAACAGAAACGTTGATCATAGTGAGAACTGATGCAGCAGAACATCCCGATGCTGATGCAGATTCTGCATGTCTGCAAACACCAATGTTTCAGGCTGAGGATCTTATCTGCTGCAGTTTATGCGACATGTTCTAACATCAAAACCTACAGTATGTGATCACACATCCTCAAGCTAACGTCTCGCTTCGCTACCTGGGCTACCTGGCTCCTCGGTATCAGCAACTGAAATCTGTAATTACTGTAAATTTAAATATAAATTACTCCGTTTTTTTAAATTATCTCTGTTTCGTTTCATTTAACCGAGAGAAAATGTCAGAGCCTACAAGACATAAGTAACGAAGTAATGACCACACCAGACCACATCCGACCACATCCGACCACATCCGACCACATCAGACCACATCCGACCACATCCGATCACATCAGACCACATCAGACCTCATCAGACCACATCAGACCACATCAGACCTCATCAGACCTCATCAGACCTCATCAGACCACATCCGACCACATCCGACCACATCGGACCACATCAGACCACACCAGACCACACCAGACCACATCCGACCACATCCGACCTCATCAGACCTCATCAGACCACATCCGACCACATCCGACCACATCCGACCACATCGGACCACATCGGACCACACCAGACCACATCCGACCACATCCGACCTCACCAGACCACATCTGACCACATCCGATCACATCAGACCTCATCAGACCACATCCGACCACATCAGACCACATCAGACCTCATCAGACCTCATCAGACCACATCCGACCACATCCGACCACATCCGATCACATCAGACCACATCAGACCTCATCAGACCACATCCGACCACATCCGACCACATCGGACCACACCAGACCACATCCGACCTCACCAGACCACATCTGACCACATCCGACCACATCCGACCACATCCGACCACATCCGACCACATCCGACCACACCAGACCTCATCAGACCACATCTGACCACATCCGACCACATCAGACCACATCAGACCTCATCCGACCACATCCGACCACATCCGACCACATCCGACCACATCCGACCACATCCGACCACATCGGACCACATCGGACCACACCGGACCACATCAGACCACATCCGACCTCACCAGACCACATCGGACCTCATCAGACCACATCCGACCACATCCGACCACATCCGACCACATCCGACCACATCGGACCTCATCCGACCACATCCGACCACATCCGACCACATCCGACCACATCCGACCACATCGGACCTCATCGGACCACATCCGACCACATCCGACCACATCCGACCACATCAGACCACATCAGACCTCATCAGACCACATCAGACCACATCCGACCACATCCGACCACATCGGACCTCATCAGACCACATCCGACCACATCCGACCACATCGGACCACATCAGACCACACCAGACCACATCTGACCACACCAGACCACATCCGACCACACCAGACCACATCCGACCACATCAGACCACATCAGACCTCATCAGACCACATCCGACCACATCCGACCACATCGGACCACATCGGACCACACCGGACCACATCAGACCACATCCGACCTCACCAGACCACATCCGACCAGATCCGACCACATCCGACCACATCAGACCACATCCGACCACATCCGACCACATCCGACCACATCCGACCACATCCGACCACATCCGACCACATCCGACCACATCAGACCACATCAGACCACATCCGACCACATCCGACCACATCAGACCACATCCGACCACACCAGACCTCATCAGACCACATCCGACCACACCAGACCTCATCAGACCACACCAGACCACATCTGACCACATCTGACCACACCAGACCTCATCAGACCACATCTGACCACACCAGACCACATCCGACCACACCAGACCACATCCGACCACATCCGACCACATCAGACCACATCAGACCTCATCAGACCACATCAGACCACATCAGACCACATCAGACCACATCCGACCTCACCAGACCACATCTGACAACATCAGACCACATCCGACCTCACCAGACCACATCAGACCACATCCGACCACACCAGACCACATCAGACCACATCAGACCACATCCGACCACACCAGACCACATCTGACCACATCAGACCACATCAGACCTCATCAGACCAATCCGACCACATCCGACCACATCAGACCACACCAGACCACACCAGACCACATCAGACCACATCCGACCACATCCGACCACATCTGACCACATCCGTCCACATCCGACCACATCAGACCACACCGAACCTCACAAGACCACATCAGACCACAGCAGACCACAGCAGACCACACCGGACCACACCGGACCACACCGGACCACATCGGACCACACCGGACCACACCGGACCTCACCGGACCACACCGGACCACACCGGACCACACCGGACCTCACCGGACCACACCGGACCACACCGGACCTCACCGGACCACACCGGACCTCACAAGACCACATCGGACCACATTGGACCACACCGGACCACAGCGGACCACATCAGACCACATCGGACCACATCGGACCACACCGGACCACATCGGACCACACCGGACCTCACCGGACCACATCGGACCTCACCGGACCACATCGGACCACACAAGACCACACCGGACCACATCGGACCACACAAGACCACATCGGACCACATCAGACCACATCAGACCACATCAGACCACATCAGACCTCACAAGACCACATCAGACCACATCGGACCACATCGGACCACACAAGACCACATCGGACCACACCGGACCACATCAGACCACATCGGACCACACAAGACCACATCGGACCACACCGGACCACATCGGACCACACAAGACCACATCAGACTACATTGGACCACATCAGACCACATCAGACCACATCGGACCACATCGGACCACACAAGACCACATCAGACCACATCAGACCACATCCGACCACATCAGACCACATCCGACCACACCAGACCACATCCGACCACATCAGACCACATCAGACCTCATCAGACCACATCCGACCACATCCGACCACATCGGACCACATCAGACCTCACAAGACCACATCAGACCACATCGGACCACATCGGACCACACAAGACCACATCGGACCACACCGGACCACATCAGACCACATCGGACCACATCAGACCACATCGGACCACACCGGACCACATTGGACCACATCGGACCACATCGGACCACACAAGACCACATCGGACCACATCGGACCACACCGGACCACATTGGACCACATCGGACCACACCGGACCACATTGGACCACACCAGACCTCATCAGACCAAACCAGACTACACCACACTAAAGCAGATCTCAGGAGACGCCTACAGATGCAGCAGAGCTCCTGTTTGGACGGCCGCATGTGCACAAGCACACGTGCAGCCTTTCAGATGTCACATGTCATCAGCATCACTGTACCTGCCAGAGGCACAGAGTGAATCTGTGATCACTGGTCTGAGGCCCCCCTGAGATGGCACAGACTCGCCGGTGTGTACGGAGGAGGACATGCACTCCCTTTGAACGCAGATCGCAGTTCCTGCGAGGCTGCTGCTTATTAACACATTACAGTTTGATGTTAAGCTCTTTGGCCCGATTAACACGCCATAGGGGCTTATGATGCAACCATAACCAACCACGACCCCCTCCTCTGCTGTGATGTTTGTTTGCAGAATATGTTTTGCATTTCCACATCGCATTTTACTTTGCATTCAGCACACATATACTCTGGGTTTCGTGTGCGCCCCTGCTGATGCAGTTGCTTGTATTTTCAAGCGTTTTTGTTTATCTTAAGTCAGGACGCGTTTATGTGATTTTATGGATGCATTTATGTGCATCTAGATGGAGTAAATGGAGAGGCAGAGGAGTATCAGGTGAAGGAGATCATTTCAGCAACACTCTTTATGGCCTTAAATTGGCTGCTTCATAGCATTTTCACTGGTGACTGATGCAGGTGAAGTTAATATATGGATGGTCAGTTGTGCTACTAAGCTGATGACAGTATAGCAGGAACTCAAGCTACTTCCTGTGCCTCACAGGTGGAGAAGCAGGTCTTAGGATGTTGAAATGGAATTACATGCTAAACTGACACGGTTGCAGAGGTGATGGCTCAGCTTCGTGCCCTTCACATGCGTTTTTTAGACGCTGGCTTCTGCAGAAATGCGAAGCATGGGTCTGAGTGAGAACTCCTCTGTTGTTTTCTTTAACTGTGCTGTTTCTGAGCAGCGACGCTGCACTTATGAGAAAAGAAGCTCTAATAAGCCACCTCATTAGGGTGGGTGCATGGTTGGCCTCCACGCTTGGTGCTGTCAGCTCAGTTGGCCAGAATGCAAACAGCTGCAGAAACAGCACTTTCACACCAGTATGATGATTTTTCGTGGAATTTCCAAACAGACTTTTGTGTGAACTTGTTTTTTGGTTTGTTTTAGTTGAGGGCCTGCAGGAGGAAGCTGAGATCCAGGTTTCTCCAGCGTAGAAAGTGTAGGACTGTTCATGGGAAGCTCACTGAGCAGGAGTTGATTTTTATGCTGCCTTCTAGCTCTCTGTCACTCTGATGAAACATACAGTATGTGCACCATAGGATGTGCAAACACAAACACACATCTCATTCATGCAAACACAACCCTACTTAGATTCCTATAGGTTTGTTTGTTTCTTGTTTATTTATCAAAATCATCAGAAGGTAAAGGTCTCAGGGCTCAGGTTTCTATCTCCCCCTCCGACCACCAGAGGGGGCCATCTCCTGAGTATTGCTTTCCCTTGAGCCTCATCTGCACTCCATTTCCCATCAGCCTCTGCAGTCTGGTCCCAGGTCTAACCAGCTGTTCCTCATCATGCAATCACTGCTAACAGTATTTAGTTGGACACACAGCTTCTGCTCGGCGTGAAGTCTTGTTTTGCTTTTGCATTCAGTCTGAGTGGGGTCATCTGCTGTCTCTGTGTGGTTTTTGACACCTTCCTCCCTCTCTCTGGGTAAAGACTCCCTGTGACTCCTGCCTGGTTTTTGACTTCGTCTTGTGACTGTCTGTAGTTGCTCATGGATCCCACTTCTTCTGCCTCTTTGTCACAGAATGAGAAGAACAGTATGACTTCCTAAAGTAATCCAAATAACATCCAAGCTGCAGGAAGGGTTAAATGGGTTTTAGGACGTGTTATGTGACAGTAGCATTCACAGAGTGGTAGGGACATACATAGGACCTTTAGTTATGTACAAGTATTATGAAGCTCTGCGATCATTGAAGGTACTATCTAGGGTTCAGTGTTCCGTCAGCTTGAGGATAGTAACCGTCTCTGAGGTTTTTTGTGCGTGCAGACAGGCTTCTGTGTGGTCTTCCAGACAGCAGCAGACTGAAAAGCCTGGATGAGTGTGGTCCTATGTGCTGCGGCGTGTCTCACGTAGACCCCTTCTGGGGTAAATGTCCAGGATGGAGAGGAGGCTACTCCAGTGAAGTCCTCTGCCTCTTGCACCACCCTCTGTAGTATTTTCTAACTCTGAGAGGTGTAGACTTTGATGCAGCCGTCGTGAACTACTTCTCACCTGTAGAAGTTCAGGATGCAGGTGTTCTTCTCCTTCTTCAGGAAGCAGAGTCTTTGTTAATCTTTTTTTACCACAATGTCTGCATTTGTAAGAAATTGGATCAAACCCCCGTTTTGAAGCTGTAGGATCCCACATGGTTAATGGATTTCTGTTTGGGTCCTATGTCTCTGTACAGCATCCTGCTCATTGCAATAGGATAACAGGCTTGTGAAGATGCTGTGTTTTAAATTTGGACTCTTTTCCTCTTTCAGCAGTGGAAGTATGGTGCAGCAGCTCACTGTAATAAGCTGGATCCTTCTCCTGCACAGCCCCTCTCCAGTCTTATCTTCCCTTCCAAATGACAAAACCTTCATGGCTTCTGGAAGGCCCCTGTTTCTGCCTGGATGCCATCTCATGCAGCTTTAATATATTTATCCATTCATTATTGTTCCTTTTATCGGCTGGCTAATATTGTTCATAATTTGTTCTTATCTTTGAGCCTGACAGTCAAATTTACTTTCAGGCTCAGCAGACAGATGAAAAAATGACCTCTGCCGGGCCCCTCCTCTTCCTCCGTCTCTTCCTCTCCAAACTCCAAGGAAATATGACTGACAGTCCACTGTATTACTAGTTGTCATGGCAACCTGGCCATCCTTCTGAAAGTACTTTTTTGTCTGTTTCAGTACCCGTCCCACTTCCTTCATCCTTACTCTCCTGCCAGCGGTCCAGCTCTGAAACATGCCAAACAAAAACCAGAAAACACTTTCCTTCATCTCTCCATCCTGAGAGCTTTTTGTTTCTCTGCTATAGTTCCCCCGTTTTCTCTGACGTTTCACCACCGACAACAGCAAACGCTGGAGCCACGGTGCTTTGATACATCCCAGCTTATGGACATTGGCAGACGTAGCAGTGGGGGGCCCTGGGCGTACAATAATTTCTACAATAAAATTGTAGAAATCTTTATCCAGGGTGAAGTGTCAAGTGCCTGCCTTCCTGGTCCACTTTTAGACAGTATTAATGTTAAGAATCCAAATGAAATCAGATTTAAATGTGAATCAAATGTATTTTATATACATTATTTTTACATCAGGTTTTACTAAAGAAGGTAAACTAGCAGTAATTGATCCGCACTGCATCTACCAATCAGGGCCTTATCTTTGAACATGTGATGCGTTCAGATCAGCTCATAGGATCACCTACGCCGATCCTGGGACACTGGCTGGCGGGCAGAGACAGGGGAGCAGCTGAGGCAGCTTGATGAGGTCTCTTGAACTTTGTGTTTTTCTTTTTTCACAGATACAATAATAATAAAGAGGGCTTCACATTTTAATCTTATTTGAATTTTTTCCCGTCTTGGGTTCATGCGGGACAGTAAGTCTTCAATCTGGCTCACAGAGAGACTGAAACACGGCCGTCATTCAGATGCAGCTCCTGCAGCAGGAGTGTACCGGGAGAATCTCTGAATGATGGCATGAACCCCGACATGAGACGGGATTACCGATGCTTTTGCAGAGCGTTGTTCAATAATGAATTCTGATCCATGTCTTCCATGCATCGTAAATGAGATACACACAGACACCGCTCCATGTGGCGATCAGGCTGAAAACATCTGCTGTTAGCTCCTCCCACACGCGGCCGTGGTGTTAAGCTGAACACATTTTTGGGCAGGTGGCGAGCAGCAAATTCGCTGTAAGACAGGCGACTGGCGTGGGAAGGGCCTGCTCTGACCCAACCCTCCCGTGGACACATAGATGACAGTTTGTTTTCCTGGCAAACTTCAACATCTCTTTGTTCTGACTTGACAGTTAACACAGTCAAAAAGTGGAATCTATTGACCATAGACCATACAATTAAAGCTGTGTTAATTAGCGTGGTATGAATATGCGTGTCTGTTATGTTCCTTCTTGGAAATGTAATTTTTCATAAAAACAAGCAACACTCTTTACGCCCCTGATGGAACAGATTCATTAACACATTTATTTGATCATTAGTAGGCTATAGATCTGATGATGACAGGTGAGGAAGATGACTGGTGAGGCACTGCTTCACCTGCCTCCCCCGACTGTCTACAATTATCTGTCTACGACTCTCTGTTTCCTCAGGTTGCTTCCTTTCAGCTTCCTGAGATTTTCTCTTTTTTTAGTTACCTAAAAGAAACCATTGAGTTTTGTTGTTGCTCTGTGAAGTTTGGGTTAAACTCCTCAGAAGTCTGCAGTGTAATCATGAGGCGTGGTGTAAGAAAGTCTCAGCCCAGAGGACTGAGGAGCAGGAACGTGCTCCACACGAGAAACCGATTGCAAAGTTTCCAGCTGACACAAGGATAGACTGAGCCCAAGCACCTCACGAAAATCAGACTGGGTTTCATCCACGTTCTGCTTCACTATACATGAAGCTTTGGTTAAAATGGTTGGATTGGTTTAGCTAAATGGGGCAGAGATAATACATTTTCTTCTTTCTGTCTCCTTTCATTTTCACCAAAAACTAGAATGTTATGCAATATATTGTTGTGAGCTATGAAAATCAGATAAAGAAATAAAAAAATACACTTACCACACACACAACAATGGTACGTTCCATTTTCATGACGTCCCTTGAAGTGGTCGTACGAGCCTCGAGGGAACTGCAGACACGCCTGAGCTCCCTTTATGATGCACTGGCTCCTTTCTACGACCCTCCAAGGACCCGGACATCCCAAAAACCTGCAGAACCAGTAAGGGTCAGTCTGGTGGCAGGAAGGCAGCAGCGCGATAACTGACTGATGGGAGAGGTCCCCCAAACTGTCTGATTATTTCAGACTGCCACCTTTCAGCCACCCCCGTTCCCCTGTGCTGCCGTCCCACTGCCACTGCCCAACTGTTAGAAAACAGCTGAACTGTCCACGGCGAACCCCGCCTCCAGCTGTCAGTATCTGTGTAGACTCCTGAGCAGGAACAAGCAGGTGAATAAGATAGAAGTCATTTTTAAATATATTGATCATCTAAAATCATTGGCATTGCAGCTTTAAAAGTTTACATTTTCTAGAAAGTTTCATTTATAAATAACATAACTCTTTTCAAGCCGGATCACAGAGCTTTGTGACAGCAAACACCAATCCGGATTATTGGTGCTGTGTTTCAGTTTGTAATTCAGATGCCGTTAATCCAGAGATTAGCAGAAAGTACAACTTGCAGCAGTTAAGTAATCAGTGTGACTGAAATCAAATCAAATGATGGCGTTTTGGAAGCGGCTGCAGCTGGTGAATCGAGCTCGCAGTTTTCACTCAGGGGTGTGTGATGTTTCCCAGGAAAAGTCAATACAGTGTAGTTACAACATAGTTAGCACAGGAGGGTGCACTCATGTGTAAAGGATGTGTGTGGTCACAGCAGGGGAGCTGTTATCTCTAATCCTCTGAATCAGGGAGTCATTTTTTCTCTCTTTTGTCCCACTTTCCTCTCGTTTTGCCTGTCAGATGAGTGTAAATGACCGCGGGTGTTTTTATGTGCAGCTTGTGTCTGTTTGTTCGCTGTCTGTGCTGCACGGTTGCAGATAAATAAGATAATGTTCCTATCGGCGGCGGAGACGAGACCTGAATTCCCAGTGGTGTCTTTTAGTGGAGAACTGCCAGAGCAACATGGCAGACAGAAAAGATGGTGCAGATGATTGGGGTCCGCTGGTTTCCAAAGCCACTTTCCATTCCACGCAGTGAACGCCGCCTCTGCCTTGGCTCCAAATCTTTTCTAAATATTGTAAAAACATCATTACACCTTTCTTTCCGTTGCGGTCGCCTTCTGCTGCCATTAATATGTCTGCCAGCCTCTGTGCAGAAACAGAGCTAACTGATGATCTTTTAGAGGCTGCTGTGAGGTTCAGTCTTAGTCTTTTTTGTGACATGTGGTGACGCCATCTATATATATTTGGGTTAGAGTTAGTTTATTAAATATAATTCCATTTAGCTGAAAGTGACTTACCATTCCCGTGATGCAGCTGGAGGACGGATAGCGTGCCATGACCCCAGGAAGGCGTGTGATTCTGAGTTTACCTTCTGTAAGAAGCTGATAAAGGTCATGATAATTGCAGTCGTGTCTCCTCCACTCTGAAGACATGTAACAAACCGCCAAAATAATTGTTGCCTTTTCTGTCTTTCTATTGATCTGACAGCCTTTCAGTAGTCTTTGGCCCCTCCCACTGCTCTTGACTTATCTTCTGATGCAGCCACAGAATTTATTTCTTCCCTCCAGCAGAAGCAAGGATCATCTTGGCCTTTCATTTTCCAGTTCAGGGCTTTTTTTGCAGATAAATGCTCTCCAATCCGCCCTGACAGATGTCACATTGCATCACTTCCATTTTGATACGTAGCCTCTGATCCTGCCACTTGCAATAAGGAGCCGGCACCAGGGACGCCCGTTCCTAGACTACGTCCTGACACGATGATTATTTCAAAGGTGCATCACTGACGACGCTGAGCAGTGCAACCGGAGCCCAATGCCACGTCTGGGTAGAGTCTGTGTCACGCAGGATGCCAGAATGAGGGTTCGGCTTTGCGCCGGGTCAAGGGGCGGCACCGTTAAGTCACATGCCGCATTAGCCGATACCTCTGGCAGCGGCTTGTTGTGTTCATAGCAGGGCTGTTAGTCCTGTCGGTTAGCCTCCGCTGTGGCTCCATGGGTCAGAGTTATTGAAACAATCTTCTGCTGCCAGCAGAAAGACGCTGAACTGCAGCATTAATCATCCAGTGCCACAGTGCATCAGTAAACACAGCATGTCAGGTCAAGGTAAAGATCAGATCCCACAGCATTTAGCAGGACTCAATAGCATACAGGCTATCTATTGAAAAGTCAGCGTTATTCACGGCGTGTCTCCCAGCCCTCTCTGCTCACCGGAGAGACGCGCCATTGTTCACTGAAGAGCATGCTGAAATATTTCTCTGGCTAACAAAAAACACTGGATCAGCAGCAATTAGTAGTGTAAGAGCGAGATGAAGAGAGGATGGGAGGGAAGACGGCAGGTGAAAAGAATGAGCGGGGAAAATGTAGAATCAGCGGGAGAAAAAGCCAGAGATGGGTGGAAAAAAGGCGGCGGAGAGGCGGAGAGGAAAGGAGGAGAGAAGTTGAGAGCGTACAGTTTAGTGTGTAGGAGGTTGGAGCCTGGAGCCTCACACGCATTTGAACGACCAAAGACTGAGCGTGCACATGTGAGCGCGCACACGAGAAACCTCTTCATTAGTCTAGAATTTCTCCCTGAGCATGGACTCAGCACCCTGCAGCAGCAGCACGTGTGAGACAAACTCCACTTGTTCTGCAGACGGATGGGGATCAGAAAGGAAATGACCTCAGTTCAGCCTTCATTAAGCCTAAAAGTGATGGTCTATCCGTCTCTGGATGTGTTCGGTTTTTTACTTTATTAAAACATCGTCCCTCAAACTGCTTTCTTAATAGGGGTCTGCTTTAACGAAAGCTTTTCTCTCCGCTTTTCCTTTCTTTTTGTTCCAGAAGACAGGAAACTGTTTGTTGGGATGCTGAACAAACAACAGACTGAAGAAGATGTTTACCGCCTCTTCGAACCCTACGGAGTCATTGAGGAGTGCACGGTCCTAAGAGGTCCGGACGGCAACAGCAAAGGTACAGTCATGTAGGTCAAAGAGGAATAGCTGTGTGTGAGCGAATCCATCAGCACTGTTGTATGTTTTAATGAGACGTAGGCATAGAGGTCAGGCAGGAAGTTCATGAGATCAGTGAACTCTGACCTGTTTGATGAGACGACCTGCAGAGCTGAGAGACGACGGTGAATGAGTTTGAACCTGAAACTATGAAAATGGATGATTGGGTCCAATAATCTCAGAGAAGCGTGATGCTGCCAAGCAACGATAAACATCCCTTGATTTATAAATGATACCAGCAATTGGTCTCTTTACCACGAGGTTGCGTCATCCTTTACTTAAAAAAACTGTAAGTGTTGTGGGAGGGTTGGTGATGAAATCGGTTGTTCCCGATGTGAAAGTAAATTATTTTCCGCTTCTTGCTTCATTATTGAGTTCAGCAGCTTGATGCTTCAAACCTGGCTGCTGTAATCCACGGGCAATGTGCTGCGTCGGTGTCCTGCTGAATGCAGGAGGCCTTCCTGGGATGGATTCAGAGTCTGTATGACAGCAGCTCAAACAGCTGCTCGAACAGATGCCCAAGTCATCAAGCCTTTGTGCATGAACACACCCGATACCTTTCCAGATGCTGAGTTTGGAATGGGAAGCTGCCCTTCCTTCTCTGCAGGATCCATGGAGGCCTTTAAGGGTCCTCTACTTACATTGAAGTATAGTGGTCCAATAACACAGTTCATGTCTCACGGTCCGGCTGGTTCCTGTTTTAGTTTTTTACAGCGTTATGTATTCTGCGTCTTGATTGGGATGTAGGGCTTATTAATCAATCTCTTCCAAGAGAAACATGACTTTTGCCAAACCCTCCTATTGTTGGATTTGTTTTTCTATGAAGGTTTGAACTTTAGGAATTATTGCCTTCAAAATGTTTGAATTATTGTCAAAAATAGAGATGAGGACTTCAGATTTCACCTATCATGGATTATTTTAAAAGTAATCCTGCAATAAATAGTTTTCAAATTTCCCAGCTGTTGCACAATTTCATCCCCATGGAAACAGAGCTGTTTCATTTCTTCTGCTGGGTTTAGACGGCACATGAGTTCCTCAGTGCTTTAAGTGTGAAAAGCCTAATTAAAAGAGCCCATAGTGTGCGTTACTGTAGAAAGACTTTGTGCAGGTCATCCGGAGCTGCCGCTCCTTTCTATCATATCTCAATAGGGGGCAGTGGTTTGACAGCTGAATGGGAATCTTGATGGGCTGGCGTCCACAGGGGTAAGCCCATTAATGGGAACAGAATGGCAGGGTGACTCGGTCAAGCAGGATAGATAATAAACCAATAAAGCATGAAAGATTAAATAATAAAAAAGAAACTTCAAATGAAATTAGATGAATCAGGGTAAAATAAGGAGAGGACATGGGGGCTCTGTGACCATTGTGGAGAAGCTGCAGTCATGTGACCCAGAAGCCTTTACCCCTGGAGCCACAATTGGTAGAGTCTGGTTCTTGTCTCAACATAATGTGATGATCCCGTGGGTGGCCATGTGCAGCGATAGGGCGGTTGACCTCTGATGTGATGATTGCAGGTTCGATTCCTGCCTTGTCCTCTCATGTGTTGAAGTGTCCTTGGGCTAGACACTGAACCTCACATTGCCTCTGGTGGTTAAAGGTTGGCGCCAGTGTGCTGTAAAGTGCCTTGGGCCTTCGTGGAAGGTAGAAGAGCGCTATACACCTTTTCCCATTGTAGCTCTTGCGGTCAGCATGTTTATGAGTTTTCATCACTAACATCAGTGGATGGAACTTTCAGTCTGGTTAAAAGGAACAATCCCAAATATTTTGTCATATTGTCATATTCCCAATACAACCTTAAGCTCACTTCTTAGTCATCTTTGATCAGAGAGATTTGGGTTTTTTATCTGTGAAGTCATTTCTATTTGTTAATGTGCACAGACAGGCATGTGTTGTTAAATAGCATGTTCTCTGCTTCATCAGTGAAATCTTTAGCCTGCAGCCTCTGTTTGCTTGTCTGCTTAATGCCTGAAGTCAGGCAGCCTGCTGTGCAACAAACTTCATTTCTGTCATACAAAAAAAAAAGAAACACTTTTTGTTATTGTGTCTTTTAAGAACTTCACCTGAAAACTGTGTGTACTGCTTTTTAAAAGGTGTTTGTATATTTTCTGTTCCAGGCTGCGCCTTTGTTAAGTTCTCTGCACACACGGAGGCTCAGTCTGCCATCGGAGCTCTGCACGGCAGCCAGACCATGCCGGTGAGAAACTCCGCCTACTACTCCTACCTAACAAACACAAGCCTGTATGTGTTACATTGCATTCACACCGAACGCGATTCGTGTGGCCCGCCCCTTTCTAGCCATGTGAAAATTCGCTGCTCGCCGCAGGGCCAAAAATGTGTTCTCTGAGCTTGCAAACTTGTTCGATTGTGGCAAGAGCTAGCAGCTAATGTTCGTAGCCTGATTGCTACGTGAAGCTAGCGGCTAATGTTTGTAGCCTGATTGCTACATATAGCTAGCGGCTAATGTTTGTAGACTGATTGCTACATATAGCTAGCGGCTAATGTTTTTAGACTGATTGCTACATATAGCTAGTGGCTAATGTTTATAGACTGATTGCTACATGACGCTAGCAGCTAATGTTTGTAGCCTGATTGCTACATGGAGCTAGCGGCTAATGTTTGTAGCCTGATTGCTACATATAGCTAGCGGCTAATGTTTGTAGACTGATTGCTACATATAGCTAGTGGCTAATGTTTGTAGACTGATTGCTACATGACGCTAGCAGCTAATGTTTGTAGCCTGATTGCTACATGGAGCTAGCGGCTAATGTTTGTAGCCTGATTGCTACATATAGCTAGCGGCTAATGTTTGTAGACTGATTGCTACATATAGCTAGCGGCTAATGTTTGTGGACTGATTGCTACATATAGCTAGCGGCTAATGTTTGTAGACTGATTGCTACATATAGCTAGCGGTTAATGTTTGTAGACTGATTGCTACATATAGCTAGCGGCTAATGTTTGTAGCCTGATTGCTACATGGAGCTAGCGGCTAATGTTCGTAGCCTGATTGCTACATGACGCTAGCAGCTAATGTTTGTAGCCTGATTTCTACATTAAGCTGCGTCTGTTTATCTTATTTATAATGCACGGGAAACACAGAGGATGTTTAGAGATCAGGTTTATTTATCTCAAAGAGCTCTACAAAAACATCAGTGATCACGTCTCCATGTTTGGGTTCATAAGAACATTTTGTTTCCCTTTAGCTTCAGTGACTTTCTCTCCTGCTTCCATTTTCTGATTGACAGTAGCGATGGCTGCTCAATTCGCACCACAGAACCTCAAATCTGTCTAAACCATTGACTTTACATTGAAACTGACTGCCTCTGCCGTGCGGATCGCATTCAGTGTGTGAGCACCATCAGTGTGTGTGACTGAATGTGTTTGTGTGTACGACTGAATGTGTGTTGTTACTGTTTATACTCTATCCTACTTGCACGCCGCCTCACACCCCGAGGTAACATTAGTGGTGCAGTAGTGAAGACTTGTTCCTGTTCTCATCTGCAAGTTATGGGGTTTTTAGTTTGTTCTGCAGCAGATGGTTGGTATCAAACATCAATTGTGAGACTGTGGCCTCCACATAACTGATCTTCATTATTCAGCCCAAACCTCATCCACTGTCTGAGAAAGCAATACATGTTACATTCTAAAGTTTTTCTGAGTCTGTCCTGTTCTCTTTCTCTGCTTTGGAAACACTGCTGAAGTCCAGGTTTCTCAGAGTTTGAGTAACCAATGTGTCGTCAATCGCGGCTAAAACCAGCCCGGCCACTACAGTGCAACTCGTGTGTCAATCTAAGTCCAAATGAGTGTCAGCCATAAGTAAGGCCCCAGACGTCCTTCTACGCCACGACACTCTCCCATCTCTGCTCGCTTTCTGCACTCGCTTATCTCTGCTTGGAAACCTCTGGGGATATTAGCCAATAGACTTGTTTACTCCACCTTTCACCGCATCGGCTGCTGAATTATTCATCTGACTATAAGTAGAAGGCTGGAGGGGTTGGGGGCTGTTGGGAAGAGTGAGAGACAGAAAGGCAAAGGAAAAGATTTACCTCCTGCTTTGGTGAATTGATTATAGAAATCTGATCAGCCTCTGACTGTAGCAAATCCCGTGACTGTAGCAGGAGAGGGCTCAGTGTTTCTGCCAACCACGGGCGGACTGTTCCGCCTCAGCAGGACAGCACGGTTCATCAGCGTAGCAGAGATCTGGAATAAACCATACTTCCTTTGTTCTTAGTGAGGCTCGTTCAGATGCTCAATGAATCACCGCCACAAAAAAATCCTCACACAAACACCAGGAGTCAGTGGATAGGAGAAACTTTTCATTAAAGATGCTTTTACATGGATTCTAAAGAAATCCTTCGATTCTAAATGCTTTCCACTTCATCGTCTTTGGGGTCTGAGGGGAAGGAGAGAGTTTCAGCTCTCTGGAAGTGAAAGATGGAGCCAACAAACATCTGAGAAGTTTATTGGTTAAACCTGCAGTTAGTTTAAGCTCAGAGATCAACCCAGATTCAGATGTTCAGCCTGCTTCCATGAGGACTTTTGGAGTCAAACCATCGCATCTGGGATGAATGAAGACATATCTGAACAGACGCACAAACACAACAAAACAAACCTAAAAAAGCCTTCCCAAACTCCTGAAAGCCCCCCTCATCTGTCAAAATAGAAAACATCATTTCTCCTTCTGGATAAACGTCTCTGAGGAACTACAGCACAAAAACAAAAGTGTGTCAATGTTTGTGCATGTGTGTGTTCATGTTTGTGCATGTGTGTGTTCATGTTTGTGCATGTGTGTGCTCATGTTTGTGCATGTGTGTGTAATGTTTGTGTATGTGTGTGTTAATGTTTGTGCATGTGTGTGTAATGTTTGTGTATGTGTGTGTTAATGTTTGTGCATGTGTGTGTTAATGTTTGTGCATGTGTGTGTTAATGTTTGTGCATGTGTGTGTTCATGTTTGTGCATGTGTGTGTAATGTTTGTGTATGTGTGTGTTAATGTTTGTGCATGTGTGCGTAATGTTTGTGCATGTGTGTGTTAATGTTTGTGCATGTGTGTGTTAATGTTTGTGCATGTGTGTGTTCATGTTTGTGCATGTGTGTGTTCATGTTTGTGCATGTGTGTGCTCATGTTTGTGCATGTGTGTGTAATGTTTGTGCATGTGTGTGTTAATGTTTGTGCATGTGTGCGTAATGTTTGTGCATGTGTGCGTAATGTTTGTGCATGTGTGTGTAATGTTTGTGCATGTGTGTGTAATGTTTGTGCATGTGTGTGTTAATGTTTGTGCATGTGTGTGTTAATGTTTGTGTATGTGTGTGTTCATGTTTGTGCATGTGTGTGTTCATGTTTGTGCATGTGTGTGTTAATGTTTGTGTATGTGTGTGTTCATGTTTGTGCATGTGTGTGTTCATGTTTGTGCATGTGTGTGTTCATGTTTGTGCATGTGTGTGTAATGTTTGTGCATGTGTGTGTAATGTTTGTGCATGTGTGTGTAATGTTTGTGCATGTGTGTGTAATGTTTGTGCATGTGTGTGTAATGTTTGTGTATGTGTGCGTAATGTTTGTGTATGTGTGCGTAATGTTTGTGCATGTGTGTGTTAATGTTTGTGCATGTGTGTGTTCATGTTTGTGCATGTGTGTGTTCATGTTTGTGCATGTGTGTGTTCATGTTTGTGCATGTGTGTGTTCATGTTTGTGCATGTGTGTGTAATGTTTGTGCATGTGTGTGTAATGTTTGTGCATGTGTGCGTAATGTTTGTGCATGTGTGTGTAATGTTTGTGTATGTGTGCGTAATGTTTGTGTATGTGTGCGTAATGTTTGTGCATGTGTGTGTTAATGTTTGTGCATGTGTTGTTAATGTTTGTGCATGTGTTGTTATGTTTGTGCATGTGTGTTAATGTTTGTGCATGTGTGTGTTAATGTTTGTGCATGTGTGAGTTAATGTTTGTGCATGTGTGTGTTAATGTTTGTGCATGTGTGTGTTTATGTGGCTGCAGGGTAGAGCAGTGGTTGGAAGTCTAACCCATAAACGTTTGCAAAGCTCAGTATACAGTATATAGTTTTCCAGTTGTTACCGGAAGTGTCTTGTCTTTAACTTTTGAGCAGAAAGGTGTTAAAAAAGTGTTCATTGGTGGCTTCTTTGTTCCTTTCTGGGATGGCGCTGGCTGGAGCTTGCTGGCTGCGAGGAGGGCCTTCTTTCTGGCAGAGCGTGTCAGTAGTACCTCTTTATTCCCGGGGAACTCCTTCTCCATCAGTGGCTCTCTGAGCAGTTGGGAGCTGCCCGGTAGGGGGATCCTGCTCACACTAGGCATCCTAAAAATTTAATGAGAGTTTCCTTCCTCCTCCTGTCTTTGAAGCTTTGGAGATTCTGCTGGCTGATATCCTGACGGGCCTAAACGGGTCTAAACTCTGAGATAAACAAATGTGGCAACGGATGCTCAGCCAACAAGACTCAGGCGTCCCAAGGAGAGGGGGTGGGGGGTTGTCTGTGTGTACGAGCTTCCTGGGACGGGGCCTTACAGTCAGATATAGGACAGAGAGGAGAACAGTGCTCTTATGTAAGCAGACAGGTCCATTTACAATAAAGCTGGTCTCCATTATTCAAGCAGACACACTCCTGTCTGCTTGCAGCTGCATTAGAAGCTCCAATATCATCTTCATAGACTGTACTTCCCAACCTGCTCCCAAAATGAAGATGCTCTTAAGGAAGATGGCACGCTCACTTCCTCTGTGGTGTTTGATCGACTGGGGGTTGGGCTGTCTATGATAACTGAAGATAACTGTCAAAATCATCATGTACAAAGTTCTGCAAAATTTGAATAAAAATATGAAAACGCCATTTAATTTTACTCTGTTTGAAACACGACTTTAATGTTATCGAAAATGAAAGTTCTCCTGTTAACTGTCAAAAATACATCACAAACTTTTCTTCTCAAACCTTTTTTGACAGACATGAACTTTTTTAAACCTAATAAATGGAGAAACCATCTGAGAATGCATCGTTTGCACGATCAGCTGTTGTTGCTTAGCAACAACAAAATGCAGCCTGAAAAGCGAGTGGAGATAGCTGTTGTTATTATCTAGTGGGTCTGGTTTTTTTTTTGTTGTTTCAAAGCTATGGTAACGAGCTCATTTCTCTATTGTTGAATCAATAAAGTTTGGTTCTACTCTATTCTTTTTTGAGCCTCAGTTCAATGCACACTTTGCTGAATTGATGTTTTGTGACTCGATTTACCGGCTGTGACCCTGTGATTTTTTATTGACAATCATGTATCAGGGGAAATTTCATATGCAAGACAAACAAAGTTGTATTACAAAAAAAGACAAATCCTATTCACTAACAGACATGTTAGAAGTAAAGCTAAATGTTGTATCATAATATTTTTGAAAAGTTGTATTTGAGTGAACAGTGTGCATACGTTTCAGTCTGACAGTTACCTTACTCCATAGATGTGAAACTGTGAAAGCCAAAACAGCTAAAGAAGAGCAGCACATCCAGGAGGAGGCAAAACAATTAGTGCCTTGATGGAGAAGAGCTCTGCTTTCAATCAGCCTGATGAAGAGTCTGTTGGGCAATTAGCAAGCTAGTCTGCCAGTTGCTAAATCATTTAACTACAGAGACTGTCAATCCTCAGTCAGAGAGCTAACTACCCAACTGGCCGTTCACCTATCGTCTCTCCAGCCTATGATTCAAGCAAGCAAACCCAGAGGAGAGGACTGCGGGGAATATTGAGCGAAGTGGGGAGAGGAACATAAAATCTATAAGTAGCAGTGGAAGGGTCCAAGCCTGTCTCTGAGTATCTTTTGCTGTCTGCAGATGTCTTCATCAGCAGGAGACTTTACTGGGAGGAGAAGGTCCAGAAAGGAGAAGCAGCAGCTCTAATGAACTGTGTGATTACATTTTCCGATTAAACCCAGGTGCCTCACCCGCAGCTCCAAATGGATCTCAAACTAACCAAAATACCTGAGTCTAACTAACCAAAATACCTGAGTCTAACTAACCAAAACACCTGAGTCTAACTAACCAAAATACCTGAGTCTAACTAACTAACCAAAATACGTTAGTCTAACTAACCGAAAAACCTGAGTCTGACTAACTAACCAAAACACCTGAGTCTAACTAACTAACCAAAATACATGAGTCTGACTAACTAACCAAAATACCTGAGTCTAACTAACCAAAATACCTGAGTCTAACTAACTAACCAAAATACGTTAGTCTAACTAACCGAAAAACCTGAGTCTAACTAACTAACCAAAATACCTGAGTTTAATTAACCAAAATACCTGAGTCTAACTAACTAACCAAAATACCTGAGTCTAACTAACTAACCAAAATACATGAGTCTGACTAACAAACCAAAATACCTGAGTTTAATTAACCAAAATACCTGAGTCTAACTAACTAACCAAAATACCTGAGTCTAACTAACCGAAAACCTGAGTCTAACTAACTAACCAAAATACCTGAGTCTAACTAACTAACCAAAATACGTTAGTCTAACTAACCGAAAAACCTGAGTCTAACTAACTAACCAAAATACCTGAGTCTAACTAACTAACCAAAATACCTGAGTCTAACTAACTAACCAAAATACGTTAGTCTAACTAACCGAAAAACCTGAGTCTAACTAACTAACCAAAATACCTGAGTTTAATTAACCAAAGTACCTGAGTCTAACTAACTAACCAAAATACCTGAGTTTAATTAACCAAAATACCTGAGTCTAACTAACTAACCAAAATACATGAGTCTGACTAACCAAAATACCAGAGTCTAACTAACTAACCAAAATACGTTAGTCTAACTAACCGAAAAACCTGAGTCTAACTAACTAACCAAAATACCGGAGTCTAACTAACTAACCAAAATACCTGAGTTTAATTAACCAAAATACCTGAGTATAACTAACTAACCAAAATACCTGAGTCTATCTAACTAACCGAAAAACCTGAGTCTGACTAACTAACCAAAACACCTGAGTCTAACTAACTAACCAAAATACGTTAGTCTAACTAACCGAAAAACCTGAGTCTAACTAACTAACCAAAATACCTGAGTCTAACTAACTAACCAAAATACCTGAGTTTAATTAACCAAAATACCTGAGTCTAACTAACTAACCAAAATACCTGAGTCTAACTAACTAACCAAAATACATGAGTCTGACTAACAAACCAAAATACCTGAGTTTAATTAACCAAAATACCTGAGTCTAACTAACTAACCAAAATACCTGAGTCTAACTAACCGAAAACCTGAGTCTAACTAACTAACCAAAATACCTGAGTCTAACTAACTAACCAAAATACCTGAGTTTAATTAACCAAAATACGTTAGTCTAACTAACTAACCAAAATACGTTAGTCTAACTAACCGAAAAACCTGAGTCTAACTAACTAACCAAAATACCTGAGTCTAACTAACTAACCAAAATACCTGAGTCTAACTAACTAACCAAAATACGTTAGTCTAACTAACCGAAAAACCTGAGTCTAACTAACTAACCAAAATACCTGAGTTTAATTAACCAAAATACCTGAGTCTAACTAACTAACCAAAGTACCTGAGTCTAACTAACTAACCAAAATACGTTAGTCTAACTAACCGAAAAACCTGAGTCTAACTAACTAACCAAAATACCTGAGTCTAACTAACTAACCAAAATATGTTAGTCTAACTAACCGAAAAACCTGAGTCTAACTAACTAACCAAAATACCTGAGTCTAACTAACTAACCAAAATACGTTAGTCTAACTAACCGAAAAACCTGAGTCTAACTAACTAACCAAAATACCGGAGTCTAACTAACTAACCAAAATACCTGAGTATAACTAACTAACCAAAATACCTGAGTCTAACTAACTAACCAAAATACATGAGTCTGACTAACCAAAATACCTGAGTCTAACTAACCAAAATACTTGAGTCTAACTAACTAACCAGAATACCTGAGTCTAACTAACTAACCAAAATACCTGAGTTTAATTAACCAAAGTACCTGAGTCTAACTAACTAACCAAAATACATGAGTCTAACTAACCGAAAAACCTGAGTCTAACTAACTAACCAAAATACCTGAGTATAACTAACTAACCAAAATACCTGAGTCTAACTAACTAACCAAAATACGTTAGTCTAACTAACCGAAAAACCTGAGTCTAACTAACTAACCAAAATACCTGAGTCTAACTAACTAACCAAAATACGTTAGTCTAACTAACCGAAAAACCTGAGTCTAACTAACTAACCAAAATACCGGAGTTTAACTAACTAGCCAAAATACCTGAGTTTAATTAACCAAAATACCTGAGTATAACTAACTAACCAAAATACCTGAGTCTAACTAACTAACCAAAATACATGAGTCTGACTAACCAAAATACCTGAGTCTAACTAACTAACCAAAATACATGAGTCTGACTAACCAAAATACCTGAGTCTAACTAACCAAAATACTTGAGTCTAACTAACTAACCAGAATACCTGAGTCTAACTAACTAACCAAAATACCTGAGTTTAATTAACCAAAATACCTGAGTCTAACTAACTAACCAAAATACATGAGTCTGACAACCAAAATACCAGAGTCTAACTAACTAACCAAAATACGTTAGTCTAACTAACCGAAAAACCTGAGTCTAACTAACTAACCAAAATACCTGAGTCTAACTAACTAACCAAAATACGTTAGTCTAACTAACCGAAAAACCTGAGTCTAACTAACTAACCAAAATACCGGAGTCTAACTAACTAACCAAAATACCTGAGTTTAATTAACCAAAATACCTGAGTATAACTAACTAACCAAAATACCTGAGTCTAACTAACTAACCGAAAAACCTGAGTCTGACTAACTAACCAAAACACCTGAGTCTAACTAACTAACCAAAATACATGAGTCTGACTAACTAACCAAAATACCTGAGTCTAACTAACCAAAATACTTGAGTCTAACTAACTAACCAAAATACATGAGTCTGACTAACCGAAAAACCTGAGTCTAACTAACTAACCAAAATACCTGAGTCTAACTAACTAACCAAAATACCTGAGTTTAATTAACCAAAATACCTGAGTCTAACTAACTAACCAAAATACCTGAGTCTAACTAACTAACCAAAATACATGAGTCTGACTAACAAACCAAAATACCTGAGTTTAATTAACCAAAATACCTGAGTCTAACTAACTAACCAAAATACCTGAGTCTAACTAACCGAAAACCTGAGTCTAACTAACCAAAATACCAAAATACCTGAGTTTAATTAACCAAAATACCTGAGTCTAACTAACCAACCAAAATACGTTAGTCTAACTAACCGAAAAACCTGAGTCTAACTAACTAACCAAAATACCTGAGTCTAACTAACTAACCAAAATACCTGAGTCTAACTAACTAACCAAAATACGTTAGTCTAACTAACCGAAAAACCTGAGTCTAACTAACTAACCAAAATACCTGAGTTTAATTAACCAAAATACCTGAGTCTAACTAACTAACCAAAGTACCTGAGTCTAACTAACTAACCAAAATATGTTAGTCTAACTAACCGAAAAACCTGAGTCTAACTAACTAACCAAAATACCTGAGTCTAACTAACTAACCAAAATACGTTAGTCTAACTAACCGAAAAACCTGAGTCTAACTAACTAACCAAAATACCTGAGTCTAACTAACTAACCAAAATACGTTACTCTAACTAACCGAAAAACCTGAGTCTAACTAACTAACCAAAATACCGGAGTCTAACTAACTAACCAAAATACCTGAGTCTAACTAATTAACCAAAATACATGAGTCTAACTAACTAACCAAAATACCTGAGTTTAATTAACCAAAATACCTGAGTCTAACTAACTAACCAAAATACATGAGTCTGACTAACCAAAATACCAGAGTCTAACTAACTAACCAAAATACGTTAGTCTAACTAACTGAAAAACCTGAGTCTGACTAACTAACCAAAACACCTGAGTCTAACTAACTAACCAAAATACATGAGTCTGACTAACTAACCAAAATACCTGAGTCTAACTAACCAAAATACCGGAGTCTAACTAACTAACCAAAATACGTTAGTCTAACTAACCGAAAAACCTGAGTCTAACTAACTAACCAAAATACCTGAGTCTAACTAACTAACCAAAATACCGGAGTCTAACTAACTAACCAAAATACCTGAGTCTAACTAACTAACCAAAATACATGAGTCTAACTAACTAACCAAAATACCTGAGTCTAACTAACTAACCAAAATACCTGAGTTTAATTAACCAAAATACCTGAGTCTAACTAACTAACCAAAATACATGAGTCTGACTAACTAACCAAAATACCTGAGTTTAATTAACCAAAATACCTGAGTCTAACTAACTAACCAAAATACCTGAGTCTAACTAACTAACCAAAATACGTTAGTCTAACTAACCGAAAAACCTGAGTCTAACTAACTAACCAAAATACCTGAGTCTAACTAACTAACCAAAATACCTGAGTTTAATTAACCAAAATACCTGAGTCTAACTAATTAACCAAAATACATGAGTCTGACTAACCAAAATACCTGAGTCTAACTAACCAAAATACTTGAGTCTAACTAACTAACCAAAATACCTGAGTCTAACTAACTAACCAAAATACCCGAGTCTAATTAACCAAAATACTTGAGTCTATCTAACCAAAATACTTGAGTCTAACTAACCAAAATACTTGAGTCTAACTAACTAACCAAAATACCTGAGTCTAATTAACCAAAATACTTGAGTCTATATAACCAAAATACTTGAGTCTAACTAACTAACCAAAATACCTGAGTCTAACTAACCAAAATACTTGAGTCTAACTAACTAACCAAAATACCTGAGTCTAACTAACCAAAATACTTGAGTCTAACTAACCAAAATACTTGAGTCTAACTAACTAACCAAAATACCTGAGTCTGACTAACCAAAATACCTGAGTCTAACTAACTAACCAAAATACCTGAGTCTGACTAACCAAAATACCTGAGTCTAACTAACTAACCAAAATACATGAGTCTGACTAACCAAAATACCCGAGTCTAACTAACTAACCAAAATACCTGAGTCTAATTAACCAAAATACTTGAGTCTATCTAAACAAAATACTTGAGTCTAACTAACTAACCAAAATACCTGAGTCTAACTAACTAAAATACTTGAGTCTAACTAACTAACCAAAATACCTGAGTCTAATTAACCAAAATACGTTAGTCTATCTAACCAAAATACTTGAGTCTAACTAACCAAAATACTTGAGTCTAACTAACTAACCAAAATACCTGAGTCTAACTAACTAACCAAAATACCTGAGTCTGACTAACCAAAATACCTGAGTCTAATTAACCAAAATACTTGAGTCTATCTAACCAAAATACCTGAGCCTGACAACTAACCAAAATACGTTAGTCTGACTAACTAACCAAAATACCTGAGTCTAAATAACTAACCAAAATACCTGAGCCTGACTAACTAACCAAAATACTTGAGCCTGACTAACTAACCAAAATACCTGCGTCTGACTAACTAACCAAAATACCTGAGTCTGACTAACTAACCAAAATACCTGAGCCTGACTAACTAACCAAAATACCTGAGTCTGACTAACTAACCAAAATACCTGAGTCTGACTAACTAACCAAAATACCTGAGTCTGACTAACTAACCAAAATACCTGAGTCTGACTAACTAACCAAAATACCTGAGCCTGACTAACTAACCAAAATACTTGAGCCTGACTAACTAACCAAAATACCTGAGTCTGACTAACTAACCAAAATACTTGAGTCTAACTAACCAAAATACATGAGCCTGACTAACTAACCAAAATACTTGAGCCTGACTAACTAACCAAAATACCTGAGTCTAAATAACTAACCAAAATACCTGATTCTGACTAACTAACCAAAATACCTGAGTCTAACTAACCAAAATACCCGAGTCTAACTAACCAAAATACCTGAGTCTAACTAACCAAAATACGTATCAAATCGTATCAAATCCGACACTCAACCTTTACTGAATTGTCAGATCACAGAAAAATTTAAGCATTTAATGTGAATCGATTGGTTTCTTTGGGGAGGATGGGTCAAAAAGAGGCGGAGCATGCTAAAGGTCGACAGCAGTGCTCGATCAAATGCCACTGTCATTATTGGGTCACACAAAGACGCTGCGTTGATTAAGAAATGCAAAGTTAAAAAAAGCAGAAGCAGTGGAATCGGTCATTGAAATAATCATGCCTTTTGTGGTCCAAGCACCAGTTTTGGCCTGATTGTAGCTGATGGACCCTTGTTTAAAAAAATCCAGCATTTTACTAAATACACAGTAGTATTCTGTGGGAACCTTTCAAGTTAAAAAATTGTATTTGGTGCATTAGCGGCCTGTATTGTGGAGACTGGGACAAATGGACATCCAGTATGTGTGTAACATTTGTATGGCTGCCATCTTTTAAAATGACCACAATGACAGAAGGGATCCTAGGGCACAGCCATGCCAAATGTGGGACTTTTACCAAAAAATGCAAGATTTGTCTGATATATGGAGCAAAGTGGCTCGGTCAAAGGAAGCTGAATGAAAGCAGCAGGCCTGAGCATGAACACAGCTCTGTCCAGGTTTGTTCAGGGTTTTCTGTTGTATTTTCGTTTCTCCCAAATTACTTCAGGTTTCATGTTGATGTATGTGAGCCTCAGTTAGAGCGGATTCTGAGCAGTAATGATGGAGATGCCCCCCCATCTCTGAAAGGTGTTGAAGTCTCCAGCAGCTGCTGCTTGGAGTGACCATTACGAAACCATAAAGGCCTTTTCTGCAGGCTTCCCTCCTATGAGATGCAGCTGATCACAGATCTGTGAGGAACGTGTCACACATGCTCCTCTGAACACTGAACAAACGCTGATCTTTGCTTGTGTCTGTTTCTGTCTAACCCTCAGGGTGCTTCCTCCAGCTTGGTGGTCAAATTCGCCGACACAGACAAAGAGCGCACCATCAGACGCATGCAGCAGATGGTGGGACAGTTCGGCATCTTCAACCCCGCCATTGCCCTTCCCTTCAGCACCTACAGCTCTTATGCACATGCGGTGAGTCGGAAAGTATAGAAACAGGGGGCGGACACGAGCTGCATCTGTTGATGGTCAGTAAGAAGCCAGTTCTTGCATTGCAGTACTTACTAGAGTGACAGCTTTACCTGTATGTCATAAGTGTGTGTAACTTCCATTGCTTTTACAAAGACCTCACAATACACTTCCCACACACGACAATGGTACGTTCCATTTTCATGACGCCTCTTGAGGCAGTCATCCGATCCTCAGGGAAACTGTAAGACACACCTGCACTCCCCTAAAGACGCAGCCACTCCTCTCTACGGCCCTCCACGGACCCGGACAACCCATTAGAATCAGCCGGAACTTGTTCGTGCTGTCTTTGCTGTTTGCTTCTCTTCGTCTCAGATGGTTGCTGGTTAGAATCCACAAATGTTCTGTCTCAATGAAAACATCTCACTTAGTCCAGAACAGAAATGTTTGGATCATTTGAAGAAACTACAAACATATTTAGAAACAACAATAATAATATTCCCCACCCCCAGAGGACGCAGTGGGATGTTTACTGAGGTGTTTTTATGTCAGGCTCCGCCCATTTGACTCCTACAAAGGAGGTTCAGCGATTGAGAGCAACAAACATGACACCGAGAGGTGAAGCTGGTGTTTTATGGTACAAAATCAGCTGAATGAAATGAAGGATTATCGTCAGATTATGTAACCTGAAAGGAGACATGAAGACATGAGCAGAAGGAGTCTGGTCTGCAGTGGAACCTGTCCCAGCGTTCACACCTGCAGAGCAATCATTGAAAAAAACATCAGATCCTTTTTGTCCAGAACTTCTTCTGACGCTAAACTTCTGTTTTCTTTCAGTCTCCAACTGTTAGGACTAATTGTTGGCGTTAGGCAGGTCTGTGGAGCGTCTCCATTTCCCTCATTTTTATATTCCAGCTGTGAGACCTACTGTGAAATGTGCAAATTGACCATCTCAGAGTAATTGCAAGGCCATCTCTGGTAAAACTACCACCTTCATTACCATTCATGACATGCAGCCTTTTCCTGGGAAAATGTGGAAAAATGCAAATGTTGAAGGGGGGGGCACTGGTCTGTGGGGAAACCATTGTGCTCCGCTCGGGGCAGCCATGACTTTTATTTACTGTAGCAGAGACCCGTGTCAGCTCATACAGACTGCAGCATGCACACTCAAGCATACATCATAGTGGCACCGTGCACACAACAAAGGATGGACACACACAACGCACAATACATGCAAATGATGCATTCTCCCACGCACACACTAACATGTGCACACACAGTCACAGATCAGAGTGGACACTATCATGCACAGCAGAGCACACAAACACATGCACTTCACTGCTACACTGACAGCCATGCACAGGATAGTGTTCCTATATACCAGCATCTGAGTGTGCATGCTTACTCACATTCACACCAAATTCACACCAATGCATGTTTACTAGCATGCCACATATCAGAGCATGCAAACACACACCAATGCACACGAATATGCATACATGCAAATACCAGATCATGCTAACACATGAATGAAGCAGAAATGATGGTTTCTTTCGTTTTTCTGTCCTGCTTGACAGTTATGTTTGCATTAAACTGCTCCGTTCTTGCACATGCGGTGCGTCTCATAGACCTTCTTTAAGTGTTTTTTTGCTGATAAACTGCAAACTGACAGAAAAGAACGGCTTTATCTCCAAAGAAACACTACGTGTTCGCCCACTCTCTGTATGCACCGGCCAAGAGAAGGCGAGATGGCGAAGTACAGGATCCAGACTCTAGAAGAGACGGTATAAATAGCTTCAGCCAGCAAATACAGTAAATGGGAAATTCAAAGTGCTACCCTTCCACTACAGCAGTGGATAGGATTATAGAGTTGAGCTGACAGCCAGTAAATTGGATTTTGGTCAAACCAGGCAAAAGAGGAGGCTCAGAACACAAATTAGAATGCTACGACACTCACAACATTCACCAAAAATGAGAAATATGTCATTTTTGTTGCAGACACTGATGCTGGTGGACTCTGACAGGAGATACCTCATTGGTAAAAAGGTGATTTCAGGAAAACGCAAGCAGGAGAGGGAATTTGCTTGTTTTAGTCCAGCTCAGAGTGATAATCACTTCCTCTCATGCTAACCCTTCAGGATTCCGTCTTAAGAGCCAGACATCGTCTTAGTGCAAAGTTTAAATCGGAGCGCTTTCTTATCGTCATCTGAAGCTGTTTATCCGTCTCTTCTTGTTGGTAGACTTCATAGTGCCTCAGCGGGCAAATACGAGGTTTCAGATTAAGAGCTGAGAGAGATTCAAGTTGACAGTTTGGATGAAAGGGGGAATGAGAGTTTTAAACGCTAGAAATATATACAACTATTGAAGGAATCTTCAATCACACTGGCCCTTTAAAACCAAGCAAACACAAGAAATAAAAACCACAAAGACACAGTACTAGACACATGCACACTACAGTGTTCGGTACTTACTGGTTACTATCAAATTTGAGAAAAGAAGGTGAAGTTTTGATGTTTTAGGAAGTTTTGTTGGGCACACACACATGCATACACACACACACACACACACACACACACACACACACACATACACATACACACACACATATACATATATATGCACACAAACATATACACATATATGCACACAAACATATACACATATATGCACACACAAATATACACATATATGCACACAAACATATACACACATATGCACACACACAAACACACACAGGTATGCATGCACGTACATGCATGTACGACACACATGCATCTTTCTAGTCTTTCTAAAATGTGTTTTTGGCAAAGGGTGGCAGTAACAAATGTGGCCTTTGAGCTGCACTTCTCAGACTTGTAGTTTATCTTATTGCACTCATGAAGCTCCGCCCCTTTCATGCACGTTGCGTGTTTGAGCACAAATGCAGTTCAAAGACATCCAAACATTGGATTCAAATAGTTTCAGCATTCATCCTGAGTTCATGCTCAGTCTGATGGTACGTTCCTCACAGCGGTCTATAATTAGGCCTTCATCCGTTTGTGTGGGGGGGGGCACACTCGTCATTAGTGAGGTGTGAGTTCTGGCTCCTTACTGACCACATCCAAATGCTGCACACACGGGGTGTGCACGTGACACGGACGTCTGTAGAACGTCCACACAAACCACACTGATTGACATGTCCTCATTTCTAACAGTCAGGCTGCATACAGGAGCGTGCACGTATCAAACGAACAGCCCTGACGGGATCCTTGTACAGTCTGCAGGGTTTGGGGGGGTTGAAAAACAGAAAAATCTGTAGGACACGCATCCCCTTCTTCCCCCTTACTCACCCTTCTGTGTGTTAGAAGTGTTCACTACGACCTGCAGCATCCACGTAGAAAATGTGCAGGAACATTTTCTCTGCACGGGGTCACTGAGGGGTCCATGACCTTGATGTTTCCTGGGGTCCCCTGTGTGTCCTGCACAGGTTTGCCCGTTTCTCGCCTGCTGACAGCCGTATTCACTTTATCAACCCAAAGGGCTGCGTTTCCAACAGTTCCTGCCAGCTTTGGGTTTCTAGCATTATTTGAAATGTTTTTATCGTTTCTTTAATGTGTTTTCTCGCGATACATTCTGCTGTCGTTCTGTAATCTTCTCACAGACATGTTTTTCAAAGGCTGTTCTAAAGTTGCATTTATGATGCCATCATAAATACATGTGAAAATCTGAGACGAGGAAACAGAGAGTGGGAGGAGCCTGCCTCTCTGCTAAACTGTCATGTGACATTTGGAAACAATGCTGCAAACGTTCCTGTTTATGGTGCTGACAGATGAAATGCAGATGTCAATGCTTTGATTTGTATGAGCCTCAAAGATGGAAATAAAAGTGTTAGAGCAGCGACTGACAGTCGTCCTGCTGGAAGCTCAGAAGAGCCGCCAAACAAAGCTTGACTGGCTGTTTTTTTCTACTTCCTTTATTCTTTCTCTCTACTTTCATCCATCCACTTATCATCCATCCATCCAACCGTATATCATCCATCCATCCAACCGTATATCATCCATCCATCCATCCATATATCATCCATCCATCCATCCATATATCATCCATCTATTTATCATCCATCCATCCATCCAACTATCCATTTATCATCCATCCATCCAACCATCCATATATCATCCATACATCCATCCAACCGTATATCATCCATCCATCCATCCATATATCATCCATCCATCCATCCATATATCATCCATCTATTTATCATCCATCCATCCATCCAACTATCCATTTATCATCCATCCATCCAACCATCCATATATCATCCATACATCCATCCAACCGTATATCATCCATCCATCCAACCGTATATCATCCATCCATCCAACCGTATATCATCCATCCATCCATCCATATATCATCCATCTATTTATCATCCACCCATCCATCCAACTATCCATTTATCATCCATCCATCCAACCATCCATATATCATCCATCCATCCATCCAACCATATATCATCCATCCAACCATATATCATCCATCCATCCAACCATCCATATATCATCCATCCATCCAACCAACCATATATCATCCATCCATCCAACCATATATCATCCATCCAACCATATATCATCCATCCATCCAACCATCCATATATCATCCATCCATCCATATATCATCCATCCATCCATCATCCATCCATCCATCATCCACCCCTTCATCCATCCATCCATCCATCCATCATCCATCCATCATCCATCCATCCTTTGTTTTTTTTTCTTCCTCTGTTGTTTTGCATTTCACTATATTTTTCATCTGCTCCCACCACCACCTCCACCTCTCCACACCCTGCTGTCCTACGCCCCTCTCTCCATGTCCCTCTTCTTTAGCTCATGCAGCAGCAGGCAGCCATCATGGCAGCCAGCCATGGAGGTTACCTCACTCCAAGTGTGGCATTTCCCGCCACACAGATACACCAGATGGGGGCGCTCAACATCAACAGCCTCCCTCCCACCCCCATGACCCCGGTGTCGGGTGAGTTTCATCAAACCCTGGGTGAGCACTCTGCTTCATTCCCTTTTTCCTGTGTGTGTTTGTGTGTCCTGGTGTTGGTTTGTGGTTTTCCCATAAACAACATCACGGCGTCACATTAAGTTGGCATGTTGCTGTGAGTGTCTGCCGTGCTGTAGCAGGGGAAATACCCATAATGCCTGGTGCATGATCTGCATGCAGACGCTACGCTTTTGTTTTCCAGAACAAACCTCCTGGATGCTGAGACCTTACATAGAGCAGCGCTCAGAAATGCCTGTCCACTGAGTAACATTTGCTGATTCAGCAGTTTCTTTTTGTCTCTGGACACTGGAAACTTCATGCTCGACAAAGCAGGGCCAAAATCAATTAAACATGCTTCAAATCTGTTGCTCTCTGCTGAGCTTTGTCATCTGTGAGGCGAGCAGAGATCGAGGTGGAGGAGTCCTATCAGCAGGACGGTTCTGCTTTCAGGTTCTTCGTTTGATCGAAGAAATTCTGTTTTTAAAAGTTTCCTGCTCTGCATCAGTGTCCTGTTTAGTTGGAGTTTGTGAGAAAGGAACATTCTGGAAGTTCTGGACACTTTTGTGGCCAGAAAAGTGATTTTCTTGAGAAAATCCCTTTCTGTTTTTGGATTAAAACACAAATGAGAGATGGCCTAAAACTGCATGTGTCCCTCTCCAGGGTCAAGAGGGAGAGCGCCTGGTTTTCATGTGTTCACTTTGTTTTCCAATGAGATTTTCTCCTTTTGCATGTGATTGTCCTACTTTTTCCACCATTTGCAACTTTTAATAAAAAGAGAAAATAAGTCATTTATCATAGAAGAAGAAATCTGTTTGATGTGTTTGGGATTTGGCTCCTTGCAGTCACAAATGTCAGACTGAGCACAGAATGGAAAGAAGTTCTTTAAAACTAAGAGCCCAACAGAGATGAAAAAGCATAACAGCTCAAAGTATCTGCATCTGCAACATCAGAGTTTGCATCCAGATGTTCTAACCACACACCGTACATCCTCCAAAAGTAGCCCCAGGGTTTATTCCAAAAATGTGGCAGCTGACCTCAAAAATATGACAGGAAGTTGATGGTTAGTGGGTTCATTTTGCAGTGAAATTTGGTCATAAAATGCAGACAGCAACAGCAGATGAACATTTCAGGATTGACTAAAATGATGAGAACATTGAATTCTGTTCTGAGAAGCACTGGCTGTGAACGTTTCTTTTCTCTCTGCAGCATCATCAATCTCCGTGTGAAAAATCCTCTTCGCTTTCATGTGGATCATTTTCCTGGAGACGCACGCACCTTTCCATCTTTGATCAATAATCCATGTTCAAACCAGTTCTTCTTAGTTTTCTCTTGTTTTCTTTACACCAGGAAATCGTTTGCTTCTTTTTCTGCAGCCGTCTTCTCCATATGACCATCTGCTTGCACCATTCTCGGATACATTTAGGATGCAGGTTCCTCACGTGAATGTTCTTTGGCGCACAAAAGTGTACACGTTGAATCAAATGAGCATTTCTTGGCCATTGCTACACTGGCTTACGCCACAGACACTCAGCGTCCGCATGACTGTGCACAGGGGGGGTCTTAAAGGAACCTGGCCACTATTGGGAGCTAAACGTTATTAAAGATCACAAAAGCAAAAGAGAGACAACATTACATTTTAGAAAAGAGAAACCATCTTTTTTTGTTTAAATTAGGTTTTAGTTTCTGGGACTTTGTGGTGACTTCTAAAATGTATGTTGCTTTTTATTATTTGTTTCTCTTTTCAAATTGTTGTTGTGATCTTTAAAATGCATTTAGTGATTTTTTTTTTATGTGATCTGAACTCCTGGGCCACCATATGTGCTTTTCAAAAAACAAATGCAAACTCTCAATAACTGTTACACAAAAAGATCTGAACATAAAGATGTTTTCATCAGTTCATAGCACTTCTTCCATTTTCATATAATGATGGTAAAAGCTGAATACGTCTTTCCCTTTAATTGGGCTACTGTGTTTTTCTACGCACGTTTTGCGTTTTGCGTCCGCCTCCACGTGCGCTCCCAGTCAGTATGAAGCCAAACACATGCAACATGCCCTGATGCCGACATGCACACGATGAAGTATATGTGCAGAGGACAGTGTGCACTTTCACATGGGCTGAGACGTGATTAAAAGCACAGTCCTGCTCAGAAGCTCTTATGTTGCCTGGTATGGCATTGCCAGAGCTGCCTTTTAGACGTTTGTCTTTGAGAGCTTACCTGTGTTTAGCTACATAATGGCTGATTATGTGACTGTATACAGTTTGTTCCAATTTATGATGCCAATTTCATTTAAGTAAAAAAAAAGATCAAATTCTTTGTTTTTCATTTAAACTCACGGATGATTTTGTGTCTCGGGGTTCTTTGGATCACTGACTTCAGACTCCTGTGATCATTAGGTTTCCAGGTGAGCTAAACTAAAGGAAAAACTCCTAAAGAAGGACGTTTCACATTATTAAGCAGAACAACATTTTCCAGCAATATGGGCAAGAAAAAGGATCTCTGTTGCTGAAAAGCAGGAAATAGTTGAATGTCTTGGACGAGGTATGAAAGCCTTGAACATTTTAGGGAAACTTGAGCGTGATCATCATACTATTTAGAGAGTATAGTGTCTGGTTCAGAGTGGATGGTTGGTGGATGTCTCCATGTCCCAACAAGGCTGTGATCCAAAAAGAAGAACCGTGTTTTCTGTAACAAAATCCTCTTCATGCCTGACGACGCTCCATCTCCTGCTGCAGGAATCCCTCTGCATCACTGACTGCATCAAAGGAGATAACCTGATGGTGTGGCCCCCATCCCCATCTGTGAGGGTGGGGGGCAGTTCACATCCAAACAGCAGCTCTGGATTCTGACATTCTGCAGAGAAATTCAAGCAGAAACTCTCCAGAAACTCACAGTTTCAATGGATGCAAGAATTGTGAAGCTGCTATAGAATAAGGGTTCTGTGTTCAGATGAACTGGACCTATGAAGAGCTTTCTGATTTCAGTAAATATGACCTCCTAATGCAGCACATTCAACAAATGAGCATTTTCAGGTCTTTAGAATCAATCAAATGTTGTGGAACTCTGTTGTTGCTTTTGTTGTTCATGGAAGTAAAATGTCTCTATTTTAATTTTCATCGACTTAAAGAATCTTCTAAAAAATACAGAAAAGGTTTCTTCTTCTTTGGTGTTTCTCCTCGTCAAATAATCCGAAAGTGAAAATAATCCTGAAGTTTTGCAGCTGAATGAAGCATGAAGACATCCTGCTTTGATGGCAGCTGTGACTGCAGCTTTTTCTACACTTCATTATAGGAATGCATGATGTTATGGCAAAGCCATCCGCACAAGTAGGCCAAGAGAATGTGACACTACTGAGAGACTGCAGAATGTGCAACGAGTCGCTGGAATTATTTATTGAAATAGGAAATTTCTTTGCTGTGAGGGAGGTTTCTCTTCAGCTTTAGTTTCTACATCAACCCAACGGCAGCTTGATTTTTCCACACGGTTGCACGCCTCTGTGAATTCACATGAAGCTCCAACATGAAGCGGCGCATCATGTGTGATCTTCATCTTCTATTTGGGGAACCTCTGCAACAATCAAAGCCTGGTTTGGCAGCGGGCTGAAGCTCAAAGAGGCTCAGAGGTTACAGGGATCCTCAGAAAAAACACCCCGACTCGCGTCGGAGTAACAGAAGCAAAAGCATTTAAGCTTGATGGTTGGTTTCCCGACACATGATGCTTTTTGACTAGAATGTTCTGCAGGTGCTGCTCTGCGAGAGGCACAAGAAATAAAACATAAAGCAATGATCAGCGCGAGAGAGGTGGAGCAGCAGGATGAGGGCTATGAGGAGGAGAAGGAGCTTGTTGGATGGGAGAAGCAGGAGCACAGATGTGCAGATTACAGATGAGTAATGACCTGTTGGACATGCTTACACTTCCTAGTTCTGCCTGTCCTCTCGGCTCCTGGTTACCTTTAAGGGTCTGCTTCAAATAAGAACATGCAGAGGGAAAACGAGTCACATGTGTCCTCAGAGATGCATGATGGGTAGTCCCAAAGGCCCTTCACATGACAGATGCTCTCGGCCTCTGAGGGTGGGTCAAAGGGGCAGCGATGGCGGGCTGGGCAGCGCCTGCCAACCACACAAAAACATTCTTTCATGTTTTCTATATTTGCTGGATTGTCCGTTTTGTCTTTCAGGATCACGCAGAAAGTGGCTAAAACCCCATTTCTTTACCTGGTCAGAGACAGAGGGCTTAGATATGTGATTCAGTGTGGTTTTTGATTTATGAGACAGATTCAAGTTTCTGACTTTCATTTAAATGTTGCTTCCTCTGCAGGATCCTTAAAGCCATATTAGTAAAAAATCATTTTGTTTATCTCAGTTTGTTTGAAATAGAAAAACAGAAAATATGCAGATGAAGTTCATGAAAACGTAGAGTTTGTTAAACTTTCCAAATCAGATACATGGCAGTTTCCTTTCACCTGGAGGAGGAATCACGAGTGAGCAGATCTGCATTAGGCTCCTCCCCCCGACCCTCTGCTAGAATCCACAGCAGACGGAACACAGGAGTCAGAGCGGCTCCTCACGCCGTAATGACGGCGGTCCTCTGTGATTTGGAAACATTATTAGCATTAGACACTTCTGTCACCGCTGAGAAGTTCTGCTGTGAGGCAGTGATTGCAGGGAGCGCGTCACACTTTCCCCTTCTCGCCAGAACCAGCAGGAAGGCAAACGGGATGGCAGCGTGTGACATGTACGAGCATAAAGGCTCCTTCTGTGGATTAATAATACGGATTTCTAGCTCAGAGCTGGCCTTTTTAAGTGTAATCTGCTGTCATAATCCTGGCAGCCTCATGCTCACCTGAGCTGCAGTTTACCTGTGTGGCAAAGCTGCACAGTCACTGAGGCTTTGGAGGCTTAAAGATGTCTTTTAGTTCTCCTCACACTGGAAACTAGACCTTTGTGACAGAAGGAATAAAGATGACGAGTCGTCCACATAAAGGCCTTTGCTGTGTTCTCTTTGTTTGGCCGGGCGTCATGATATTGTTTTTCCTTAATATCATAAACCCTGGGGAGTCTCTGCACATTTATGACCCCGCTGCAGTAATATTTGTTTCTATTCAGTTACGTCTGGATCTTCAAGTGTGTTCTTACTGCTGTGCAGCAGTAAAGTCTTCTGAAACAGAAACCAGCCTCCATCTGCAGCTTTCAGCTGCAGCACAGACGGCGGAGCCCCCACCACACTGCTAAGCTTTGGAAAACGACTTTGCCTGATGATGGAGAGGGTGCATTATGTGCTGGTACAGTAGAATGCGTGTGGCCGGGGCAGACGAGCTGCCTCTGGCCTTGGTGGTGAGAGCGGCGGTCTCCTGGGTCCTGACAGGAGAATGGGCTGAAGCTGCAGGCTAATTCATCACAGCTCCACAGATGACCAGCAACAGTGGAGGGGCTCCTTTTAAAGAAAGGAGTACAAGAAAAAGGAAGCCAGAGGAAAACACACAACAGCTTTCGCCCCTCCTAATGGCGCTGAGGCAGAATGGTCAGGAACCAGAACGGAAACGCTTTGCTCCTCTTGCTTCCAGTTTGGAGCAATGAGCTTCAGTTAACTGTTCACATCAACATGGGGGCTCAGCCGCCCTCCCTCAGGTACCAGGTTGCAGGGATATGGCATGTTGAAGGGTTTCCATGACAACTGTGACAACCCATTCTTTGTGTCCAATCCGGATGGAAGTCCTCAGATGGAGAGGTGGTCCTCTGGGGAGCCGTACTTCAGTGAGCTTTCAGAGCGGCTCTTTGATGGGGGGGCCTTTCTGACAGAATCGCTTTGAAGGACAGAGCGTCACCGTCTGATTCCACTCTGGACTCTCTGCAGCTGTCCATCAGGCAAACCCAACCTCCACATTTGTCAAAATGACAACCTGCTGTTTTTTAAAGGGAGGGGTGTCGCTGTGTCTGAGCGCCCCCCTCGTTCAAGCCCCCTGGAATCTGCTGCTCTGTAGACCAGAGCTTTTTCTCTGTTTTCTCTGAACTTGCACGGCGGTTTCATCATCTGCAGCAGGATGAGCCAGCAGGGTCTCGCACAAACGCCTCCCCCAGGCTCATTTTTCACAGGTTGACTTAGTTCTGCAGAATGTGTCACCACAGAGCGGGAAGCGTGGCAGCCGGGTGTCGCACCCATGTCCTTGCATTAGAGTGAGGGTGCAGCACAAACGTCGAGTGTGTAGCGTGTGTGTTTCCTACGTGGTTGTAGTGTCTTGCAGCTCTGCTCATGTTGCTTCCCTTCATCCAGTAACACAGAGACTTTTTTCCCAGCAGGCCTCAGTTCTCCACCTGCCAACATCACCACCTCTGTCGTGCCCAGCATCGTAACGCCAATTGTCAACGGATTCACCGGCATCCCGCATCAGCCCAACGGACATCCTGCTGTGGAGACCGTCTACACCAACGGCCTGCCGCCCTACTCCACCCAGAGCCCCAACGCCGCTGACACCATGCAGCAAGCCTTCACAGGTGTGCAGCAGTACACAGGTGAGCAGCTGGAAGAGGAACCAAAGCATTACTGCAGGGCTTCTGCTGAATTAGAAATGATACTCCCTCCTGTTCTCAATGCCCTTCCTCTCCATTCTGTCTGCAGCAATCTACCCGGCAACCACACTGACCCCCATCAGCCAAACGCTGCCCCAAGCCCCCCAGGTCATCCAGCAGCAGCAGCAGCGAGAAGGTGAGGGTGAGAGAACATTATTTATTTGACTCTTCACACAGTCAGTGCTGCTTACTGAGCAGGAATGACTCTGAGTTTGCTAAGAACCCAGAGCCAAATGATCCGGGCTAAACCACGGACCAAGAACTCATTTCAGATGTTTGTCTGTTACACCATGGCTCTTATGGGCCAACTGAACTCATGTGAGGTAACAGCCAACGCCGCTTTGAAAAGTAACATCATTATCTATGTTTGTTGTTATGCTGTGTTTCTTTAATGAATTTTTGAATGTAAGAGTAACACGAGGATGAAAATGCATACATGTATGTCACAACATGAACATGAGCTTTCCAAACCAAACCATGAGACTTTCATCCTCTAAACCTGGATTCTGGTGTTTATACCATCAATCATAGTGAAGACGCTTCACTCAAATTCTGCAAGAAAGAATCAAACTGAACAATAAATAACAGCAATTCCAAAAAAGGTTGAACGTGCAGAAAAGTTTAGGTTTGAAGCTGCTGTCCTGCACACTGGCTCACAGGTCAATGACTTCATGATTGGCTGTGCAGTGAATGGACCAATGGCAGAGCCGTGGGGGGTGCACCTGGATGAAGGTGTTCAGGTGGGAGGGGCAGTTTCAGCCTGGAGGGCAGTGTCAGGGCTTTGAACCTGAGACGGGCAGGAAGCCGTGCAGAGATCTGAACACGGCGTCTCTCTGAATGGCAAACACGTTGCATCATCTGGAGAGAGGGCTTTTTCAGGCTGGGGGGTCGATGATGGCGTGGCAGGTTTGGGTTTTATTGTAAACTGATCTGTACGCTGTAAAAAAGTATTTTTAGATGTTACTTTTTTAAACATTTTCCAAGCATTTTTTTGTAATTTACTGAACAATTGTTACATTTTGAAAGAACTGATACTCTTCAAATTCTAAATAGAAGTAAGACAATTATATAACTTAACAACCAAGTGAGTTTAGCCATTACATAATTCATTCTAATGCCTGATGATTCTGCTGCATCTGCTGCATGGCAGAGGAACATCTTCATTCTGCCTCCAACGCCTTATCCATGCCAGTTTCTGCAACTCCCCATGAGACATTAAACACCAGAAATATCTAGAATTTCAACTTCCAAAGTAGAGTTAAAAAGAACACAAGAAAGAGTGGATTACCAGGAGAGCATCTATGCGCCTTCTGAATTATTGTTCCTATGCCTTTTTTGTAAATGATGTTGCTTTCTGATCCATGAGGAGTTATGGACCAGACTAAAACATTCTGTCACTAAAGGGGAAGCCAGCCCGGCTGGGACCAATGCCACCAAATGGGTTGCATTCAATGATCCAAATGTGAAGGAGATTCAAATGCACAGCTTACCTCTCCACTTTGAACTGTCTGTCTTAAATACTAAAACCCACATCAAATGAATAGTTTAATGCTTCTTTTAGTGCTGTTAATCAGATTAATCATACTTTGTGATGAATCGCAATGCTTTATGAGTTAAATTTGATCAAATATGCTTCTTGAACAAACAAAGGCAGAGAAAACGTGTCCCTTCATTTTTATTGTCTGAAATGTTTAAATGTAGAAAGTTTTAACTCAGAAGTGTAGTTTGTGTGCACAAACACATCAACAGTAAGAGAAGCAGAACTGTAAAGACTTTCATGGCTGCAGTTTTACTCCAAGAAAACAAAGATGCTGATAAACAGCCATAAGAAACTAACAGTGTTTCTGCACTTTAAGAGGGCTCTCGAGGAGCGGATCCTCCCATTGTTTAGAAATGTTAAACAAGTAAGATAAAGAAATGCTCCAGGTGAATACTGGATTCTGATTGGCTGCTGGGTCTTCTGGAAGAAGTTCCAGTCACAATGTTCTGTATTTGTCTTATTTCTACAAGTCAACAATCTCCACTTTCACACTACAGACTAGAACATTCCAAACCTCAATGTTACAAAAGTATTAGCATAATTTTAATAAAAACCATAAGTGAAAAAAGCTTTCTTTGCTCCAGGACTGGACAAACTCTGCAGGTCTACAATCCTTCTGCGCAGTCACCTCCCTGAAACACCAAACAGCACAGGATTAAAGCAACACTTGGTCACCAGTTGTGTTTTAAGTTTTCAATAGACATTTTTACCTGAATCTTCTTCCTCAACACTTGATTTTTTGAGCAGGAGCTATTTTGAACCCAATACTAAACCTAGTAATGATAAAGACTAAAAGCATCACAAAGTGTTTCTTTGATTTAGCACAGTGTTAGTGCTGAAGTTAACTGACTAAGTTTAGAAAATCTATTTTTAAAACCATAAACTGAATGTGAACTGAAGATGTGCTTTTTGTATGAAGCTTACAACATAAGTTATTAAACAGTAAAAAATATGATTCACTAAAAACACTTTTTATTCCAGCAAGAGTTCCAAGAAAATCCATAAAGGAAGTTCTTTGTAGCACATTTGATGAAGTGTTTCATTTAACCTTTTTTTAACCAGGTGAAACCCGCAGAGATCAGGGTCTCCTTTTCATCTCTGACCTTGCCTAGAGGTCAGCAGCACCTGTCTCAAAAACAAGGTTAGAAGGTTACAGGTCCAGACTAGTTCAGGTCGGTTACAGGGTGGGGGCGTCTGACATTTGAGTTTGAATAAATGTGTTAAAAAGGAGTTTTAGGAAATGACATTTGTGCTGTAGTTCAGTGAAATCTTTATTTGTTAGTAAATTTTTAGTTGCAAAAATGTGTAAAAGTTGCTTTTAGAGAACCTAATTAATCAAGAATATTGTGTTTCATTATTTTTTTAAATAAATAGTGTCGCATGAACAAACCCCTGAAGACGTTTTACTGTCCATGTAGGGACAGAGAGACACGGATGTGATGGAAAGTCAGTGATTATTTCTAAACCAAACAGTTTCTAATGTCAGATTTGAACCTGCAGAAACAAAGAGTTAATGAACGTGCAAACCTTCAGCTGTGATTTATGACATAAATATCTGTTGTTGCCTCGCAGCAAAGTGACTTTCTGTGGGTGTGTTCTGCAGTTTCTCCTGCATTGTTCAGCCTGTGTGTTCAGATGCTACAGTGATGGACCAAACCAAAGCAAACCCCCCTCTTAAAGTCCCATTAGCTGTAACACCCTTTGGTGTGGGACATTTGTTCTCCATATTTGACCCCTCCCCTGGGAGAGCGGTGAACTGCAGACACAGCCGCGCTCAAGAACCATTTGGTGGTTGACCCCCCCAGTCCAGCTTACCAGTGTCAAACAGGGAGGCATTGGATCCCTTTGTGTCGACCATGGATTTACACTCGCAACCTTTCAGTCTAGGATGGACACTCTACCACTAGGCCACTGAGTTGACCAATTTGACCAGTGACAGCAGGAATAACCTTTAGCAGACTGTGAGCTGCATGAAACAGCTGTAAAGAGGATGCGTGTACAACACTGCTGGTTCAAACTCAAATCTTATTTGATTCATACAATAGTACAAAATGTACTTACATGTGTTGCATGATTGTCCAACAGTGCACAAGGCCCACGTTCAAAAGCAGAACGTTTACAAAGGAGAAAGGTATAAGTAACTAAATATCAAAAAGTGTAAGAAGGGATAATGCCCAACGAGGTGTTCTTTTTTTCAGACAATAATGGACGACATGGAGGCGTGACGTCCTTCACGTCAAACAGTTTCTTCTGCAAAGTTCATTCATTTCTGACAACGGACACCTCAAAGGGTATAATCCTGCTTATCATATGGTCATCTAAAAAAAAAACACTATAATCAATTATTAATACTTCAAGCTTGTTATTTATTTGTTCTTCTCACCATTTTTCACCAAGAGCAGACTAGGGGGTGTAACACGTTGTCATGGTAACAGCTGCCAAACCCGCTCCAAACTCACTCTGCTGCAGAGGAGGAAAGTGGTTTATCTGCTAAACGTCATGTTCAGTGATCCAAAGCTTCGTTTCAGAGGGAAAGTTCTTCTCTTCCTGCTTGTTTCTGTCCAGATGATGAAGCTAAAGTTTGTTTCTGAGGAACAAAGTCCACAAGTAGTTTCCTGGATCGCTTTGATTGTAGAAATATCTATCAACTCTGATCACTAAATGTAGACCAAACAGACAAAATATTTCAGATGAAAGTCAGCATTGGTATTGATGCTCAAATGTGGCAGATCCTGGCATGTCCATCATATGAAGGACAGACATCTTTTTTTGTGTCTTACTGTTGGGATAAACTGTGGAATAACATCTGTCCATCTATGTTCCAAGTTTCTGTTGCTACGGTTACCAACTGGTGTTTAGGTCAGAGTCATAATATATTCAGGCTATGCTACTACTTTTTTAGGTGAACATTATCATTTTTTAATGGACACCTCCAGCCAATCAGAATCCAGTATTCACTCTGACCATGGTATAACATGACAATGTAACTGACTATGCTGTGTATAAAGCAATGACAGCGTTAAAGTCACAAAGTGTCGTACTGCACACACACCGGACGCATCAAATATGCGTCTGCCGCCTCTCTTTTGACGCTTGTCAAATTTACTGCTCAACCAACCCATTCTCACTCCCAAGTCATCACATTTTGATGCACGGGTAAGGACCCTTCCGCGACACTTTTTGACATTTTGGCTGTCCAACAAATAAATGCTCTCCAAAAAAACAAGGCTCCTCAACCTCAGGTCGCAAACCAGTACTGGACCAATCTGGTACCCTAACCGTAACCATAACATGGTACCCAAACCTTAACCTGGTACCAGAGGCAGATCTGTAGCAGTACCAGCTCCAGACGCCATGGGGTGGCTGTGGAGCAGTGGAAAGGGCAGTCTGCCTGTGATCGAAGGATTACAGGTTCAATTCCCTCCTTGCCCACCCATGTGTAGAAGTGTCCTTGGGAAAGACACTGAACCCCACATTGCCTCTGATGGAGGGTTGGCGCCAGTGTTCGGCAGCGGAGCCGCCATCAATGTGTGAATGTGTGAATGGGACTGTGACTGTAAAACGCTTTGGGCCTTCAATGAAGGTAGAAAAGTGATATATAAGAACACACCATTTTACCATTTACCGGATGCAGACCAGGCTAGAGTTAGGGTACCGGTGCCGGCTGCTTCCCGAGGTTCGGTCCACGTCTGTAAGGGCTGCGTCCTGAGGCTTTAACTTAAGCTGAAGTGAAAGAGCCCGCTATGCAAGCCAGCTGCCGGTCTCTAGCTCTGTGACGGGCCGGCGACCTGTTCAGGGAGTATACCAGCTTCACCCAACAGTAACCGGTCAGTGTTCGGCAACCCTGCGGTTCCAACAGGTTGAGAATGGAAGTTCAGGACGAAAATCCTCGCATCGCCCGGCCAAATTTGATTCATTTTCTACTCTGATCTAGTCACTGAAAGCATCAAGTGTCCAAAGCTGAGTCTCTGATTGGTTGACGCGCTGTACCTGACGCCCAAAATCGTGCCGTGCCGCCTCAAATCACGTCTTTACATTGACTTAACATTGAAGGCGCGTCTGGTGTGAATGCAGGTGCTGGGAAGTGTATGAAAGCGAATCCCTGCAGAGATGGTGTAGAATAGTGAGCTTTCTTCACTGTGGAGGTGAGTCCAGAAAGACCAGGTATGTGTTCCGGTTAATCCATGGCGTTGTTACATGGCATACGATGACTCCGCCCTCTTCAAACTGAAAGTTCTCGATGCTTGGTGCCTCAAAGCTGTGTTGCGTGTCTGAACGCTGCAGAGGTGTAACAGCTGTTATCTGTGTCTCCTCAGGTCCAGAGGGTTGTAACCTTTTCATCTACCACCTGCCGCAGGAGTTTGGAGACAATGAACTCATGCAGATGTTCTTGCCATTCGGGACCGTGATCTCTTCTAAAGTCTTCATGGACCGAGCAACCAACCAGAGCAAGTGCTTTGGTGAGAAGTGCTGCTGTTCACACAGCATCCCATATTTCTGAGGCTTAAGTCTGTCATTTCACTTTAATGGAAAATGAATTCCCTTTTCACTGTGATGACTTCATGTTCATCCTCCACACATGCTGGTCTGCATCCTAAGAATTGGTGAGTTTTGAGCTTTCACCAGCTGTGCCCCCCACACCCTCATGCTTCATCCTCACACCTCCTGCCCTGATGTTGTGTCTGAAACCAGGGGGGGAAGACTCAAAATACAGGGGTACAGGCTCCACGGCAGAAACTTTACGCTTTAACAAACTTGAACAAACTCAGAAACAAAGCAGACAACAGAGCAGTCGACAGAGCAGTCGACAGAGCAGACGACAGAGCAGACGACAGAGCAGTCGACAGAGCAGACGACAGATCAGACGACAGAGCAGACGACAGAGCAGTCGACAGAGCAGTCGACAGAGCAGTCGACAGAGCAGTCGACAGAGCAGACGACAGAGCAGTCGACAGAGCAGACGACAGATCAGACGACAGAGCAGTCGACAGAGCAGTCGACAGAGCAGTCGACAGAGCAGACGACAGAGCAGTCGACAGAGCAGACGACAGATCAGACGACAGATCAGACGACAGAGCAGACGACAGATCAGACGACAGAGCAGACGACAGAGCAGACGACAGAGCAGACGACAGAGCAGTCGACAGAGCAGACGACAGAGCAGACGACGTGACAACCAGACACTGAGGAGGATCAGCCTGGGATAGTGAACAACCTGAACCTGTGTGTTTGCCACACAAAACCAGAAAACGGAACTGAATCCAAACTAAAAGGACCATCTTCACACACTCTTCATGGATGTCGAGGCTTGTGACAGAAACTTCAAACATTTAATAAAAAAACTGAAACATGACAAAACCATGGAGAAACAAAACAAAGCAGAGCAGATGACCTGACCATGATGAACTGAAAACCAGACACTAAAACACTCGGAGATTGATTAAAGGAGGACAGCTGTGGATGACCAGCCTGATGACCAGCCATCCTTACAAGGCGCAGACAGACTGTTTCAGATGCAGCAGACTGGCAGTAGTTGCTGGGATTTGGGGGCAGTTATGGATCAGCATTAGTTTGAACATAAAAACCCACAAAACTGATCAGCAGTTCCGGCTCTTTCTGCCGCCATGGGAGAGTTTTTCATGTCAATTTTGTCTAATATTCTGCACATTTAGCAATGAATCCAGAGGGGAGGCGGGAGGAACCTTGATGATGGGAGGCAAAGAATGAGGGAGGGGCTGAAGCTGGTCACATTCAGGCCCCCTCCCCACCAGAACTGGGTGAACCTGCAGAAGGTTCTCTGTGATGCTGTGTTTTCTGGTTCATGGCAACGATGCCACAGAGGCGGGACGGGGGGGTATCCAGAAGCACAGTCAGGCCTGTTTGCAAATTTGGCAGACAAAAGAATAACAGAAAAAGCTTGAAGTCCTCCACCCTTACAGGTGGAAATGGACGTCTGCAGGTGAGAAATGGTACACAGGTAACCCGCCCAGGAAATATCAGGTCATGAACCGCTCAGTGAACCCGTAGAGAGAAAATATTTGTTTCCTACGTGCACACAGCGGGCGACAGATCGTGGTGAACTCTTCTACAACACTTAAGGGGCGGTAAAGGGGAAGTAGGTGAGACGCTGGCGTGTCGTATAGATTTTTCATTTTTTCAACCTCAAATCCTGCAGACTGTAAGGATCCCGTTAGTGCTGAGCGTCTGTTAGGAGAGAACATACGTGCGCGCTCCTTCCTGCAGCCTGACTGTTAGAAATGAGACAATCAGAGTGTCGTTTGATTGGACGTGTCAGGACGTTCCCCCTGCATGGTCTGTGGGTTTCAGGAGCAGTAACATACAAACCAGCAGCTGGATCAGTAGCTGGACACAACCTATCAGTGGTCCAATCACCGACAGACACCAACATGCAGTTTACAGAACTTCATTAACCCTTTCTGCTGTCTATTCGTTAGTGTAGAGAAGCTGCTGTTACAAAAGAAATAACAGCTTCAAATCGTCACTGCAGATTCCAGCAACTGATCCAATTCTTCGTTCAACATTTCCGTTTGTTACAGAATGTTACAGAGGTCAGGTCAGGTTCACTCAGGTCGTTGGTAAGCATCTTCTCCTTCCTTACAGGTTTTGTGAGCTTTGACAACCCTGCAAGTGCACAGGCAGCTATCCAGGCCATGAATGGCTTTCAGATTGGCATGAAACGGTTAAAAGTGCAGCTAAAGAGACCGAAGGATGCCAGCCGCCCTTACTGACGCCGCCTACCTTCAGTATTCACAACAGCAGCACAGGTGAGTTCAGGAAGCGCCAGCGTGTTTGCTTTGGGTTCCTTTTGGTTCATGGTTATCCTGAGCTTCAGAGGCATCACTTAGTTTTGTCACAACTTTAGTTCAGGTCCTTCATGACGCCTTTGGTCAAAGCAAAATCTGATCAAAGCTTTAGATGAAATGTTATTTTACGCTGAAACTTTTTTTGGATGGTTTTGGGGACAAACGGGCACCAAAGCTGATAGGACAAAAAACAGACAGAAAACACAAAGAGAAGTGTCTGTTAGAAATAATAATAATACGGTCGAAAGGTTATTTTTTACAAAATAAAGGCATGCTGTTTGTCACAAAGAAGAACTGTTAGCTGTTAGGAGAGAACATGGAGAACAGAAGCAAAACCTTCACAAAGAAGACTCAGATGGAAGAACTCTGAGGAGAAAACTCGTTCTTTCATCCTGTCAGACAGTTGATCATCTTCTTTAGCATCATGTTAGCTTGTTGGCTGTTGATGGATTCAGTAAAGACCTTCAGCTCCATGTTAGCTGTGCGTTAGATGAATGCAGGGCTCATCTAAAGTGTTAGATCTTATGTTTAAAGTGGGGTTCTCCACACATTCACACTGATGCTCCAGAGAGGTAAAGAATGTTCTGATTAACCACTCAGCAATCTGAAGTCCAACATATCTTTCTTTCTTCTTTTCTAGGATTTAGAGGACACAGGAGAAAATCTTGAAGGAGCTGAACTTTTTTTCTTTGAATGCAAAATAAGTTGAAAAAAATCAAGACTATAAGGAGTTTTTTGGAGACATATCAACTATTACACATGAAGATGTAGGAGAGGTGGTGAAAGGACACCTGCAGGAGGACGAGGCGTTTCACCGAGGAAGGTGAAACTCTGAAGGAGCAGAGTCGGAACCAGCAGAGGAGGAAACTCTGGAAAGACAAGAGATCAGCAGCAGAACTGTTTTCTTGTTGAGACTTGATCTGTTAATTAAGCAACAAACAAAAAAGCATCAACAACAAATAGATTTCTATATACATATTCTATACATACATATCTATATCTATATATCTATATAGATATAGATATAAATGAAAAGACATGCTGTGGCTTCTTCTGGACAAATGAGGGTTAAAACTTGAAGATCAAAAAAAGCTGTGGAGACGAGACGCTTTCTACAGACTTTCTGCCTCCTTCCCTCATTCTCTTCTGTCTCTCTGCAGAACTGTGGACATCAGTGAGGTTTCCACAAGCTACAGTAGATCTTTCACCCCCAAGGGACCAAAGGACCAAACCTTTTTATTGCTCTGAACAGTGATATATAGTATTAATGATAATAATACTACAAACTTCTGCTATAATATGTAAAGTTAAGAAGAAACACTAGCTTCAGGTTGATTAAAAACAGCAAGAGTTTCTAGTTCTGGGTTTGAGAACAATAAACAGGAAATGTGTTAAGAAAATAAAGCTGTACTATTTTAGCAGCATAGAATTTATGGGTTAAATATATTTTCAGGCTCGTTCACCTGCATTATTTCTGCCACTTCATCCCAGAGTTCATCTCAGACTGTGTGAAGGTGTGAAAAGGACCAACCGGATTCCAGCAGCGGACCCTAAAAACCACATGTCCAGATCTTCTCTGTGACGCCGTCCAGAGAGGCTTTGATCAAAAAGTGCCAGCTGGACCTCAGAGGCCCAGTGTCTGCAGCCGCCCAACACAAATGCTCTGCTGTGCTGAACCCGTTCTGCTGGGTCACATCAGCAGGTAAACACTCCCTTCAAAGTGCCAGCTTCTCTGTATGTACAGAGACCAGCTCAGCGCCAGGGCCCGGACAGGGTCAGGGCCAGGGGCCCCAATGATAGACACAAAGAGGGTAGTACTGATCAGAAGGGCAGCAGCCCTGCAATCACTATCCATCAACATCCGTCAGCATCCATCAGTATCCGTCAACATCCGTCAGCATCCATCAGTATCCGTCAGCATCCATCAGTATCCGTCAACATCCGTCAGCATCCATCAGTATCCGTCAACATCCGTCAGCATCCATCAACATCCGTCAGCATCCATCAGTATCCGTCAGCATCTGTCAGCATCCATCAGTATCCGTCAACATCCGTCAGCATTCATCAGTATCCGTCAACATCCGTCAGCATCCATCAGTATCCATCAGTATCCATCAGTAACTGTCAGCATCTATCAGCATCCATCAACATCCGTCAGCATCCATCAGTATCCGTCAACATCCGTCAGCATCCATCAGTATCCGTCAACATCCGTCAGAATCCATCAACATCCGTCAGTATCCGTCAACATCCGTCAGAATCCATCAACATCCGTCAGCATCCATCAGTATCCGTCAGCATCCATCAACATCCGTCAGCATCCATCAGTATCCGTCAACATCCGTCAGCATCCATCAGTATCCATCAGTAACTGTCAGCATCTATCAGCATCCATCAGCATCTATCAGTATCCATCAACATCCGTCAGCATCCATCAACATTAATCAGTATCCATCAGTATCCATCAACATCCGTCAGTATCCATCAGTATCCATCAGTAACTGTCAGCATCTATCAGCATCCATCAGCATCCATCCAGCTGCAGAACACAGGAGCTCCTCAACAAACAGCAGCTGGACTGTCGGCAGCATCATCACCATCTTCAGGAGGTCCATCATTTGTAGATAAGCAGGGATGTAAATGTGCTCACCTTCACCTGTCCAGTGCCGCCGTGATGTCTTCACCATCACCAGATTACATCAGAACATCCCAGATAAGATCTCAATGCAAGACTTCACGGAGGCTGTCAACATTAGACGTACCAGCACCCATCTCATCCTTCAGAGAAACGCGGCACGCCTCGGCGGTCTGATCTAATCTTTCCATGGAAATGACTCCTGAGGAACCGCATGCCCTCCTCAAATCCAGAGCAGAGGTGGGCTTTGGCTCAGTTTTTGTGCCATGAGCATATCAGTGGTGTTGGAGGGAGGCTGCAGATTGTTGGCCAAACTGTTCAGATGCCTTTCTTCATCCACAATTGCCAAATGATGCCAGCATATTCCTTGAAGCTCCACCCTCTACTGCCAGGTTACCCCCACCATGTAAAGGCTCTGACGACGGACACTTTGATTTTGTAAAATACTGTACCATTGTAGAAAGAGGGTCTTCTCAGGCTGTAAACTGATTGATTTAAAAAGGAGAAGAGTTGGGTTTCTTTTTCTCACTGGGGGGTTAAAGCCAGTTTCTTTTTTTTGGCTGCTGCCAGTCACATTTCTGACACGCTGTCCAAGTTTCTCTTTAAGAAATGAAGAGTTTCTGTTTTTACAATTATATAAAAATGTGATCAAAGAGAGCCTTCCCACAGATTGGGAGAATCAAATGAAAGACAGCAGCTGTTGCTGGAACTGAAGAGTCTGAAGGATGTTTGCTTTGTTTCAAGCATCACCACCAAAAAAGAGGAGTTTTATTTCCTTCAGCTGGAATCTGTGGATGGAAGCTGATGCATACGTCTGCACACATACTGTATGCACGTACAGGCTGCAGAAAGTGATGGTTAGACGGTGCATTTGTAGCCGGTAACAGAAACATCTCTGTGGAGCTCTCAGAGGAGCAGCAGAGATCCTCGCACTCCGCTCATTAGGTTGCATGTTTGAGCTTAAGTTTGATTTGATAAAGATTTCAATTTTGCATCCATTTTTTTCATGAGTCATTTTAGGCCATGCAGCCATGCTGCCCTTTTGGTTTCTGAGCATGCTCATTGAGGGTGGGGAGGGTTTGGATCCTGGTACTGTTCATGTTAACTCTAGGAACTCTGGTGTGAATGCTGAGCATAGAAGCTCATTATAAATATGAAATCTGTATATTGTGAAAATCAGCACAGGACCTTCCGTTGGGTTCCTATAGGCTGGAGTTTGATGGGGGAGGTGGGGGTTGCTTTATGAAGAGGCTAACTTCCTGGTTTCTCAGCACAACGCGTACAGAAACACGACACTGCAGCACGAAGTCTGGGAGGAGACCTCAGTGACGTGCAGGCCGCACAGATGAATCTCAGTCCTTACAACCTGAAGGAGAAAATGCTGTTTACAGGAGATTCTTTTCATTTCCTTTCTTAGTCTTCTGTTTTTAAGTAAGAGTGCCACCTATTTTGTGGCAGCATCAGAACAGCATGAATTAACTGTCAGGGAAACGCAGTATCTTTTTCTAAATATTTGAAAAAGTAAAAACTAGAAAAAACCAGCGTGTTCTGTATTAGCCTGAGAAACCAAACGTTTTCCCTGTTGTAATTCTTAATACTTGCTGCTTAGACTTCAATGATTTAATAATTTTATAATCAACTGTCTGATCAAGGATGAAACTTGATGTTAATTCATGAATTAACTTATTTATTTGCTGAAACTGGCCACTTTGCTTTATTTTCCTGTTACGATAAAGATATGTATCAAAAGTAATGCTTATCGGGGCTTTTCTCTCTCTCCTTTTTTTCCAATTTTACAATAAAATTTCAAACTGGATGTTTTGCTGTCTCACAGTTGTGTTGCTTAGTAACGGAGGACTGAGCCCGCCTGACCCTCCAAAAGGCCTCTGAACCATGAGAACCACGCTGCTGCTGCAGCCCAGAGGCAGTTTCCTCCTTTAGTGACGATGTCATGTTTGTGAGTAAAACTACAGAAATCCTTTATGCTCTTAAACTGAGAGACCTGTTCAGTGGACAGAATCTAGAGTTGCACTGTGGTGTAGTGGTTAGCACTCTTACACAAAATTCTGGTTGGAGTCCTGCTGGGTCCTTTTTGCGTGGAGTTTGCATGTTCTTCCTGTGCACGTTTGGGTTGTTTCTGGTTTCCGTCCGCTGTCCAAAAACATGATTTGTTGTTTAATTGATCATTAAGGATTCTAAATTTAGGTGGCAGTGTGTGCCTGGCTGGCTATCCGTCCAGGCTGAACCCAACTTTCGCCCAGCAGTAGCAGGGTTGGCTCCAAAACCTCACAGACCCCAACGGGATTCAGCAGGTTCAGAAATGGTGGGATGCATGAAAAGAATCTGAATCATCTGAAGGGGTCCAACAGATAAAAGTGAAGCAAAAAATAAAAACAGAAACAGCCCATGAAGACCAAACAACCGTCAACCTGTCTGCAAAGTAAAAACTGCTCTAAGAAACAAGCTAGAATTCAATTTTATTTCTCCAGCCCAATATCACAACCATAGCCGTCTCAAAGGGATTCACACCGGGTTTGTGCAGAAGGACATAAAGTCAGTCATAAATATAAACAATAACTGGTTAGTAAACTAAACGAAGGTAAACTGGCGTCCCTGCCCTCAGACCAGGGGAGACCAAATCCAGGCCTTGAGGGTCGACCTGCTGGTTTTCTAGAAATCTGGCCTTCTGTTCTGTTGCTTACCTGGATTGAGTGTTTAGCCAATAAGGAGCTTCAATTGCAGGTTGGTTTACATTTCTATTTCCATGTATTTACATTTAGAACACTAGCCTGGATTTGGTCACCCCCGCCTTAGACCCTCCTTATCTATGAGGAAAAACTATTTTTAAAAAAAAGAATCCTCAGAGATGTTCACATGAAGGAGGAATCCTCTCCCAGGACGAACAGGTGATGTACTAGAACTGTTACAGAAGAATTAAATTATTTAGCTCTACAACTACAGGTTTGAATGGTGTAGCAGATGAACTTCATCCAGATGGAACTGGGGGCAGCTGGGGGTGCGAGACGAGCCAGAGGTGAGGTCCTCGACCAAAGACAGGAACACAGACCATTCGCCAGTTAAGGAGGATTCAAAAATCAAGACAACAACTCTAATATGCAAAACTTTGTAGAGACTGCAAACTAAATTAGAAAAAAAAACATCTGTAAACTGTTTAATTGCCTCCATTTACAGAGTCAAGGATTTGTCAATATTTGAAATTTGTCCCCCTAAAAAAGCTGAATTATGTCTATGGTTTTCATCATAGAAAATCTTCAACTATGAGAGACAATGGAAAACAGAATCCAGGAAATCACATTGTCTGATTTTTTAAAATAATCTATTTGTGTAATGAAGCAAAAAATAAGGATTGATCTCCAACAAACAAGCAGGAATTCTGTTCCTCTCAGACCTGTTTCATCTTCAAGAAGCTCTTCTATCCTCCACTGGTTACCTGTATCAGTGTCACCAGTTTGAACTGGTTTTCTTTATCTTTGTTATCTTTATACAGGTATGTAGACCTGAACCAGACTGGGTTCAAATGATGTGGAGAACGAAGAGCAAACAGCTCAGAACAACATGGAGGAAGTGGTCAATGACCTGAAGGGAGCTAGTACCACAGTAACAAAGGTTACTATGGTAACAGATGCCATTGTCCTGGATATTGTGTGTTCTTCAGAGGTCAAAAGATCCCCGTGCTTGAAACTGCACATATCCAGGCCAGTCTGAAGTTCTCCAGGAACCATCTGGACGATGCAGAGGGGGATTAGGAGAAGGTCATGTGGTCAGAAGATGAAAACTCCCTGTTTGGAGGAGGAAGAATGCTGAGCTGCATATCAAGACCCACAGTGGAGCATGGGAGTGGAAACATCATGGTTTGGGGTGCTTCTCTCCAAAGGGAGTCCAGGCATCCAAGCATCACAAGCACACCCCCCCTAATCCTCATCAACTTCTGCCCCAGAGTCCAAAACCCCCAGAGTCCAAAACCCCCCGACCCAATGCGCCTCACTGGGCACACAAGGCCAGGACTGTGAGCCTGAACAGAAACACCCCAGCTAACAACGAGAAGACGCTCGTATCCATGTGTAAAACAAAAGTACAGGTAAAACAGAGATCAGCTAAAATATAAAAGTCCAATTAAAATAAGTTAATTTAAAAAATAGATAACAGATAAAAAGGTATTTCAAGGTTCTAGACGAGTGTTCTAACCAGTCTCTAGACCTCAATCCAAATGAGAATCTTTGGATGGAGTTAAAAGTCTTTGTTGCCTAGCAACAGCCCCAAAACGTCACAGTTCTGCAGAATGGACCAAACCTACAGGAGAACTTTGACCTTTGCCACTGAAACCAGGATTACATTATGAAGTAATGAGGTCAACATTTGTTATTGACTGAATACTTCTTTTCTGCTCCATGATGCTGATACATTCTTTAAAAGTCAAACGCTGTGATTTCCTGGATTCTGTTTTCCCTTCTGACTCACAGTTGAAGTGTTTCCATGATGAACATCACAGACCAAACTCAGATTTTGATCAAGAACAACTTTCAGAACCTGTGCCTGATGAACACTGTTTTACCCCTCAGTACATCCATAACCACTGGTTTCTTACATCAGGAGTCAGTGAAAACAAGCCTTGGTTGAGACCTAAGGTCCACTTCACTGAAGAGTGGCATCTGAATAAAAAATAGAATGTGAGGCACAAAAAAGTGGGTCCACTGACTCATGAAATAAATTGTCCCAATTACAATAAAGTGTGGCTCTTGGTCAGCATGCGCGGCAGGCAGTTCATCTTTATTACAATCAGTTAATGAAAATCAATCCCCCTCCTGATAAACTCTTATCTCCACGGCCTTTGCGCGCCCCGCGTGCCGGGAGATAATAAATTAGGGTAATATTGCCTTTGATGAGGGAGTGAATTGCAAATTATTGTAACTTTCCAAGATTTATGATGCAGAAGCTTAATTTCCGAGCAGCGTTTTTCAGGGCGTCATGGTGCTGGGGGGCCATTTGTTAAAAGTTTGGCAATATAGACTCGTTAATAAAATACACATCCAGACATCCAGGTGCTCTCATCTGTTCTACACTCTTACTGTTACTGTAGTGGGTTCACACAAACACACATGCATTCACACACAGAAACACATTTTTACAATCACACACATTTATACACATTCATACGAACACACTGTTCATTCTTTCACAGACTCACTGCTGGACTTTTTAGTAGCTGTGAGTTCATCTCTAAACAAAATGCTGCAGCAACAGAAAGTCTGGGTCATGAGGACATGGAACGATGGAACGATGGCAGATCATTCCAGGAACAACCTCCGGCTTGGAGCAAACCTTCTGACAACCAACGTTTTCTATATAAGTCAGCTTTAATAAATCAATCAAGCACGTACCTGTTAGACTCCATCTGGAACGGTTCCATTTCTTTCATTGATCCTGTTTTTTCCAGTTTTAATAAGGTAAAGCTGTGAAACAACCAAACTCTTCAAAGGTCTGTTTGTTCCTCCTGATGTCCTGCACGCTTGACCACCTCATCATAGAAGAGCTCAGCTTCACGGTCACCTCAGTCTGGCTTGAGGACCAGCTTTCAGTCAGGCAGCCATCAATCAATCTATTATCAATCAAGGAGAAGATTCACAGCACTATCTATTTGTCTTGCCAAGTGCTTTATTATTGTCAAATTAACTTCCCCCTTGAGGGTATCAATCACTCACACATTTTTTCTCAACTCATTAGCTTAGTAATTGTCCTTGTTTACAGCAGAAAGTCAGGAACACGATGGCTGAAAAAGAATGGACAAGCAGTCTGAGAACGGCTTGGGTGGTTTCTGCTTTTTAAAGCAACTTTTCTAAAAGACGTTCAAAAGTTTTGGTTCTTGAAATGGAGAGTTTAAGTTTCAGATAACTCACCACCTCCCAGCAGACAGAGGGCGCTCTGGTACCCTCAATGGTACCCCCACTGTGATTCACTTTAGATCAGTTTGTTTAGAAGCAACACTTCATCATTCTTTATATATAAATAAATGTGTCTATGTTCACCATTAAGGTTAAAGGAAAAAGTAAAACATTTCCTCTAGACCTCTTTCCTGCAGTTCTAGACTCAGCATCCTTCTACCAATATATTCACTGTCTCTCCTCTGGACATGACTGAACCATCTCAGTCTGACCTCTAACTCTGTATTCACTCCTGCACCTCCTCATTCCACCACCAAGTCTCCTTATCAACTGTCTTTCCTGAAGACACATCAACTACACTCCTACCTGTCTCCCTGATCACATGAACTGTAGTTATCCAATCATCTGGGAGTACCTCCTGACCACCCAGAGTCTGTTTCAACAGTTTATTAAAAATCCTGCAACATTCTTCCTTTTCCAGCTTCCACCAGTTCATCTTCCTCTCTGCCTTTGGCCTTTCTTTCTTCATCTTCTTTATCACCAGAGTCATCCTACACACCACCATCCTATGCTGTCTGGAAACAATCTCACCAACCGCTTCTTTGCAGTCACTGATCTCCATCAGATTACTCCGTCTACACAAGCTGTAGTCTATCTTCTACTTCCACTCTTATAGGTTACTATAAATGTTCCTGCCTCTTCTCAAAGAATGTATTCACTATAACCATTTCCATTTTGTTTGCTAAATCAACCACCATCTGTCCTTCTTCCTCTCCTGGATACCAAACCTGCCCATCACCTCCTCATCATCTCTGTTTCTGCACCAACACATCCATTGAAATCTGCTCCAATGACAACTCTCTCACTTCTAGAGATGCTCATCATCCCTTCATCAAGGTCCAACCAGAAACTCTCTTTCTTACCTGTGGGGCATACCCACTACCAACGTTAAACATCACTCTTTCCATTTCTATCTTCAGACTCATCACTCTGACCCTCTTTTTACCTCTTCAACAACAATCCTACCAAACTCCTCCTTTAAGATAACTCCTCCTCCATTTCTCCTCCCATCTCCACCATGATAGAACAACTTGACCCCTGCTCCTAAGCTTCTAGCCTTGCTCCCTTTCCAGCTGGTCTCCTGGACACACAGTATGTCTACGCTCCTCCTCTGCTTCATTTCAGCTATCTCTCTACCTTTTCCTGTCATAGTTCCAACATTCAAAGTCTCTACTCTCAGTCCAACACTCAGGATTTTCCTCTTCTCTCTTCCTACGAACACGCCTTCCTCCTCTCCTTCTTTGACCAACGGTAGTCCAGCTTCCACTGGTACCCTGTCAGTGAACAGCACCGATAGCAGTCGTTGTTAACCTGGGGGCTTGATCGATCTGGTACGAATATCAAATATCTGATTTGCATATTTGGTCTGGCTGAGATTTTACCCTGCCCTTATGACACAACCCTCTGTATTTATTTGGGCTTGGAACCGGCACAATGAGACCCTAGTTGTGGCCCCTCGTGGCTGCATTCCTAATCATATATCAGCCACAAACATACATTTTTTTAAATACATTAAATACATTTTATTTTACCATGTCATTATTTCTTGTTGGATGGTGGAAGGAATCCTTGGAGATCTCCTCCATCCCGCTGACACGCCTTCTCTTGAGGAAGCAGATACTGAGGACTTTGGGGTTGTCCATGACCCGAGCTGAGGTCACTGAGGTAGTCAACAAGCTCCTCGTTGGCAGGGTACCGGGAGTGGACGAGGTCCACCCTGAGTACCTCAAGTCTCTGGATGCTGTGGGAGTGTCTTGGTTAACACGTCTCTGCGGCATCGCGTGGAAGTCAGGAACTGTACCGCTGGACTGGCAGACAGGGGGGGTGGTTCCCCTTTTCAAGAAGGGGACCGGAGGATGTGTTCCAACTACTGGGGAATCACACTCCTCAGCCTCCCTGGGAAAGTCTATGACAGGATACTGGAGAGGAGAGTCCGGCCGATAATTGAACCTCAAATCCAGAAACAATTGTACGGTTTCCGTCCTGGAACTGTGGACCAGCTCTTCACTCTCTTTAAGGTGCAGGAGGGTTCGTGGGAGTTCGCTCATCCTGTCCACATGTGTTTTGTGGATTTGGAGAAGGCGTTCGACCGTGTGCCCCGTGGTGTCCTGTGGAGGGTGTTTGTATGGGATCCAGAGGGCCTTACTCAGGACTGTCCGGTCTCTGTATGACCAGAGCAGGAGCTTGGTCCACATCGCCAGCAGTAAGTCAGACCTGTTCCTACTGCATGTTGGACTTTGCTTTTTATCACCAGTTCTGTTATATTATAGATATTATTATAAATATTATTGTTGTTTCAGTTGTGTGTTAGTCGTTCATCTGTAAACAGAGTGCTAACCACCACACCACTGTCAGCTCCTCCTCGTGTCTGCAGTCTGAGGGAAATTCCGATATGTCTGGAGGAGGAAAACAGTCTCATCCTAGAGTTCCTTTCTAAAACACTGAACAGTCCTGAGGCCCAAACTTGATCTGAACTGATGACTTTGAAACCTGTTAAACTCCAAACAGAAGCATCCAGGAACGCCTGAAATCCTAACGTCATCATTCTTCCTGCTTGTTAAGGATGAGGTGAGGAACTGGACTGGATTGAACTTCCTGTGCAGTCTAAGGGAAACACTGACACATTTCTTTGTCCCTCTGTATGGTGCAGTGGTAGAAGATCACAGGTTCAATTCCTGCCTTACCTCCCTGTGACACTAACCCCCCATTGCTCCTGGTGGTTACAGGTCAGCTGGTAAGGACCTTAACAGAGAGGAAAAGCTGAAGACTGTTTACCGTCACATCTGCTCCATGACAGGATTTGAACATGGAGAGAATAAATCTGATAAAACGACTGAATATCTGAAGCCGCCCTCCTTTAACCAAGTCCTTCAAAGAAACGGATTTTGGAGTATTCGTGGTTAATTACCGATTCCAGCTTTTGACTTTATCATGGAATTTCTTTATATAACATTAGTGTAAAGCTCAGAATGGAGGTCTAACCTCCTGTCTGCAGTGATGCAGAACTGTGACACACAAAGGAAGCCAGCAGCCAGCTCAGCACTCATAGTAACATTCACTGGGGGGGCCAAACGCATACTGTGGACCCCCCAGGCACACAGACAGCCTGTCAAACCTGCCTGTACAGTTGGAGCTGCCAGACCTGATGGACCGAGGACACCACCTGGACACACCTGGAACTGCACTGCTCAGAAAAGCATCCTGGGAACTTTTCCCCAGAATCTCGGATGAAAACAGACATTTTCCTTTTTAAACAGAAATCTAAGACAAAGAACCCCAGAACCTGTATTTAATAAAACACTCCAAAAAAAAGACACCCCCGAGATGCTGATGCGGAGTGTCCAACACTTTAACACACAACAAAAATGATACATCACAACACATATTAGTTACTTAAAATACTCAACCAAACAGCAAATGAAAAACACATTTCAGTTGAAACATCTATACAAAAGGAAAATGTACACATTATAAAACATAAATATACACTCTGAATATATTATTAATATTTGTCTTTTTTCTCCTTTAAACTGGAAGCCAAACAGCTTGAAGAGCGACTTTCACAGGAAGTGAATGTTGAGAGTATAGGTAGTTTCTACATACATTGATTGGATTCTGTTTTTCTGAGGAACCGATGAAAAAAAACTTCAAATCAAAAGCGCACGCTGCTCTGCTTCCCAAACACCAAAGGGAAACATCATGACTGCCATGACTTCCATGCGAGCTGGAAAGTTAGTACAGGATCTCAGTGGTATCCAGCTCAGAGAATGCATTCATTCATTTTCTAAACCGCTTTTTCCCTTTCGGGGTCACGGGGTCGCTGGAGCCTAACCAGGCCACTCATGGGCGAAGGCAGGGGACACCCCTGGACTGGTCGCCAGTCTGTCGCAGGGCCACAATCACACACCCATGAACCCTCACATTCACACCTAGGGATAATTTAGATTAACCAATGAACCAATGAACCATGTTTTTGGGTGGAGTCCCCAAAGAAAACCAGGATGCACAGGAAGAACATGCACACTCTACACAGAAAGGTCCCCATTGGTGACACTATTTTAAGTCTTGAACCAGGAACCTTCTTGCTGTGAGGTAAGAGTGCTGACCACTGCGCCACCGTACAGCCCTGTTCGTTGACAGAGGCTCTGTAATGAGGACTTTGGGTGTTTTTCAACACTTTATCCTTAATAACATCACGGTGCACACCGACAACCAGAAATGGAAACACAAGTGAAGCTCTGTCGTCTTTCTTAACATTCAGACTCTAATACATTGAATAAGAATCCATCAGTCTTTTCTGGTCTTTTAGATTTCTACCTGCTCAGTGTGAAACTGGTCCCGGTTAGGTGAAGACAGAGATGAAATCCTGACAACAGAAAATGTTTTCAGACCAATTAGCAAAAAGGGAATCATTTCCCATGGTACACCTGCACATGTCTCCCAGCACTCTGTTCAGAAAACACTGATTTAATCCTCAAAAACTGGACACATTTTCATGAGGTTCAAATGAAATCCTTCAATAGTTCAGATCTTTTTTCATTAAAGATCAAAAATCTCTTCTTCTGTCACTCAGCTGATGGATCTTCCATGTTCTCCTTTTTTTACAACAGCAGGATGCAGAGGAGTGCAAGCAGGAGGCTAGGCGCCGCAACCAGCATCCCAGACGCTCCTCTGCTGGGATAAGGAGTCCTGGGGGGGTTCTGCTTCAGTTTACTGGGTGGCAGCGCCTTCAAGTCCTCCAGAGCGCCGTAGGCTGCCATTGAGAACTCGGGGTCGCCTGTGGTCAGCAAGTCGAACACGCAGGACTGGAAGTACACGTCCTCCACCTGCAGCATCTCCCTGCACTTGGCAGTGGCTCGCTCCACCGTGTAGGCCTGGTGGGGAGGCCGTGGGGGTCCTGGCTCAGAGTTGGTGCCCTGCAGACGGGGACGCTGGCTTTGGCGGCTCACGGTGTGCTCTTTGATGAGCTCATTTTGAGGGCATCCGTGCAGGCACAGCTGCAGACCGCCGCTGTCCTCTGAGAAGTCCAGGGTGTCCTCGGGCATGCGGATGGCAAAGGTCAGGTAGCTGCCCACCCGCCTGATGATGATAGAGGTGCCGATGTAACGGGCCTGGATCCTCACCTGCCGACCCACTCCGGAGCCGCCTCGCTCCGAAATGCTCAGGCTGCTGCTTTCGCCGCCACTTCGAGACCCGTCCTGGAACGCCAGCGGCAGGTCATCCGTGGAGGCCTGGTACACCTTCTGATCCGAGCAGCCGTTGTAAGACTTGAAGATGACCGTGATCTGAAACAGGAAGTGAAGGTAGCTTTGATGTTAGACTGAAAAAGCTGCTGTTTACTTGACGTCTGGACCCTGGAGAACCAAAAGGCAACATTCTTCTGGGCTGTTAAAGTTCATTTGAACGTCCATTTTGGGTAGCAGCAAATCAGAGCAACCAAAACACAAAACAATAAATAAATACTTTTTAAATCTAAAAAAAAAGGTTTTTAATGAATCAAACTTAACATAAATACACAGATGAATTCAAAAAGGACCAAATTTGACCCTGTGGGTCTCCGGGGTAAAAAGAAAAGGCCAGATGTCTGTAGCAGTGCACTGTGGAGCCACTAGGGGGCAGCAGTGTATGGCGCATTGTCATCTGCTTTGGTGATTTTGTTCCCATTTGTTTTTAAGTTTTCTCCTTTTTTTGTTGTTTTTCTTTACCTTCATCTTTCCATCAAAAACAGAGCGGATGTGTAAAGAAGGTTCTGAACAGTCCAGTCTCAATTCTTCTTCATTTTTCCAGATTATTCCTGTATTTTCACAGAAAGCTCAGAGGTAATTGTATGACCAGAGGCGTGAAAAACATTCCAGATTGCTGCCGTGGAGGAAAGTGTTTGAGTGAGCACTAATCACTGCCATATGAGCACCCATGTGTTAAAGGTAGAGCACTCGAGCATGTCTGTGATCCAACACCCCCAGGACCCCCCCTCTGTTCCTCTCAGAGATCTGAAGGAGCTTCAAGACACCAGGAATGCTGGAGACCTGAGAGGCTCCAAAGCGTGACGACTAACTTCATGTGTTTGATGCTTGATGGCAGCGCCGCGGTAACGGAACGCTCTGCATGTGGACTGTGTTTAAGTACAAATAGTTCTTTAGAAAGTCTGATTAGTGATGCAGGAACGTCTGTTACCTTGCTGGTTGCTGTGGCACTGGAGCCAAGGACAACAGGAACGTTGGTCACCTGCACCGACAGGAAGCGGTTGTCGATCAATGGCCACGCCCCCTCCACCTTGCAGGTCTGGAACTCATCTCGGAAAGTCCGTAGATGCGGATCTCCAAACAATCCACAGTGAGCGTACTTCTTCTGCTGAGCGGCTGAGCCGGACATCAGGACCTGGTTCTCGTAGTTGCAGAGCTCCGACGCCGCCGGCCGGGACGTGCTGGGCGCTCTGGCAAACGAGGTGGGGCCGTCGCTGGAGCAGTTGTGCTTGGAGAATAACTCCTTAATAGGGAAGACAGCTGAGTGGTAGACCAGGTCGCCGCGGCAGCTGCGTGCCTGGCGCTTCACGCACAGAGCGTAGGCCCGCAGGGCGGTGCAGTAGTCCACATCTACAGGCACATCCTCCTGGAGGCCGCTGGCCGGCGAGGTGGACGCCACATAGTTGGCGTTACACCTCTGGATGCGACACTGCTGGCAGTGAGCTGGACGAGAAACCAGATGATCATCAGACCGGAACTGAAACCACTTTGATGAAGTCAAAATCTAAACCGTCAGATTTCCTGAACTGATCTATTCCAGACTCAGAGCCAATGTCCTTTAACCAGACGAGAATTTACAGCTCAAAGGAGCGAAATGGTTCAGACTGACTGCTGGAGAAATGGTAGAAACCAATTTAGAGCTTTATAAATCTGTGGCCTGTTAACGGACGGCGTGTTCTGACTGAAGTCATCATCTACTGATCTGAACATTCCTGATTCCTTGTCAGTTGGATCCTGAAAAACTTGCCGTTTGTGATGCGATGCTTCTCTCAGCAGAGAAGTCTCAGTTCACGACCTTCACTCATCAACAGTCCGACAGACCAACCGGCAAAGGTCCAGAAGAATGTCTGAACGTAGGGGTGACCCGTGCACGGACATATATGACCATAAAGAACTCTCGTATTGTTTACTCACCGTCTAAAACATTTGTGGAGAAACCCTGAATGCGAAGTGTTGGCCGGGACGTGCTGGAGGCTTTGGCGGGCGAGCCAGGCCCGTCGTTGGAGCAGTTGTGTTTAGAGAATAACTCCTTAATGCGAAAGACGGCTGAATGGTAGACCAGGTCGCCGCGGCAACTGCACGCCTGTCGCTTCGTGCACAGAGCGTAGGCCCGCAGGGCGGAGCAGTAGTCCACATCTACAGACGCATCCTCCTGAAGGCCGCTGGCCGGAGACGTAGACGCCACGTAATCCGTGTTACACCTCTTGATCCGACACTGCTGGCAGTGAGCTGCACGAGAAACCAGATCATCATCAGACCGGAACTGAAACCACTTTGATAAACTAAAGAAAAACGAAGAAAAGGTCTGAACAGACAAAGCAGGAGAAGCTCAGAACATCTCAGTCTAGGAAAGTCCGGCAGACCTGTTCGACCTGAGCGAGGTTGATGAAAAACTTTCTGGGACAGAAACTGCAAAAAGCTAGCTCTACCAACGAGAAGGAAGCACCAAGAAGACACGTTTGACCAAAGATCCTGAAAGCCTGGATCACCTCACCACTCCACATCTGCTCATGAGACGTTCTCAGAGTTTTAGATACAAAGAGTTCTTGCTACAGTTCATGTTGTTTCGTAGTAGTCAGTATAAAGGTTCTGGAGTTTCCATGGGAAAGCCTTTGGTCCGGATTGAATCCTGGAGCTTGTGTTTGATCTGTATTCAGACTGACGTCAAATGGAATTTCCTGTTTCCAACTAAATCTAGTAAACAAAACCATGTGACTAAAGATCCCTTTAGTCATTGGCCAGGAACTACGAGGGCGGAGCAAAGCAACAAGTCCTGCGCTTTACAATCCATGTCGGCTCAAGACTTTTTATTCAGAAAAGCTTTCAGTTCATCTATTTTTGTCTTTCAGTGTGTTTATCTTGCTTTTTACTGTCTTTTATTTTGTTTGTGTGCAACTGTTGTTTTACTGGCTGTAATTTGATTTGTTTTTACTTTTGTGAAGCACTTGGTGACTTTTTATCTGGTAAAGGTGCTTTAGAAATAAATATTTACTTACTGACTTTACAACAGCTATGAAGCGAGGATGATAAGTGTTTATGACATCTAGGTTGTTCACGTTAAACGTTTTTAATGAGCCTGCATTCATCCCACCACATTTCAGTTGCTGTGTCTCATGGTTGTGGTGTTATGCTGTTGTTTTTAAGAGATTCTGTTAAGGAACTAGAAGCTAGCTTTTAGGATGATGTCACAGCAGTGCGTGCTGCATAACGAGACACAGAGAAACAGGTAAGAAGCGTCTCTAGCGGTGTTAAATTAAACGTAACAAGTAAGGAGTTGGATCATTTTGTCCTGTCTGAAAACAACAGTCGTTGCTTTCCATTTGTCTGCGGCTCACTGGTGGCTTCATTCCTAATAGGTTTACATCAGGTGACTACTGGCTACGTGGCTGTTTTGGTTCAGATATTCCGCTTTGGGAGCGAATTGTATTCATACGGAGGAAACTCAGAGCGAACTGAAGCTCAGTCCGATAGGAAATGATCCGAGACCACCTCAAAAGCTGGTTCCAAGAGCGGTTCCTGGTCCTGGATCACGGTTTGTTTGGGTGAATTCAGACTGAACAGTTGTTCCTGATAACGAACTCTGCTTCACTTTAAACGAACCCAATGTGTCCGGTCTGAAAACACCCGTAGCTATCCACATATACTGTTCATGTAGTTCCAGCTACAAACAACTGTTGCAGATATGAAGTTTTAGCAAAGTCATTTTTTATAGTTTTAGCTACAAACCATCGCTGTGGGTTTTCTTTACTTTAAGCTACAACAATATTATGTAGTTTTGTCTGTTTTGTTTTAGCCATAAATCTAGCTAGAAACTTTTTTTTATTTACAAAGACTTTTTTGCCATTTTAGCTATATATCATTTTAGTAATTTTTGATGCAAAGAGTTTATGTAGTTGAAGCTCTAACACATCTCTGTAGTATTTGTAGTTAGAGCTTCAGCATAATCCATGTTGTAGTTTTTACACACGTTACGTGTTGTTTTAAATGTGGCCTCCGCAAACAGCTGATCTGAACAAACTTGTTGACAGCAGCTTGAGGCTACACACTTGTATACAACAACACCTCTTTGCTGCCCCCTGCTGGTGACGTCACGCTGCTTTATGATGGATAAAAGTTTCCAGTTCACAACTGAGCAACACTGCAGGGCAGCAAAGTAAAAGTAAATGGCTGTCACACGCTGTGTGTGTGTGTGTGTGTGTGGGGGGGGGGGTGTCTTGATTTAAGTGTAAACCCCCACCACCACCACCACCACCACCACACACACACATCTAGATACACAGACACATACAGACAAGGATCAGTCTGGACATAATCACAGAAAGAAAACCTTATATTCAATAAGAACCAACAACCTGAACAGAAAAAACAGGTTTTCTTTCTTTCCCATTTTCTTCTGATGTAAAAACAGAAGAAGGAAAACATTTGATGGTCTCTGCACTGTCAGCAGATGGGGGGTCAGGTCTGCAGGTCTGACACTTTCTGAGTTCAGAAGTCATTCTAGCATTAAAACATATATATATATAGCAGGGATCTGCAAACGGAGGCTGTGGAGCAACAACACTACTTAGTACTTAGGCTTTAAGAAAAATGCCAATAATTTGAATAAATAACTAACTGGCCTCGTCTAAAGTGTAGACTTGCCTTTACATGATTTGTTCAGGTGGGATTCTACACCAATGCTGTCACGGTTATAATAAAAGTAGAAAAAAGGATGACAGTCATAATGATAGGAAATGTCATGTTTGACTGTCTTACAGTTTAAATTCAAGTGAATCTGCTGCAGCAGGAGGATCACATGTAACACAGAGTGTCTTTTATTTGGAAAAGAACCTGCATCTGCTGCAGAGAAATAATTATGAGAACAAAAACTGTTATAAAAAAGGAATCTGTTCTAATGCATTCATTCCAACGATTCAAAAGCTACATTTTTAAATAAATGAATGACTTCATGTCCACATAAATAAAGAAAAATTGTATTTTTGAACTGTAAAGAGGGACTGCAGTTCTTGGTTGGTTCTGGTCCATAAGGTTCCTTAAAGCCCGATTTGTTTCTTTAGGAGGGGGGGCTGTTTCTAACTGGTCATGGGGGAAGCGTCTGCTGGTGTTCTGGTTTCACCAGGACCCGCTTTACTTTTGGTCGAACATTTAGAACTTCAGGAGGACCCGCTTTCTCCTCACAGCTGCTCGGACCCGCGCCTTGTTGGTCCGTGAACGCATCACCAAATGTTCTGGACCGGATCTGCACGAGCAGAACACGTCTGCGGTCCTTCACGCTTCCGTTTCTGTGTCTATCCGGTTCTGAGTGTGCACTAAAGTCCCGCAGGGCCCGCAGACCGGCGGTCCGAACCCCGCGTGCTCCCGCCCACAGCGGCGCGCGCAGCGCTTCGCTTCGCGGCCTCGCTGCGGGCAGCTGACGCGGTCCTTCCCGGGAACCAACGACCCTCTCGGGCCTGGGCTGCGGGAGCAGCTGTGCGTGAGCGTCCCGCGGAGCTCCGTCCGCGCGGCGACTTTATGAGAAGTTTCGAGCGGAAGCAGAGAGCGCTAAACGCACCACACGTTTGCGGGAAACAACACGCAGCAAACAGGGGAAGTGTTCCAGCACAGATCCGGAGCCGCAGCCGGAGCGCAGCACTTACCCGCGGGGCCGAGCAGAGCCAGCAGGAGCATGGTGACCGCGACGCCGTCCCAGAGCTGCCGCTGAGCCGCGAGGAGGGCTCCGCTTCTCCCCATACCAATCCATCCACCCGGAGTGGAGCTGCGGGGCTGCTGCGCGCGGGCGCTGCGGGAAACCACGCAAACAGGCGCTGTCAGTCAAAGGGGCCCCAGTCTTCAGGGCGGCTGTCCGGGGGAGGGGTCTGCCGCGCAGAGGTGATTCTGGCCAATGAAAGACTTATTACCCGCTGAGCGCCTGGTATTTACATGGGGGGCAAACCGGGGGCCGAGCAGCGGTGTCAACCCATAATTGCCCCAAATCTGCTTCTTACGAAACAGAAGGACCCTTTCACGCGCACAGGCGCGTGCGGGTTGGGGGGCAGCTTCATCTGAGCATCGGGCAGGTGGGATTTCACCTGCGGGTTGTGCGGTAATGTGTGGGAAAAACGGCGTTTTCCTCGTAAAACAGACTTTTTCTTACGTTTCCATGGAAATAAAAACATCAAATGAGTACTTTCCTCTCAGATCTCTGTGTCTTCCCTGCTTTCCCCGTTTCTGTGAGCAGCTCCATGCAGATTTCCAGCAGTCCTCTGCAGTCCAGGGACGTGCAGAGAGCCTTGGAGGGCGGGGCGCAGATTCCACCCTTCATGACCACAACTTTCAGGATGATGGACTGTAAGATAGCGACCCATATCTGTAGAAGTTTGGAGAACTTCTCTAAGGTTCCACAGGTGCTTGTAGCTGCAGCAGCAAACTTCAACCTGGCTGCACTTTCCTTCTTCTGGCTTGTTGTAGAGCCTCAGATGGAGTGTGTGTGTGCGTGCGTGCGTGTGCGTGTGTCTGTGTGTGTCAAGGCCACTGCTGCCCAGATGAGGACCAGCCTCTGCAAAGGCCATCAGTAACTGGACGGACTGCTGCTAAGTCTACATCTTCTGCTTCAATGCATCAGCTGTGGCTGCAGACGCCTCAAACATGGGGCAGGTCGTCTCCAGACAGAGGAGCAGCTCACAGCTGAGGCTTTGAGAAGGAGCTTTGCTTCAGCTGCTGACCGTCTGGAGGAGCTTGTAGTATAAGGTCCTGAAAATGACTGACAGCAGGAGGAGCTTCATACAGTGTTAAAGACAGTCTCTGTTTTCAGTTTCAGCTTGAACTTCGAACGCTCCACCAACAGCAGTTTAAGACCATGACCGGCCTTTCGGTTCGTCCATCACAACCTCATCCCTGATGCTGCTCATCTTCAGGTCATCTGGTTCAGAAGAGCCATCACTACGTCATCTGGAGCCTGTCCGGTTGCTGCCTGATTGATCAGAAACGTTCTCTTACTTCCATGTTGTTGATTACAAATGCAAGCGTTCAGTGTGGGACACGTCTGTGGTTCCATTTGAACAAAGCTGTCATATTGGATGTGAAATTTCAGATCAGGGGTTGTGAGGGTGCCACTCAGGGAGGGGCATGTTCATCTTCATCTCCACACTGAGCGTTTCATTTTGCTGAATTATTGTTAAGATGCAGATGCTGTTGGTAAATCAACATTTCAGGCTTTAACGGGTAAAATGGGACAAAAAAGACTTGACATGAAATGCACTTTGGGCACCTGAGCAAAAGCCCCTCCTCTGCATGTGCCTGATGCAGCCTGCATGCAGGGCTTCTCCTCAGACCTCCTGCAGCTCAGCTGCACGTGCACACCTCTGGGTTTTCATGCACAAAGGTATTTGATGACAGCAAAGTTCAGAACTGAAAGTTTAGTCATTTTTCATGCACGCCTCTCCAGCACAGGAGGATTGTGGGATTCAAACCTGTGTCGATCGTGTGAGTTGGCTGTTGTGTCCAGACTGTGGCCGGTGTGCGACAGATGAAGAATGAGGAGAACTCAGGCCAGGTGGAGATGGTCTAAGATGCAGAAGAGCCTCCCCTCAGCCACACTGGATCCACTTCAGTAAGCTCCGCCCCCCAGAGAGCTCTACCTGACTCTGTTTAGCTAATTTTGGGGTTTGCTGCACGGCTGCGGCTCACTCTCTTGTTTTAAATCTCCCCCAGTAGGTTCTCATGTTTTAACAGAACCGAGTCGCCGAGCGAGAACCAAACCTGATGATGGTGCGGTCAGACTCGGCAAACAGAAACCCAAAGGTTCTCCTTCAGCTCCTCACCTGTCAGGAAACGTGTCCTCAGAGGCCATGGAATCACCTGAGGAAGAAAACAGCGGCGGTTTGAAGGTGATCACAAACACTGCTTGTTCAGGGAAAAATGAGAGCTTCCATTTTGTTGTCACGACGACCAACGAAGTAAAAACGTCCATGAGGACGGAGAGGAAGAACTCAGCCATGAAAGCAGCTCAGGGATGCATGTTGGCCTCCATGGAGGAGGAAGAGGAGGAAGAGGAGAAAGAGGAGGAAGGAGGAAGGAGGAAGAGGAGGAAGGAGGAAGAGGGGGAAGAGGAGGAAGAGGAGGAAGAGGAGGAAGGAGGAAGAGGAGGAAGAGGAGGAAGAGGAGGAAGGAGGAAGAGGAGGAAAAGGAGGAAGAGGAGGAAGAGGAGGAAGAGGAGGAAGGAGGAAGAGGAGGAGGAAGGAGGAAGAGGAGGAAGGAGGAAGAGGAGGAGGAAGGAGGAGGAAGGAGGAAGAGGAGGAAGAGGAGAAAGAGGAGGAAGAGGAGGAAGGAGAAAGAGGAGGAAGAGGAGGAAGGAGGAAGGAGGAAGAGGAGGAAGAGGAGGACTTTACATTGTAGAGCACACACATGAACATGAACACACACATGAACATGAACACACACATGCACACACATGAACTCACACGTGCACATGCACGTACACACACATGCACACTCGCATGCACTGGTAGACAGAAGGAGGATTCATTAGGACACACTAACGATGGAAACATCAGCATAATGTCTTCAGAAGGAGAACAAACAGATGAGTTGGGTTCCAGCACCAGAACCCTTGGAGAACCTGAAGGAACGTCTGAGTGTTCAAACAGGAGGGAGGGAGAGGGGGAGGGAAGGATTGGGTTTCCTCTGACAGCGAGTCTGGGCTGCCCCACATGTTCCTCATTAAGGTCCTCACACTGTGGGACCAGCTCCACGGCTGGATGCTTGTTTTTGTCATTAGCCCAACCGGCTGTGGTGCAGCGGAAGCTCAAAAACATTGTTGCTGCGATCTTACGGGTCGGAGTTAAGCTCAGGCGTGTCAGACGTCAGATCTCTGCACTGACAAACTTTTGTTTGTGAAAACTGTCACTTCTGATTGTTCAGCAGCTGAACATCCAGCAGGAAGAATCAGAGTTTGGTTTAGTTTCACGTCCGTCCAGATGAGTCTACGGAGACGAGGTTGATAACCTCAAAGGTTGGGCTCAAACTCTGCTGGAACCACGCTGCTGCAACAGACACACTTGTTGAATCGCGAACAGAAATGAAGAGAGAGACATTTTGGGGGGGTTATTGTGAAATAAAACGGCCCCCGGTTCCACAGCCACACAGACTGTTGAAAGCCAGCGTTCTGGGTTCAGAGGGGATTTGTTATCTCAGAGATAAGGCACACTGTGGTGTGAGTGAATATGAGGCCGAGCTGATAGCATCTCAACTCAAGGGTCCCACTTACGGCTCCCTGATTGATGACTGACAGCCGCGGGGGGGTTGGAAGTGTTTTCTTAACACTTCCTCCTCCATGCGGGTTTGCCGTCTTCTTTAGATCTTTGGGCAAACAGGAATCGTGGATTTCTGTTGACTAATTTGACTTTAGCACCAACAGAAAGTCCCGCTCTGAGCAGCAGGCTCCTCCTCTGACAGGTAACCCCATGGGGTCATGGGGTCACCCCAACCTGATGAGGGATGATGAGTAAAATAAACGCAGAGCGTCCCACAGAGCAACTTCTGATGTCCTCAGCCAAAATGGAGAGTTCAGGGCAGTTTGACCTCTGACCCTTCAGGCCCGCCTGCATTTTTGGGCTGTGGGTGTTTCTCTTTACATCAGCCAATGAGGAAACAGAAGAATCTCTTTTTTTTTATCTTTAGCTGCAGCTTTTTATAAATACTCCATGATGTTTATTGCAAAGTTTTTAAAAGCTTTAATGGTCTCAGGTGGGATTGTTTTCTTTTTAGATAAATGAAAAGGTGAACTGGCTTTGTCCAGTCCCTTCTGCCCTCGCTGTGCACACAAAAACAGTTTGCAACTGTTTCACTTTCATTTTTGAGAGGAAAAGACGTGAATGTTTCCCAGAAACCCGTTCACTCAAACCGTCTGGTGTTTTTTCCAGTTCTCTGGCTGTGCAGACGTCACATCCTTCATGCTGAACGGTGGGTTATTCCTTCAAACAGATATTAGGTTTTCAGTCCACCGGAACAGCGGTCCCCAACCTGCAGGCTGTGGACCGGTACCGGTCTGTGGGACAGTTGGTACCAGTCAACACAACCAAAAACAACACAACCTACATTTTTCTGTCTTATTGTCATTTATTTCTAATCTGGTTCTGTAGGAAGTTTTATTTTGGAAATCTACTGCATTCTCTTCACAAACACTGAACTCGTGATTCATGTCGTTGTGTCAAAAATCCTAAAAGCGGCTAAATTAAAAACCAAACATTTGACTTGAGTCTTTGCTCCATTTAGGATTTATTCTGACAGCTGTTCCCACATAAGAACGTTGCAGAATATTCAGGAACTGGCTGTGTAATGTTACAAAGATGCTGCTAATAAAGTTGCTTGAGCGGTGGATTCATGTTTGTTAATATCTTTAAAAAATACACTTTTTTGTATTTCTATGTTGTGCAATAAAGGCTGAAATTGTCTGTTTTTTAGCTTTGACAGTTATGGGTTAAAGCAAAATCTAGATCACATTTTACTGGTTCCTACATCTAGTCTAGTGTCTAAATAAAGTTTAAACTGATATTTTGAGGAAAAGATCAAGTTTCCTCTTTAAAGCTGTGAAACAAAAAAGTGAAAAAGTAACCAGACACCCACAAATATGATCTAACATGAAACCTTTCTGTTTTAATTTGAAGTCTTAAGTCAGCTTTGAGACAGTTGTAATGATGTTACGTCTCCTAGTTTTCACTAGTTCTCCTCGTCAGTCACTAGTTGAGCTCCTGTAACGCATCACTTGAGATTACTTCAGAAAGCCTCTTTTCCTCATTCAGCTCATTTCAAACCTTTTTAAGTCCCATTTCAAGGTTTTATTCAGCTGTTTCATGGAAGTTGTACAGCTGGTTAAGGTGGAACCGTCTGAAATGTACACCTCCTTTGTGTCAGGACACTCTGGAAACAGGCAACAGCTGATGGGTTATTGTCCCCCCCACCACCAAAAGACAACTGTCATGAACCAGGAATAGTTGGGGCACCAGTGATCCACACAAGTGCTCATTTCCCCGAGATTCAAAGCACCTCGGGGGGGTGAAGCCTTTGGCTGCAGATTCTGATCACAGAAACAAAAGGTGAAAAGCTGGGAAATCAAACGTTTTCCACACCTCTGAGTTTCAGCAGATGTTCCTCACATTCAGAGCAGGAGCTGCTGATGAGGTTAGATGTGATCATGCATGATGGAGCCAAAACCCTGAAGCCTTTAGGCTGCAGATGTCCCATCCTCTGCTGTGCTGTTTTTCAGGCTTTTTGCTGGCAGATTTGGATGAACTTTGAAGGCTGGAGGGTTCAAAGGTTCTGCGTCATGCTCAAGAGCAGATGGAAGAGGAGGAACGTACCTTTAGCAGAGTCTGAGGTCAGGTCTGCAGCGTGACGCTGGCAGGAGTTGGAGATGGCAGACTTTCCACCCTCGCTCTCTCTACCACTTCAGCTGGCTAACTAAGAGCTCCTGCAGCGGTGGGACAGATAGCCATTGGAGGCGCGTAACAACAGCTGTCCGTGTGGCCGTTCGGCGCTTTGATCAGAGCGGGATGCTAGTGAGTGATGTGGCCTAATTCCTACATATCTGGGCAGGGCGCTGGGGCACCGAGGAAAGAAGTGAACGCTTTTGTTGAACGGAAAAAAGATTGAAACACAATCACATGTCGGCAGACGTGCTTTTGCAAACACACCCACAGCGGCGTGACAATCAGAACAGACACATTTTCAAGCTTAAAGCCACGTGCTTCCCATCATTCCTGCAGAATGACTGACGTGGGTGCAGCCGAGCCCCCAGCAGAGCAGACCATGAGCAGAACGCTGACCATGCTTTCCAAACGGAACAGCCCTGCGGCTTCATCTACATCCACCTCGCTCAGTGATAAAAGGAGAAATGAGGAGAATCTGCAAACAAGAGCGATCATGCCCTAACGTGTGTTTGGCTGCTGCTAACAGCAGAAGTGATGCAGACTGAGTCAGCGCGCTGGCTTCAGGACACGAGCAGGCTTTCAGGTGATTTATAGAGGTGGGGAAGTCAGACGTGAGGCCTCGGGTTACACAGACCCGGCAAAACAACAGCACTTCCCTTAAGTCTGATGAACATTTGGACAGGAAATCCACACAGACGAATCCATCCAGACTTTCACGCTCCTGGTTGTTCTGCAGTTGTGAATTCAGACTCAGAGTGGAGAAGACCTTCTTCCCACGTTCCTGAGCTCCTTTGCTCCTGGAGCTTCTCCCAGAGGGAGCAAGCACTGCATGTGTGGAAGTTCCTGGGAAGAAGTGTAACTTTTCCTGAATCTGTATGCACTGATCAAAGCTGCCTCTTTGACTGCACAGGATTTTCCTGCAGTTTTTTCAGGCCAGCAGCTGTTGGTGCAGACAGCTGCAGCGGCCGTTCGCTGTGGCCCAGAGGCAATTAAAAAATCAAGCCAGTGTTGTGTTTTAGTTGATCCATCGCTATTTCTACACATAATCCCCTCTCTCATGCCTCCACACTCTCTAACGGCACACATGCCGCTGCCGGCCCTTTCTCGGGCCTGCTCGCATTTGCTCATCCACTCTGAGAATGCCAACTGTTGGAGTGGAACGGCGAGTTGTCTTTTTTTATGAAATCCCTCAAATTGTGATGACATGACAACAACGGATTTGAGGCATTGTTGATGCCGGAGCCGAGAGGAGCCACGCAATCTCCAAGACTTACTGCTCCACACATTTTTTCCATATCTGCTCCTGTGGAGGAATGCGACCACACCAAGTCTGACTGGCGTCACGGCGGCATTCAGCGGGGGTTAAATCGAGCCGAGGCCATGCCTTGTGCCACGAGCACTGGTGCATTCTTGAGAGTCCATGTAAACGCTCGCACTCATGCCAGAGCCCTGCATGCTCAGTTGTGCTTGTTGCTGTTGAACATGCACACATGCACAGTTGTTCCCGCCTCTCACAGCACACGGCAGGTGTGAGCCGCAGCTCCTTCCAGCTGGCCCGGGCCCTGTAGCCGAGCGACGTTCTCAGAACAGCTTTTCCATTGTTTTTTACTGTGTGTGCTCTGCTGGATCCACTCTGGAAAATTGGACTGGATTAAGTCTTTGGCTGAGGCTGCACGAGCCTCCTGACATTTACCACATGTGGCCTCCAAGCATCCCTTCTGACAGAACCGGTTCTCACATCACATTTTCCTTCTTTGCTTAAAAAGCAGCAGAGTTCCTGAGTGTTCCAGAGTTCCGAGTTCATCCTTCCTGCATCAAGCTGCAGAAATGCATTCAGTTTACCGGAACAGCAAAAGCAGCTTAATGTTTGTTCACCTTCAGTGTTGTGTTTTGCTGACAGAAACAGGATTCCGTTCTTTGTGAGATAAAAGGAACAAAAAATACTTCGCACAGAATTTTTGTACTTCAGTAAAGTGAACTGAAGTACAAAGAAAAAGGCTTTTGAAAATAAAGATTCAAAGTTGTCATGAAGGTTTTCATCTTCATGGACTCGTTTATGAAAAGCTACAGATTTTCTGCTATCAACGGAAGAAAAGGAAAAAGAGAAAGGATTCCAGCCGTGAGCGGCGGCGGTCCGCAGGGTCTACACGCTCCGCACTCCTCCCTCTGACCCTGTTCCGGTATTCCAGTAAAATTGTGCAAGCAAGTAAAGGAATGCCACGTTTGAGAGCTTGCCACACTAACTTTGTTTAAAATCTACAAACTTTAGAACTAAGAGTTTTTCCAAGGAGTAGCTTCCCTTTGATCCTGGAGGAGTTAGGAGGCGATAGATCCAAAAGATCGGAACTAGGAGTTTCAATGTAGAATTTAAGAAAAATGATTTTTGTTTTGGAAAAGTCAAGATGGTGGCCTCTCCCTGAAGTCAAAGGGCAACCAAAATTAAGTTGTGGTTGTGGACTTAACCTGGTATAAAATCTTGTGAAAATTTCTTTTCCAATATCGTGGGAAAAGTCACACTTTGTCTCAAAACGGCCGCCTTGCTGTAGGTCCTGTGCCCATCCCATGATGATTGAACATCACATCTCAGAATGATGGGAGGGGGGTCATTGCAGAACTCTGATGACTCCCCCCCATCATTCCTATGAAACAGAGGCTGCAGAGCAGGTCAAACACACCTCCTAAACCAAAGACTTCTCCATGTGTGGACCGCACAGAGGAAGCTGATCTATTTCCAACTTCCTGTGGAGTCTTGTCTGATGGTTGCCGGGAATGGAGGGCCTGTCATCTCCCATCCCCCCAATCCAGACCTGTCGGCCACATGTGCGCCGCCGCTTGCTGCCACTCGCTGCCCTTTGTCTTCTCTCAGCGGCGGGTCGACAGATGAACCTTCCTAGAAATCTGTCAGATTACATCCTGACTGCTGCTCAAACCACACAGTTCAGACGCGGGTCCAGAATAAAGTTCTCCTCCTTATTTCCAGCCGCCCTCCAGGTCTGACTGTAGCATCTCTGTTGTGATGGCGAGGGGGGGTCAAAGCTCTATCAGCCTCTGGGTAATGACCGACAGCGTTCCACACCGTAAACGCTGCTGCAGGACCAGAGATGGCACCAGCAGCAGCTGGAAAAATGTGAGTTCATGCGATGTTTAGGGGGGGGGCCTGGTGGGATCAGGAAGAATGAAAAACTGAAGCAATTTGAGAAGCAGGGGCCTCTGTCTGCAGCTGTGGACTCACTTTTCCTCTCCTAGCTGCACAGCTGCAGACCGCAGACACTGCAAGTATTTACGCCTGACCCCCCACACCCCCCTCAACGTTTCAACCCATTGATGTTTGTTTGGCACACATGGACTCTGTTGGGCCAAGCTCAGTCGGCTAACGCACCGAGGAGAACGTCTCCAGCATATTCTCAGGGTGTTAGCCTTTTCTCCATCCACCTTCAAAGACAAAAATCCCAGCTTCTACAGAGCGTTTTGATTGGTGGTGAGGCGCTGCCTCAGGCCGCTGCCTCAGGGCGCTGCCTCACCGCGCTGCCTCACCGCGCTGCCTCAGGCCACTGCCTCACCGCGCTGCCTCACCGCGCTGCCTCAGGCTGCTGCCTCAGGCCACTGCCTCACCGCGCTGCCTCACCGCGCTGCCTCACCGCGCTGCCTCAGGCTGCTGCCTCAGGCCGCTGCCTCACCGCGCTGCCTCACCGCGCTGCCTCAGGCCGCTGCCTCACCGCGCTGCCTCACCGCGCTGCCTCACCGCGCTGCCTCACCGCGCTGCCTCAGGCCGCTGCCTCAGACCGCTGCCTCACTGCGCTGCCTCACCGCGCTGCCTCACCGCGCTGCCTCACCGCGCTGCCTCACCGCGCTGCCTATACTGAAACACAAGCACCAGTGGGAATGGCAGCAGATGGATTTTGCTTTTTATTGGTTTAAAGTCTTTTGTGCGCCTGGTTTATCAGCAAGAAAGAACTTTGCTGTTCCCTGCCAGGACCACACCGTGCCGCCCCATGCAGAGGGTGGGGGCTGTTGTCCATTTGTAGGCTGAACCAGAGGACGGGGGGGTTTCATGTGGCACCACTCTGAGAGCTGAGAGCTGAGCGCTCCGCCGACGCACTTTGGTTGCCAGATCACAACCAGATGTGCCAAGTGTGTCCAAACAGGAATGACTGCATGAAGGCAATTTTCAGCAATTTGTCAGATTTTAAAGCACCCCCCTCCTCCCCCAACCCATCCCCCACCCGCCGTCATCTCCTGACAGACAAATAGAGCTGTTAGCGGGATCATTTCTGACTGCAGAACCGTCTGCTGCAGAACCGTCTGCTGCAGAACCGCCTGCTGCAGAACCGCCTGCTGCAGAACCGGCCGCTGCAGAACTGGCTGTTGCAGAACCGGCTGCTGCAGAACCGCCTGCTGCAGAACCGCCTGCTGCAGAACCGTCTGCTCCAGAACCGGCTGCTGCAGAACCGGCTGCTGCAGAACCGCCTGCTGCAGAACCGCCTGCTGCAGAACCGGCTGCTGCAGAACTGGCTGTTGCAGAACCGGCTGCTGCAGAACCGCCTGCTGCAGAACCGGCTGCTGCAGAACCGTCTGCTCCAGAACCGGCTGCTGCAGAACCGGCTGCTGCAGAACCGCCTGCTGCAGAACCGCCTGCTGCAGAACCGGCTGCTGCAGAACTGGCTGTTGCAGAACCGGCTGCTGCAGAACCGCCTGCTGCAGAACCGTCTGCTCCAGAACCGCCTGCTGCAGAACCGCCTGCTGCAGAAGACTCAGGAAAAGCGATCTTTTAGTCAGACCATCACAGCTGGAGATCAATAGGAAACACAGAGATTCTGCAGACTGTGAAGGAGTCATTCTCTGTCCTGGGCTTGGGGGTGTTGGGGATTCCTGCCCGCCCTGTGAAGGCCTCCTGCACAGGAAATTGAGAGAAGTGGTTGATATTTATAGCAGCTGTGAGAAGACCAAACTCCGGAGACTGAAGGATGAAGAGGAAGGGCGATCCCTCTGTTCCCTCAGCTGTTCTGAAACCTTCACAAGTAACTAAAACTTTGGTTCTTTGACATGACTCCAACTCAGACCTTCCTCTACACGTCTCTCCTGATGCAAAGATTTGTCAGATTGAGTTCAAGCGATTAGAGTTTGGTGGAACACAAACCCAAGGATGGAGCTCGGTTCCATCTAGAACCAAACCAGAACCTCCTTCAGAAGCTGAGCGTGAATGTGACTCATCTGGCTGCTGATCTTTTCTGCAGGCCACTTTTGGATGCAAAGCTGTGTCCTTGGGGACTAATGAAAGAGACAACTCACTGGGGGGGTTCATCATCCAGCCAGTCATGGGTCTTTTTGCTCCTCATTTTCACGAGGTTCAGCAGCAGGTTTCAGCTCAGGTTCAGCACCAGAGTCTGTTTGTATTTGTTGCCTCATTGCTCTGGAATCCAGAAGAAACGTCTGTTTTGTTCATCTCACTCACAGCGCAGATCATCTCGCTCCAGCGTTTAGACGGCACCGGAAACCGAACAAACATGAGACCTTTCCGGCTCCACAGAATCAACTCTGCTGCGGTTTGGTAGAAAGCAGTTTATGCTTCCACCTCTACAAGCAGGAACCAGACTCGTGTGGACTGGAAAAACGGCAGGAATCAAGCTCGCTGCTCTCAATAAAACTGCAAGTCGTGGGTCTTCCTCCTGGGGGGGCACAGGTGTGTGAAAACTGCTGAGCGGTGGACAGAAAGGTTCAGGAATCTGCCTCTTGGCGGGGGGGCAAAGCTTCAATTTAGATTCAAGCTTGTGAGAAAAAGAGCTTGTTATTATTTCCTTGCTGAACCATGTGACCATCATCTGATCCTGCGTCTTTGCTGCGCTTGCGTGTGTCTGCATGTTTACTTGAAGGTCACGATGGGGTTGCGTCCGTCAGGATCCTGCCTGGATGAAGCCACAGCAGCACCAACGTCTGCAAAGTGGCAAACAGCCTTCGTTTTTGCAGCCATGTTGATGCATCGCATGGGGTCATCGTATGTCCGGATAACAGAACACGTTTATTCTGCTCTGATGCTCCCGTCCTGAGGGCTTAGGCTCCATGGCAGCTGCTGGACGCCACCTGTAGCCACACCCCCTTGTTATTAGTGTTTTAGTAGTTTAATCTGTAATAAGAGAGGAGAGAAGAACAACATCCTCCATCTTTGCTTCTTCACCGCCGTCTGTTTCGGCTGCAGCTTCAACCGTCCTGATGGAGGCGATCAGTCAGAACCAGTTCAGCTCAGAGTTTCAACAGATCAGACATTGAGACTTTCTTAGTGAGACATAAAGCATTTCCAAACATTCCAGCCTGTTTTTGTTAGAACTGAATCCTCATGAGTATGAAGAAGAAATTCAGCAGGAAGAATGTTGGCCAAACTGGAATCCCTGATGGAAAACAGCTCTCATCTGTTTCAGAAGATAGTGGAGGTGCTGAGCAGCTCCTTCAGCAGCGACTGGTCCACCTGCAGTGCAGGTAGAAGCCGTCCTGCAGGTCACTGCAGCACGGCTCTTCTGCTTCCAGTCTTCCTTTTTTCTGCCTTTGCATAGATCGTGTATGTAAGTAGAGACTTTTACACAGCAAAAACACAAAATGTCACCAAGTTTTTTGTCTAGATTCTAGTTTGAATGTTTTATTACGGCGGTGAAGAGGCAAAGATGGAGGCTGTTGTTCATGTAACTTTTCCATGAGATGGAAGCACTTTTTTAATGTTGAACATCTTGACCATCTTGAATCATTTGATGTTAAAAACACCTTCTTTAAGCAAAGATACGTTTTTATTCTTCATATTTAACAGTGACGGTTTCAACAGACAGGTTAACTTGAATGAAGAGAAACTGGAAAGTTTTATTTGGCTGTTCACAACAGAGCAAATGAACAACAGGACAGAAGTGTGGAAGGAAACATACTTTTACACGTCATTCTAAGACAAAAGTAGAACAAGATTATGGTCTAGAAATGAAGTATATTAGAATAGAATATATTTGTGTGTTTGTACATATTTGTATTGTATTTGGATAAATACACCTACTTTTAAGATAAAAGAGCTCTTTATTTAAAAATACACAATCATTCCAAGACATAATATTTCTAATTCTCTTCCCAACAAACCTAAATATGAACAGTTATTTCAAGCATTAACTCTCTTTAAAGAGCAGAGCTTCACATTTTGTTCAGATTTCACCAAAACAAATTCTACTCGATCTTTTGGCAGATTTTTTCCCCTACAAGGTTATGAATGTTTGAACATTTCTTCCACAGCTGCGTTCACACAGCCCTCGGTAATGTAACAAATGTGCGTTTCAGGCTTTTACGTTCAAAACTCTCGCGTTCACGTCTCTCCGCACGTTTTTCAGTCAGATTTCAGGCTCTCTGTCTAAAAGGTGTAGCCATTGAGTGCGCAATGAAAGTTAAACCAGTTGAACTTTGACCAATCAAAGACTTAGATTAGGTCATGACGAATGGATGGCGTCCCTTTTAATTCACTGAGGTACCAGCTGTTTGGAAATGGATCCTGAAGGAGAACTTTTTCATCGTGGTTTGTGTGAAGGTCTTTCATAAACGGGTGCAGAGCTGTGAAAGAAAAAGCCTGGAAAAAGATTCAGCAGATTTACGCCGCTTTGACATTTCACACCAGACCTCTTCCAGCTGTAGCTGGAGGAAGGAGAGGAAGCCCCTCCCTGCTCGTCCAGTGTGAACCATGTACATTTAGCGCGTCACCTTCCCGCTGTGTCTGCAGCTTCAGAGTCTTTTGTTTCATTTTATTTTTTCCTTTGCCTTCAGTTTTTACAACATTTCAAATTTTCTTTCTTTGCATCTTGATGCTTGATCCCCGAGTTGTTGCAACAATTAAATCTCCCCACAGTGGGATCAATAAATGTCATTTGATCTTTAAAGTGTGTTTTTAAACTTGTCTTCGCTCAGACCTGCAGATTTTCTCGTCTGAATCGGAGTTTGAGATGTTTTTGAGCCTGAAAGGCAGACAGGTCTGAGAGTGTGTTCGTAATTTGGAAACTTGGTTGTAGGGGTGACTGGTGTCATATCCCACAATGCACTGCTGAATTCCTTTAACATGTGGTGAGTCAGGAAAGGGGTGGTTGACCTATGCCTTCCCACGAGCCCCCTGGGATCAGCTCCGTGAGGCTGGAGAAATCCGGGATCAGTGCTGGGAGTGCTGTGCTGGCTTGTGACTGGAATTGTAATCGTGTTATTCTCCTGAATGCTCCCTCTTTTCCTCCCTTCCTCTCCATTCTTTCACTGCCGTAAGGTTTCTAATTTGAGTTCCCATTTTCCCGTCCTGCGTGTGTTTTCGACGGATTCCTCCCAGCACAGCGTTGACTCGGCACATGTGATCCATTAAGAGACAGAAGGAGGAGAAAGTGCAGGAAGCTGAGGGTGAAGCCTGTTGCTGTTTCCTCGCTTCCTGAACGAACACGTTTACTTCTCTCTGCTTCAAAGCTGTGACTGCAACCTTTTCCTCTTTTCACCACGATTTTGACAGAAAATGGATTTTTAAAAACTGAAAAACCTCTGACTTCACTGAGAAAGTACTGCACAGGAAAAAGTTCCATTTCTGAAATTCTGTGTTTTCTCACGAGTTCTTTTCTTCTTAGGTTACATTTTTGGATGGAATTCAGAAATCTGCTGATAAAACATTCAAGCCCACATTTTTGAAGGTGTGCCTCTGGTGTGAGAGGTTCACAACAGTTTTTAGTTTGGTGATTGTTTTAATCCAGATCATTCCAAACTGAACGATTTCGTTTAACATTCCTGTCTGTGGAAACCGGGTCACACCTGCTATGAAATTATCCAAAGAAGACCCGCCGTGATCCAAATGGAGCAGGAATGATGCCCCTGTGTTTAGTGGTCCTGGAGGAACCGTCCCGCCTCCTCAAATGATTCTGCAGGAATCCCAAACATGACGCTCTTGTTCAACTGAGCCCTGAAGTTTGATGGCTTCCAAGAAATGTTCACATTCACCGGAAGTTAAGTATTCAAGCATGAAGCATGAAGTGCAAACATCAGGAGTGACTCCCCGATCAGAGGAGAGGAGTGAGGGTCACACTCTGAAAGTGGGTTACGGCGGAGCAAGAGGCCCGATGGGGGGGCTTCAAGAGGGGCCAGCATTAGTGGGGGACAGAGACGGGAGACACAGGCAGCTGTGCTGTGATGAACACAAAGTCCTTTTGTGACCTGCCAGCAAGAATCTGGGACCAATTATCTGTGTCTGTCTGTCTGTGAAGCAGGAACGTTGAGGGGGGGGCTCCATCAACTCGTGGAAGGTTTTTGATCTGGATTTCACAGATTTTTATATTCTTACTTCAGAGAAATTCAAAGTTTTCTTTTCTTTTGTGGCTCAGAAAAACCTGATTAAAAGATTAAAAGTTCATCAAAAACAAAATTCATTTCCTATCATTTCTGACAATATCTGTAACTTATATCTTTTCAATTTTACCACTGTCACAGCGCACTTTTTGTCTTTAAACATTCAAAGGAACAACTGAGGTTGTCTCAAAGTACTGCACAAAAGACAGGTTTAAGCCTTTGTCCCTCCTTACAGGTGGACACGGGCGTCCTCCTACGTCAACACACAAGCGTGAGGAAGGGAAGTAGGTAAGAGACATCAACCCCTAAATCTGCGCTGTTCACGTGATACGTGCACACTCCTCACTGTGTTTACAAATAAGGAAATTAACAGTCAGAGTGTGGTTTGTGTGGACATCCTACAGGCGTCCTGCAGACACTTACAGATGACGTGCAGCAGTAGTGCGCGGTCAGTAAGGAGCCAGTCCTCACACCTTACTAACGAAGAGTGTGGTGTAAGGACACTGTACCACAGCATCACCTGTACGTCATGAGTGTGTGGAACTTCCATTACTCTCACAAATGCTTTACGATACACTTACCACACATGACAATGGTACATTCCATTCTTATGATGTCCTTTGAGGCGGCTGTAGAGCCTCACCTGCGCTCACCTGAAGATGCAGCCGCTCCTCAATGACGCACAAACACACACCTGTGCAGGTGCGAGTCAAAACTAGACTAAAGCTTTATTAATCATAATTCTTTTAAATTAAATTCAATCTGAATCATTCCAGTGATGGCAGATGAACTGATTCCGGCCTGTATAATTGACCAACAGATTACCTGGGGGGTTCTGGTATAGTCCCTGTTCTGAGAAAGCAAAGGGTGACAAACATTCAGTAGAACCAGATTCAGTAAGGGAGGGGGGTTCCTCGGCTGGGATCGTTTGGAGTCGGAGAACAAGAGAACCTTCACTTTAACAGACCTCTATTTGTTCCTGTCTTTGTTCTTTTTCAGCGTATTTTGTTTTACTGTAAACAGATGCAGTAAACATGACTGTTTTAGGAGAACGTTCTGCTGCAGCTGGAAATGGAATCTCAAGAACCCAAACTTTTTTTCATATCTTTCAGTGGATTTCACAAAAGTTGATTAAAATTCTAGTCAGAAAAACCACCAGAAGAACAAGCCACCTCGCCGCAAAGTCCTGTAAGGTTCTCTTGTTGATGAAGACGCGGTTCTCTTGTTGATGAAGACGCGGTTCTCTTGTTGATGAAGACGCGGTTCTCTTGTTGATGAAGACGTGGTTCTCTTGTTGATGAAGACGCGGTTCTCTTGTTGATGAAGACGCGGTTCTCTTGTTGATGAAGACGCGGTTCTCTTGTTGATGAAGACGCGGTTCTCTTGTTGATGAAGACGCGGTTCTCTTGTTGATGAAGACGCGGTTCTCTTGTTGATGAAGACGCGGTTCTCTTGTTGATGAAGACGCGGTTCTCTTGTTGATGAAGACGCGGTTCTCTTGTTGATGAAGACGCGGTTCTCTTGTTGATGAAGACGCGGTTCTCTTGTTGATGAAGACGCGGTTCTCTTGTTGATGAAGACGCGGTTCTCTTGTTGATGAAGACGCGGTTCTCTTGTTGATGAAGACGCGGTTCTCTTGTTGATGAAGACGCGGTTCTCTTGTTGATGAAGACGCGGTTCTCTTGTTGATGAAGACGCGGTTCTCTTGTTGATGAAGACGCGGTTCTCTTGTTGATGAAGACGCGGTTCTCTTGTTGATGAAGACGCGGTTCTCTTGTTGATGAAGACGCGGTTCTCTTGTTGATGAAGACGCGGTTCTCTTGTTGATGAAGACGCGGTTCTCTTGTTGATGAAGACGTGGTTCTCTTGTTGATGAAGACGCGGTTCTCTTGTTGATGAAGACGCGGTTCTCTTGTTGATGAAGACGCGGTTCTCTTGTTGATGAAGACGCGGTTCTCTTGTTGATGAAGACGCGGTTCTCTTGTTGATGAAGACGCGGTTCTCTTGTTGATGAAGACGCGGTTCTCTTGTTGATGAAGACGCGGTTCTCTTGTTGATGAAGACGCGGTTCTCTTGTTGATGAAGACGCGGTTCTCTTGTTGATGAAGACGCGGTTCTCTTGTTGATGAAGAGGCGGTTCTTTTGTTGATGAAGACGCGGTTCTCTTGTTGATGAAGACGCGGTTCTCTTGTTGATGAAGACGCGGTTCTCTTGTTGATGAAGACGCGGTTCTCTTGTTGATGAAGACGCGGTTCTCTTGTTGATGAAGACGCGGTTCTCTTGTTGATGAAGACGCGGTTCTCTTGTTGATGAAGACGCGGTTCTCTTGTTGATGAAGACGCGGTTCTCTTGTTGATGAAGACGCGGTTCTCTTGTTGATGAAGACGCGGTTCTCTTGTTGATGAAGACGTGGTTCTCTTGTTGATGAAGACGTGGTTCTCTTGTTGATGAAGACGCGGTTCTCTTGTTGATGAAGACGCGGTTCTCTTGTTGATGAAGACGCGGTTCTCTTGTTGATGAAGACGCGGTTCTCTTGTTGATGAAGACGCGGTTCTCTTGTTGATGAAGACGTGGTTCTCTTGTTGCTTATTTGACTTTCACACAAAAACTTATTTTAGTTCTGGCTTTCAATAAAAATCTATGGTTTAAGACCATATTGATTTACTGCCAAAAAAAAGGAAACCACAGACTCAAGCCTTCATTGGTTCTTCATGACCCAAAAGCAGATTTTAGTCATTGCACCAAGAGATTCTGAAGGTTCTGGTGAACCCAGACCCGGCGATGGGCTTGCCAGCGCCTCTGTGGAGCTCTCCAACACAGAAACATGAGCTCCTCGCTCAATATCGTCCATGTTTTCCATGAGGTTTCAACAGATGAGGTTTGTCGGCGGTTGCTCCGCGGCAACAAGGCGTTGAACAGTAAATTTGACGCCTCGGCCGGGTCCGGAGCGAATGCAGCATGAAGAGGATTTTTGTTGATGTGACGCCCATCTTCTAAAAAGTTTTAACTGGGGGCATTTCTTTATGATAATTTTACTGTCACATTTCTTTAATTGACAAAAAACTCAGCCGGCAGCAAACCCAGGATGAGCATCTGGAAGATTGAGAAGAACCCAGCAGCCTTCTACTGAAGGTTGATTACTCTAAAGACAGAGCTGCGGTGAATCCTCTGCTCCAACCAAACTCCTACCTTTTTGTGATTGCTCTGTATAAATACAGGCCTGTATCTGCTGCAGCGGAACCATTAAAGCGGCTGACAGAAGATTCCCTCAGCTTCTGTTTCAGGTGAATTTGAGGAATTCCTTCACTTTTAACCCTCAGACTTGAAGCAGACTCATGTTAAGATTTAGCACATACCTAAAACACACATCACCAAAAGTCAAAGAGTTGTGGTTGACAGCTTGGGGGCAGGACTCTGGTATCAGTGGGTTTGCAGTCCCTTCAACGGCGTCCAGGTTCTGGAGGATCTTTGCAAATGCAGGAGGAACTGTTGTCTGAAGTTGGGTTGCTACTTCCTGCTGTTCTTGGCCTTCTTTCCTTCTGCCTCCTCCTGTTGAGAAGAAGGCTGTGCTGTGGGTGATGGGGGGTATTTGGCAGCAGTCCAGGCCACACATCTGCCCCGCTGCTGTTCTTCTCTGACGCCCCCCCAGCTGACAACAACCAACAGTAAGGTTCAGTCGTGAGCGCGTTTCAGGAGGTGTTTAAGTCTGCAGATGTGTCACAGTGTGAGTGACTGACGGGCTGAGACATCTCTGAGGAACAGAATTATGCCCCCCACTCCCAGGGCAGTGCCTGATGAGAAGGATGTATTCACCCTGGAGCAGATCTGACTCACAAACCCAGAAGAAAAGAGGAACATGAGACATAACCAGCAGAACCACAGAACTGAACCTCCTGGTATCATCTTAAGTTTACAGAAAATGATTGAGGAGAACTTTGTCATTTTTACACCGATCCTTATTCAGCTGTGAGAAGGACGGTTCTCCAGCAGTGGCGTTGGTACCAGACTAAGCTTCAGTCACACCGAAGACCATGAAGGCACAGACCCGTTCAGGAGCACGGAGGTTTCAGGTGAAGCTGTTTGGACCAGAAGGAGCTCCTGGAACCGACTGAGATGGAGAGAAAGGTAAAAAGGAATGAGGAACGGATAATTAGGGAGGACTAATCAGTCGCTGTGTAGCCAAGTGCATCCACCCCTCACTGGTGCCAGTGTTTGCACTGTGCTTGAACCTGTGCTGAATGCCAACGGCAGATAATTATAAACCCACAGGCGGCCCCCCCTGTGCAGAGGGAGGAATGGAGCCTCAGTCAGGCCTGAACTCCTGACCTTCTTCACACACCAAGCGTCTGTTGTGGGCTTTGGGAGGTGCAAGATGGGTCACAGCAAGAGAGGCGAGGGGGAGGGCGCGAGAGAGGGGGATGGGGTGCATCAGGGAGGGTGGGGGTGCCCAAAGGAGGAGGTGCTCCATGAAGGGAGTTGGCATTCTTTGGTGGAAGCTCCTGTCCTGACCAGCCCCACGAGAGAACCCACAGTGAGTGAAATCCTTTTGTTATCAGGGGGATGCTGCCTGTTCTGCCCCTCTGTGTGGTGGGGGGTCCTTTCTTTGACCCCAAGTCTTTGTTACTTTTTGTTAATGGTTAATTGTTTCCATAAAGGATTCTTAATTGCTTGAAACTCTGATATTTCGCTGGGTTAGGATGGTGTTACAGTGAAGCCGCATCGATTTCACAGAAGAATGCTGGATTTTGTGGAACTTCAGTCGATTGTTCCAAAGAGTGACTCATTATGCAAAAGGAAGAAGTGTGGTTTAAAAGATGCATGCCTTTACACATATAACTGTCAATAATCTTCACTCTTTCATTTTCTTCAGTTGGGTTTGGGGTTTGCTGAAGTTCATTATTTATCCTGTAAAATCAGGTTCATATATTGACTACTTGTTTTATCAGATGAAATCCTCTAGATTGAACTGAGTCCCACATAAACACAAACATTCCCTAAAAAAGTTGTTTTAAACAGCTGCAGGCTGAAGGTCCTGGTTCAAATCCCAGATGGGTTCTACTGTGTGGAGTTTGTTCTATTCATGTGGGCTTTTTTCAGTTTCTCCCCCACAGTCCAACAACAGGCTGCAAGGGTTCATGTGTTTGTGTAAGACCTGTGTTTGGAGACCTGCCCAGAGTGAACCCCAGCTTTACTCAACAGCAGCCTGGTTGTCTCAAGTGACCCCGAGGTGGATGGATGGATGGATGGATGGATGGATTGGTAGATTCAATTCAGTTCAATTCAGTTTTATTTCTATAGCCCTATATTACAGCCATAGCCGTCTCATTGGACTGATTATCAAAATATTGCAAGAAGCAAAAATAATTATTAAACATGTAAAAGTAAACAATAGCTGGATAAAAAACAGACTAAGCTGAACAGACATCTCTGTCCTTACACCCTCCTTCGCCGTGAGGAAAAACTCATAAAAAACCCCTATCTTTTACCTTTTTTTTGTTGGGGGGGGGGGCTAAGAAACCATGTGGGTTTCCCACATGGAGGAGAGATCCTCAACCCCGGACAGACAGGTGATGTACTAGAACTAATAAAAGAAAAGTGAGCTTAATTCATTCTACAACTACATGGTTGAATAACAAATATATTCCTAATAAACAATGACGTTTAGATAAACAGCTACAAGTTAAGATAATAGCTAAATATTTAAATAAACAACAACATGTTTGAATAGTGTAGCAGATGGGCTTCATCCAGTAGGAGCTGTGGAAACAGCTGGGGTTGCTGGAAGAGCCAAAGGCAGGAGAACAGGCGATCCACCTGGAATCAGAAATCTCTCCCACTCCCCCGTAAGGGTGTGGGAAAGAGGGACAACATGTGAATGGCACCAAACAGATGCATGATAAACCAAATAAAATAAAGCAATGGCAGATGGTAAGTGATGTAATGATAATGTAATGTAGATGGATAGGTGGATGGATGGATGGATGGATGGATGGATGGATGGATGGATGGATGGATGGATGGATGGATAGATGGATTGGTGGATGGATGGATGGATGGATGGATGGATGGATGGATGGATGGGTGGGTGGGTGGATGGATGGATGGATGGATGGATGGATGGATGGATGGATGGATGGATGGATGGATGGATGGGTGGGTGGATGGATGGATGGATGGATGGATGGATTGGTAGATGGATGGATGGATGGATGGATGGATTGGTGGATGGATGGATGGATGGATTGATGGATGGATGGGTTGGTAGATGGATGGATGGATGGATGGATGGATTGGTGGATGGATGGATTGGTAGATGGATGAATGGATGGATGGATGGATAGACTTTATTGGACTTTATTTTTCGTATATACAGAGGGAGAATGAGGTTTTAGAAATAGGGGGCAGAAGGGTACAAGAACTGGAAAGGGGGTAAAGAGGTAGGAGCATGACTTAAGAAACACATAGGAGGGGGTAGAAGTACAAGCAATAAAAGGCGTTAAAAGTGTTTGCAGGTTTATCATTATAACTTTCACATATACATGTTTATCGCAGACATTACCTTCCCAAAAGTCTGTTCTCTCCTGCCTGGACTCCCATATGAACTGAAGTTTCATTCCATTCCTGATGTTTGTCCACCTTTAGCAGCTTTACAGCTTTAACTCCTCTGGGAAGGCTGACCATAAGGTTGAGGAATGTTTCTAGGAATGTTGGACCATTCTTCCTGAAGCGCATTGGTGAGGTCACACACTGGCGTTGGTGGAGAAGGTCTGGCTCTCAGTCTCTATGGGGTTCAGGTGCAGAACACTGTTGCACAGGTGACGTCCTATGACAGTTCCACACTGGAATTGACTGAGAGCGAAACATTCTTTCACTAAAACAGTCCGCATGTCTGAGGGCTTGATTTATACACCTGTGACCAGGACAGGTGATTCTGACCGTTTGGACGGGGACAGACAATACTTTTGGTCATATAGTGTACCTGTTGGCTGCAAAAACCTTCACACATATGCAGATCAACACATACATGAAACAAACTGATCTCTCCACACGCACATACAGACAAATGTACACACAGACAAACACGTAACGCTTATTTCACTCCTGTACGCAGAAAATCATCTTGTTTGTGCAAAGGTGAGCAGGTATCTGTGTTCAGGTGAGTGTCTATTTACTACCATGGAGGATGTTGTCACAGAGAAAACTACAACCTCCCCCCAGGGTTGATGTGCCGCCCCCACAACAACGCCCATGCTGAAGGGGAAGTAGCAGTGGCTGCCAGGACCCCCCAGGTCACCCGCACAAATAATCAAGGTTAGTGAACCCATAGAGACACATTCTTGCTGTTAGCTGCAGTTGCACGTGGACATCATGTGGTCGTCATGGAGGTGTTTGTTTGTGTGATTGTCTGGAGTGAACGGAGCAAAAGCAGCATAAAAAAGCCCAGAACTGGACTCTGTTGGTCTCTTCTCTTGGAAGAAGCTGGTCTGAGAGGATCCCTCCCACATGGAGAATATTACATGTAATCACTTCCATTTGCAGGCTGTGTCAGTCTCACTGTCACTCCGTCTCCCCCTGACTCCTCCTCACCATGCACTCATCCATCAGCACTAAAACATCCAAAATGTGGAGGAAATCCTTCCCATTCATATGGATGGGGAATTGGGAATGCATGTTCCTGACATCAGTATGAAACAGTCCTGCTTCCTGTTCCTACAGTTCATGGAGGAAGAGTGTTCACCTTCATCGAATGAGGTTCTTCTGTCCTAGTTTTGAGCTCGTTCATCTCAGCCTTTCTAGCTCTCTGCTGCCAGCCCCCATCCCCCCGTTCTTACTCATCCATCCACCCTTCTTTTTTCCAGACAGACAACAAAGCTTTTCCATGGTTGACCTGCAGTTCACCCTGACCTCCACAGCATCCCAAACCACAGATGGTCAGGATCCAGGGTGCTGCAGAATGCCTGTGTCCTGGTCCAGAGAGGATGTCCCATCACGCTGGAGGAGAGGTCCTCTCTTTTCTCTGAACTCATGTGGTCCTGCGGACTTTGCACACATCCCTGCTGCCGACGTGAAGTTGGAATCATCTCCTCTGCTTTTCTCACGACCCCCATTAGACACAGACACATCTCTGGCCGCATCTGTCATGCAGCAGCAGAAATTATAGCTGACTTAAACCAGACGTCACAGAGACGGTTGCTCTGCAGTTTGATCAGAGGAGCAGCACCTGTTTTTTAATCAATCTTCTGATAAGGGATAAGCTGCAGCCAGATCAAATGTCTGTAAATGTGGAAATCCATATCTCTGTGCAGGAAGGTTTTCTTCAGACCAATTCTTCATCTGATCCCTCAAGGCTTAACTTCCACTGAGTTGCACTCCACGTAATTTCAGCAAATCTCAGAAATCTGGATGTAAATCTGAGGTCACGTTTCTCCAGCTGACTTCACCCTGAAGTCTGAGGGTGGAGCCCTCACCGGTGGAGCCATGAACGTGTCGGGTGGTGTCAGCTCTTCTCGGTTACGTGTAAATAAATCCGGTCTGTTTTGATCGTCTCCACACGGCCAACTTTCCTCACATGGGGACCTTTTATAAAAGTCCCACTCCGATCCTCTTTTGATCTAATCCCAAAGCCTTCCCAGAGGTCTTTAATTATGAATGTGCCGTTTTAGCCAAAATCTAAAACTGTGTCGTTTTCTAGATTATAGTGTCTGCAGAGCAGTAGGGGTTCATTAGAAAGTCACCTCTGAGGTGTGGGCGGGGCTGTTGGTGCACACACACACCCCCGGTCCTCCCCTGTTGCTGAGCTCTCGGTTTACACTTTCTCCCTCTAGCTTACAGCCCCTCACATATCAGAGCTATCCAGCAGTACAGTTTTAATTCAGATTCCAGCTCAGACGAGGAAAACAAAGACGTTCATGGATCTATTTGTTTGTAGGTGAATGTAGTTTTTACGTCACAAACACGACCTTTTTGGTTGCTCCTGATTCACAATGATTTGAATAAAGAAATTTTATATATGTACAAATGGAAGAACTGTTCTGGTCCCAAGAGGTTGTAAATCGTGGACCAGTTGTGGACCCGGCTCCAGATTTATTGGAGATCAATGGAGAAGAAACCGGTACAGCAGAAATGTCCGGTTCCACGCCAAACCAGAACTTCTGGATCTTCAGTTGTAACTGTTGAAACAGGAAGAGGGGCTCAAAATGAAGTTCTTATTTCTTTTAGTCACAGAAATGTCAGCTGAATGATGTAAACAACCAAAGCTTAAACTGTACTCTTTATTTTTCAGACCCCCCCTAACCCTGGTTACGCTTTTCTCCCACTTTCAGCCCCCGCAGCCCCTCTCCTGAAACCAAGTTCTGTGGAAAGTCATTTTCCATCACCCTTTGACTGTGCGCTGAACTGTAAAGCCACCCCATTGGAAACAGAATGAAAGGATGGGGGGGGGGCAAGAAGGAGAATTCTAATTCTCTGCAGGCCTTTGGTATTAACCCAAACACCAAAGCTGTCAGCGGTTCGGAGAGGGAGGTGCGAGGGGCAAACATTCAGTGTTAATTGGCACTTTGTAAGCTCTGAGCTCTCGCTTTGTGAGGGTGGTGGTGGTGGGGGGGGGGGGGGGGGTGACGGCCTTGTTGAGGGTGTTTACGGTTCACTTCTTATCCTTTGTAAATGAAAAAAAGAAGAACTTGTGCCCCCCCCCACCCCCCCCACCCCCCACACACACACATACTCGCCATCCCCCCCCCCCCCCCCCCCCCCCCCCCCCCCCCCCAACCAGATCGCATCAGAAAGAGGAGCAACAAAAGTCCTGAGTCCATCAGGGGGGGTCCATGTTCCACTGGTGTCTGCAGAGACACCTCAGACACACAAAGAAGCCACAAACTTCATTCAGTTTTGTGTCTCAACCACAAAAATATTTGGTTTCTACAAAGATTTGACTGTTTTTGTCTTTATTCCATTATTTCAGGAAAAGGAGAAAGAAGTTGATCTGCAGCCCAATGTCAGACGCGGTTTTATTCAAGATGTTTTATTTACGAAAAATGAAAATCTAAAAGAAAATAACTTTTCTGTTCAAAACGTTTGAAAATGTTTGGTTTTGCTCCGTTTTAATAAAAATGTCCCTTTTAATTAGATTTAGTTCACAAAAACTGTTTTGTGTGTGAAAACTGATTTCACTGTCCTGGTGAAGAGAGAGCTGAGACAGAAAGCAAAGCTCTCCATCTACCGGTGGATCTACGTTCCAGTACTCACCTGAGGTCATGAGCTCTGGGTGACTGAAAGAACGAGGTCCCCATTATCAGTGTTACCAGAACATTACCAGTGTGAGGGCCAAACCCACCATTACAGCAGATGTTCTGCACCATCAGCAGACTTCACTCCTCTTCCTCTTCCTCTGCAGCTCCTTGGTTGCTGGAGTTCAGAAAACAGAGAGATGGCTTAAGGTGTGACTCAGAGCCAAACTTTCATGTTCATGGTTTTCTTCATGTTCCAGGGTGGGAACCGTGTCTTTATGGGGAACAGGCAGATGTGGGTCTCTTTGGTCTTTGGTGAAATCTGTTTTTTCCATTCAGGAGGGAGGAGCCCAGTTTTGGCCCTGAGGCCTGACACTCGCCTGATTACTCACCAGCGTATGAAACACCCCACGCTGCCTGAGTGGATCATTTGGTCTTTGGGTTTCCGACATGGACTCTTTCCATCTGTCCAGCATGGCATTCCTGCTGATTGTTGACAAACTGAAACTCCACTGATTGCATAAAGAGTTCGTTTTATGGCCTTTAGCGCCACCTTCAGTGGAGTTAGGCTGGTGTCCTTATCTTGAGGCCCCTCTCTGCCCCCACCTCCTCCCATGTCCACCTTTGTGTTGCCCAGAAAAAACCTGTTGAGAGAGGTCAGGGGTCATCTCCGCCTTCTCTCACACTTTTTCCATAGGTCCATAGGTCTCTATCCTGTGTAAACCCCCTCATTTTTGTGATGTGATGTTTGACTTGAAGCTCATAATTAAGACAGATGCCTGAATCAAATACTGTGACAGATCAAAGTCTAACCTAAAGAGTGGATAAATGGAGGAAATCCATCTCTAACCCTGTGATGGAGTGGCAAACAGTCCAGGGTGAACTCTGCTGTCACTCAACAATAGCAATAAGTGATCTGATGGATGCAAAGTGGGACATTTAAATGCTTCTTACATTTCTACGTATTTATTCAGATGTTGCTTTAGGCTTCAAAACGGTTTACATTTTAATAGTCAATTCTTCCTGGATTTAGTTCATTTACTTTTTGACAAAGGCTTGAAGACTCTTATCCTCCAAAAAGGAGACTAAGACACCCCCATCACCAGTCAGCTGTAATAGATGAGTTACTGTAGGCCGTCCGCACTGCATGTCTCTGCTGCTATTTGTTGATCATTTTAAAAAGGTTTCCACGTGTTATTAAATGTCCTGCTTCCCTTCCAAACCCAACATTTTTACGTCAGTGGATCTCAGACAGCACTTCTCCGTCTACCTCCAGTCCTCTTTCAGCAGGAATTCCGGCAAGAAAAAGAACGAAATGAACAACGGGATAATCGGCTTGTCCTCGTGGACAGAAGACAGAACGACGTGGATCAACAATTAAGAATGCATATCATTCTCACGGGATTTCAACTCAAACCAAGAGCTAAGCCTGGTGCAGCTAACGTCAGCGTGGAGGCTAGCGGAGCAACAGCTGAGACCGTGGAGAGTCAAGTTGGATCATTCCTCACTTCCAAAGGGATTTCCTTGGATTTGAATAATATCGAGATCTGTCACCCGCTTCCCAGGAGAAAGGAGTCAGATAAACCAGCGATCCTCATCAGGTTTGTGAATCAGAAGCACAAAATTGCTCTGATGAAGCAAAGAAAACTGCTAAAAGGGTCCGAGGTTCACATTAATCATCATTTATCGAAAAATAACGCATTGTTGGCAAAACATGCCCGACTCCTGAAGCGGAAAAGAATAGATCCAGAGCACATGGGTGCTGAATTCCAGGATCTACGTAAAACCAAACGGTCCACTGGACCTGACCAGGGCAATGGTCATCACCAACATGAAAGACTTTGAGAAGTGTGAGGTCACGGATGTCTGAGCCTTTATTTGAAGCAAAATAAGAATCAAAAATGATTTCAAGAAAATATGGCGCCCTGGATTTACCACTAACTCTTAGATCAACTTTGACCTGATTTTCAGCAGTGATTTCTGCCCTGCAGACAACACAAAGTCTGCAGTCATTACAACAAGGAGAACTCTATAAACTCTGTTCTAACCGGAAGGACGGCTGTTAATCAGGAGCAGAACGCTGGAATACCGTCTTGGTCAAAGGCTTTAATCAAATCACTTGACATAGTTCCATGAAATGTGATTAATGTCTAGTCCTCTTTCAGCCATCCTCCAGTCATCCTCCAGTCCTCCTTTAGTCATCTTTCAGTCATTTCCCAGTAATGATGAACATCCTTCTGTGTACACAGAAAAAAGCAGGAAGCTCAGGCGTCAGAGCTGCCCTGTGCTGCTGGAGCAGATGATGGATCTTCCAGATCTGTGTCTTTTGTGCTGTAAGCAGCAGGTTACAAAGGAATCATCAGCAGTGTAGGGCTGTTGGGTGAGGATGGAGGTGGGCTGGACTCTCTGATGATAAAGAAGTGTCTATGGTCTGAAAAATGACATTCTGCCGTCAGCCAACTTTGGGGGTAAGAATGTGAACAGTGATGCTCTTCAGTCTTCTGATCCTCTGATGGTATCAGAGGAGTTTCTCATCCACAAACTGAACTGGATGAAGAGTTCAGGAACATGGTGACCATGTGAGCAGAGCTTCATTTGGAACGCTGCATGAAAGAGAATGTCTTCAGTGTTTGTTCTCTTTTCCGTGCCTGTGCGTTGTTGTTGGCGTGCTGGAGAGACGCTGCAGAGTGCAGAGAGGATCCATCACCCAGCATTAGCAGCACTAATCTGTTGCAGGTGTTCCTGTCTGTGGGCTGCTCTCCTCCCCAGGAGGCCCCAACACGGGGAGAACACGCGTGACGAAGAGACAAAAGCAGAGAAAAGATGAAAATATACTTCTGCAGATTCTGCTTTTACCAACTTCTGGACAAAGGAGAGGGAATGCTGCAGGCCGTCAGAAGACTGCTGAGAGTGAGTCCATTCCCATGCGAGGCTCGCTTCTCCTGAAGCAGAGTTCTTCTGGTTTCAAGCTGCTCTAACTTTCACTGGGCTGACCCAACATGGACAGTTCAGACAGCACAACTGTCCGGTGGGGGGGCGCAAAAAGGTGGTTGAACAATTTCATTTGAAGGAAAAGAGCAGAGGAAATTGATCAGTTCGGATCTTTATTTTATCACCACTAACAGAGGACACGAAAGTCATGATGGTTTCAGCTTTTATTGCAGTTCTTCTGCCCCCATGTGGACTCTGTCTGCAACGACAGCAGTCTGGGAATGACTGGTTTCAGGGGTAAAACACAGAAACATTCCGAGGATTTCTTTAGTAATATTACTGCAACAATCCCACAGTCCGACTGTTAATAAAAAGGATGCAGTTTTAATGTTCTGATAGTTTAAAGATAAACAGCTCAGTGGCTTAAAAAACAAGTGCATTCACAGTGTAGCACACAGATTCTAAGGAATGACATCACTAGGCCTACATTGGTCCATCTTTAGCAGATGTCCTCCTCCTAAAGCTGAGGAACATGCAGGTCTGTTTACTGTGTGTTCATGTGGGCGGTACAGTTAGGTGGTCTTGTAGAACTTCTGGATTATGTAATCTGATAAAGAAGGAGACCAGTCTTTAGTGAGAGCCATGAGCTGCGTAAACCAGGGATAGAAAAGCTCCCTCTGCCTTGTGGCTCCTGTGATGATGATGTTCATTGCGGCGTCTGCTGCAGGGTAAGCCGGCATGTCCGAGAACTCCCTGGAATGCAGAAACAACAGTGAAGTGTTTGAAGGTTCCCTTCCCCTCCTTGCAGCACACATACCTGACTTTCTCCATGGCGGACGCCGTGTCTATGAGCCCCAGGGTGCATATGGAGATGGAAACGTTGCTCTTCTTCATGGCCAGCTCGTGATGAAGAGACCCGAAGAACCCATTCAAGGCAAATTTGGTTGAAGTATATGGAGCCACATAGGGAGTGCTGAGCCTGCCTGTGAGGAGAGATCTGAGTGAAGCTTTGGAACAGATGGAGGGTTTCTGTTTGAAGATGACCTCTACCATGATGACAGAGGAGCCTTTTGGGAACTTCAGTCTTTCAGTCCTGCTAACTGCTGTGTTGTTGCATTTTTTTTCTTTAGAAATGGATCAGAACATTTGACATCGTCATGATGTCAAAAAGGAAAATGAAGATTACTGTGTTACTAAATCAGACAAAATGGAAAAATCAGCTACAAGCTGAACGTACCAGTCATATATGATAGAATTCTGCTATGAAAAAAGCAAATGTGTTTACCGCACAATGAAGAAACGACCACCAAAGCTCCTCCGGTCTGTTCCAGGAAGGGCAGAGCTCTCCCCGCCATCTGAACGTAGCTGTGGAAGTTGATCTTCAAACAGACAGAGAACGTCAGGTCGACCCCCCAGCACCCACGGGCCACCAGAGGCGACTTACCTTCATGAGCTGCTGAACGTGTTCGTGGTCTCCATCCCACATCCTGAGGTAGCTCGAGCCAATGTGGTTTAGAACCAGGTAATCCAAACCTCCCAGCTTCTCCAGAGCAAAATCCACCACTCTGTCAGGGTCAGAATCAGTGCTCATGTCTGCTGCTATGTAAGCAGCTTTCTGAGCCCCCAGACGGAGGCACTTCTCCACCACCTGAGAGACACCATTACTGACAATGATCAAACAGTCCAGCGTGGCGCCACCGATCAGCATGGATGAGTCTGAAATCTTTGATGGATCAATCCGAACAAGCTTTGGCTCCAACTTCATTATTTTGCATGATAACTTCAGCATGTTTAAAGATGTATAAATAAAAACATACATGCTTATACCATGGTCAGGGTGAATACTGGATTCTGATTGGCTGGAGGTGTCCATTAAAAAAAGATAATGTTCACCTAAAAAAGTAGTAGCATAGCCTGAATATATTATGACTCTGACCTAAACACCAGTTGGTAACCGTAGCAACAGAAACTTGGAACATAGATGGACAGATGTTATTCCACAGTTTCTCCCAACAGTAAGACACAAAAAAAGATGTCTGTCCTTCATATGATGGACATGCCAGGATCGAATAGTTTGTTGTCTGTCTCTCTGTCTTGTTTACTCTATTGTCTGATGCAGAGTAAATATGTGTAAATAAATCATGTTATTAATAATCAATTAAAGAAATCGTTTGTCTGTTTGGTCTACATTTAGTGATCAGAGTTGATAGATATTTCTACAATCAAAGCGATCCAGGAAACTACTTGTGGACTTTGTTCCTCAGAAACAAACTTTAGCTTCATCATCTGGACAGAAACATGCAGGAAGAGAAGAACTTTCCCTCTGAAACGAAGCTTTGGATCACTGAACATGACCTTTAGCAGATAAACCACTTTCCTCCTCTGGTTCGTCCTCACACACCAGCTGCAGCATTGCTAGATGCAGGTTACCATGACAACGTGTTGCAGCCTGTGTCAAATAATCACTTCTTGTGACAAACAATTTAATTGTAAAAAAAGTTGTGTCAGGAAGGGCATCCGGCGTAAAACGGCCAAACCAAGTGTCGGATCACCGAAAGTTGATTTTCTCTGGCGACCCCATGACAGGATAAGCCGAAAGGTGAACAGCATTTGATGAAATATTTATCCTTTCGTGAGTGACCAAGGTATCAGCGGGATCACGTCTTTTGAGGCGTCTACTATCAGAAGGTTTTGGATGACGCAGAAACACCCTTTTCCACTTCTATAGGATGGGTCATGCGTCCGTGTCCATTCATTCTGATATCTGGACACCTCATCAGGCGTTACCGTTTACATTGACGTGGTATTTCATTTAAAGACTTGAGCTGTGATGACGGTCACTGACCTGCTGCAGAACTTTCTCCCTCCGTGCTGTAATGACCACCTGGGCTCCAAAGCGGGCGTAATGATACGCCATCTGCTCCCCGATACCTGTGCTGGCCCCCGTCACCAGAACTCTGGCGCCTCTGAGCGCCTCTGGAAGGAAAACCTCTTTTTATCACATCGATTTAGAGACACATTTATGTGACCCTGAACTCATTGATAACAACAGGCTCTTATATATGTGCTATCATAGAAGTGTGCAAATGTCCAACTGCAGTCACTGAGCGTATACAACTGCACCATAAAAAGAGAGCTGCTCTGGGTCCTCCAGAACCTCCTATAGAATCAGGTCAGACTCAAAGTGCAAATGTGTTTGGACCTGTGACCCTGAGCTCTGCTTGAGCTTTGCTGGAGTTTGCTACAGTTAAGGATACTGGTATTACAGGGGCACCTTGTTTAACTGAGGTCATTTCCAGGCACCTTTTCAATGAATAAAACTTCAACTTAAACCTGAACAGCTTTTCTGCATGAAAGCTGCGCTCTCTGAGGTCAGGCCTCTCAGTCACAGCAGCCGATTCTAACCGTTTACCCAGTTTCCACTCCCACATTTCCCAGAGGGAACAGTGTGTGACATGATTTTGTGAACAGATTAACTAGTTCAGTACAGACATGTTCACCATCTCATCCTATTCACATGTTTGAGCAAAGAGGAAAGAACTGGAATCTCCTGCTGAAACTGCAAGAAAAGACATAAACCTGAGGCTCCATTTGGCAAGGAGCCTGCTGTCTCTGAGGAAATGTTATCTTTATTGTCCTTGCTATGGCACACACATCTGAGAACGGTAGATAACTCCAAATAAATTAGGAAATGCCACATGAGCAGTAAAAATGTAGATAAAAAAACCCAAAAAGTGAGAAACAAACAGAAAAATGATTGATCGTCTCTGCAAAATGCAACTTTAGGAAAAGGTCCACCAATATCCACCCTGAGCTCCAAGCTATAACTGAGAAAACAAATCCGATTTCTGCTCACCTGGATGAAACGTGGGTGACGTCCACTTGACAGCTAAATAAACAACACACAAACTGACTATTAGGACTTTAGTTAAAGCCATCTTAGAAAAAGCTGCAGCTGATCTGACTGCTGGGTTTTGTGTGTTTGTGCTGATCTGGGTTATATAACAACTGCTTGTACCCACCACTGGTTTCAGTGAAGTTCGAGGAGGTGCCTTGGAATAATGTGTGAAACGCCCCTTTTCCACGTTTTTTTTTTTCGTTTTGGGCGTGAACTTCACATTAGAAGATTCACATCCACATTAGTTTGAAATATAAATATATATGTATATATATATGTGTGTGTGTGCATTAGACACGTCACTTTAAAATATCTATTTTCTCTTTTTAAAGAAAACTCTATTATTACAAAGAATATTTAAAAACGTTTTTCTGACCGTAAAAAGGCGAGGAGAGACGAAAGTAGTGCTCTGAAGCGGAGTCAGCTTTTCTAGATCCAACTTTATTAACACAGCTGTGGTTGACAGGACAGGAATCCGGTTTGTCCTTCAGTGCAGCTGCTGACTTCGACTCCTCTCAGGTCCTTTCAGAAAGGACGGGATAAATTCAGGATAAATCGGTCACCTGTGGATCATGGCGGCAAGGCTTTTGCCTGTAGTCAAGTTAGTGTATTTTGCTTTATAAATGTTCACGAAGGTTATGCTAAATGCGGGATTAGCCGGCTGGCTAGCTTACCAAAGCTAACACATCTCTGCCATGTTCTTTGCTTATTTAGAGAACGCTTTCATTTAAAAATATGTTCTTTTATTTTGTATCTGAGTCCACAGAAGTTGAATCGAATGCTAATTTACTCATTTGAACTGCGCGCGCGTTGACAGCATTCTAACGTCCATTCTATAATCAAACACCTGATGTTTAAGATATTTGCTGGTGTTTTCATCTCTGTCTCAACGATCTTTGATGAGCTGCGTTTCATGAAAGACTCTCTGGTCACCTGCAGACTCGCCACCAAGGTGGGCATTGCGGGAGGGGCCGTGTATGTGGCCTATGACTCCGGGCTGCTGGGGGGCAGCCAGCAGGGCTCCGAGGCTCTGCAGAAGGCCAGAGCAGCTGTGCCCCCCGCCATCGAGGAGTGGATGAAGTACTTCGGTCTGCAGGTACAATTTATGTTTGAGTGAGTGCTCTTTGTTTTGTTGGGTGGCTGTAGAACGTTTTCCTGAGAATAAAGTTCAAATAAAGCCTTTCCATGACACACGAATGCATTTCACTGTTCCATTCCCTAAAAGAAGACCTCCTCTTTATTTCTCCATCATCAGACTCAGCTCCCAACCATCCCTAACATGGAATTCTCTCCGGTCCAGGCTTGGAACTCTGGTGAGAGCTGACAGACATTTCTGTTTTTTCCTCTAGAGGCCCTTTGTTTTCATCTCACTGCTGTGTTTGCAGAGTTTCTACAGATTGACAGAAGTTAAATATAAGGATTTCTATGACGTTTTCTATAACACTCAAAATCTAATGTAATACCGGTCGTACAAATAAAGGAAACGAACAGTTGGAGTCTGCTGTTTGTTGCTCTACACATGGGGCTGGATCACTAGGATCCTCACTGTGCAAAGTTTTAATGTCCGTTAGCGGGCAGTGCAGTTTGCTGCATAAGGATATTGTCAAAGTTTTAACCACTACAATTAATCCCTAAAACATTTCTCCATGAATCTGCTCTTTCATGTTTTCTTGCACTGACAACCATACGCTAATTAGCTAGCAGACATCGTCATAATTAAGACTACTGGGAACGCTTTGAAAATAGATCAGAGGATGATCAGAGTGGCACTTTAAGAAGATGTAATGCTGTAGAAAAGGCTTTATTTCAGTTCGATGAAATCTAAGACCTTTTCAGCCACTGATTTGTACGTGCACGTCTCCAGTTTTCTACAGTGTTTTTCAAATTCATCTCATGAGAACTTACAACAGTTTGTTTTATTCTTGCAGGAGTGCGGTGGACAATTTCCAGACTTTCTGAAGCTCCAACAAAAGCCAGTGAAATGACGACTCAGGGGTTTCAGTACGTGAGAGAGCTCCTCAAGTGAGCCGGACCACCCCGAGACCCCTGGTGTTAGTTTGACTTTTGTACTTGGTGGCTCACTTTCAGAACAGCCTCCTCCCTCTTCACATGCAAGATGACAGCAACATTACTCCTTATAATTCAGCCCCAGGAAAGCAGTTTGTGTTGGTGGAGAGGCATGTGATGAAGACTGCGTATAATCTAAGGAAACAAAGTTTATAAAGAATCTCTTTTTTTGTGTAAACCCACTAATTTAAACCACCTTCAAGCAGTGCTTCAGTCTAAATGTTCAAGAGCTGTAAATATTGAAGTTGACCTTTTCATGCCTTCTTTAACGTCTCGTGTGCAAGTTCTGGTCACGATAATGTCTCTACAAAAACAAAAAACACACCAATTAAATGCACAAAAACTTTATTTGTTCCATGACATTGACACAAAACACAGGAAACCAAAGCGTCAGTTAGGTGAGACTCTGACAGAACCTCCGGGGCTCCCAGCTCTGATGTTTACTGTCTGTTTTGATTTAAATCTTATTTCCACATGTAGAAATAAAGTTTCCTAAACTTTAGGCACTGTTTCACTGCTTCATGCAATTTTGATGGAGAATCTAGAACTGAAGGGCTAAAGAACTGCAGTTTCAGTATATTGGGTTTGATGACATCACTTCTGCAAGCAAATATTACAATACAAGACGAGATTTGGGGTGAAGGTTACAGTAGTCTTAGGTGGAAGTTGACATGGTTACTACAGATGCTGTTCAGATCATATAGAGAATGTACAGCTTACACACCAGCAGGACTTTCGCCTTTTCTTTCTTCATTTAAAGCATTTTGCCATTTTTTTTAAAACAAAAAGTCTATTCTAGGAAACGAGTTCCTCCTTTACTTGAATATGTAAACGTTACACAATAAAGTGCTCCTCACAATACAACAGTGAGAGAATACAACTGATAAGGATGCATTTTCCATCAAACTAATGGCTGTGCAGCTTCCTGACGCTGTCAAGTGGCTGTTCAGGAAGGGGGACTAAAGAGCAGCTTTCAGAGGCAACAAACTGATTTCAACAGGCCAGAAGGCACTTTGATGATGTGTGCATGTTCACATTCCAATGCAAGGCTGTTCTCTTCATCTAATCAGCAGGGTTTCTGCTCCACGCGCCGTCAAAACACGGGAGCGTTGACAAGAAGCTGGGCAAAGCAGAAATCCAAATGCAGATTCACAACTTACAGCTATGAATGTCAGAACTGAAAAGTCTGGAAAACCGGAATTCCACAAGTCCATCTATTAATGGGATTCTAGGGGCTGCTCTCAGGGTGGACTGGGGGTTCGAGGCCTTTATTCAGAGCTACTGTCTTTTTAAAAGCCATTAAAAAGTGCAGATTTTATTCAATGAACGACTAATGCAAAGACATAACGCAAACAGACCTGAAAAGGGAAAAGCGTCACTGAAACGGAGCTTCTGCTCTGAAGTACGCAGACCCTTCAAAAAAACCCCACAAAAGCAGTTTAGGAGAGCTTCAGCTGTGCATGCAGCTGTGCACCTCTTCAGAAAAGAAGAAAATGCTTCTGCTCTGCATCAACCGACTGGAATAACGACAGAAACCAAACAAGGTGAGCCTAAAGCGTCCATCACGTTCAGTTGGTTTTGACCAGGTCATAAACATGAATATGAAAGTCATCGTCGTATTTGATGTAGTACACAGAGGGCTTGGCCGGCACCTGATAAATGACCAGGCCCGTCCTCTTCACCCCTTTGTCGGTGACGTACTCCACCTGCTTCCCCACCAGACTCTCCGTCTCCTCCCCTGGCTTTCTGTCTGCAGGCAGCAGATGCTTGTTTTCTGAGGAATAGCAAAGACGTGAGAAGAAACGGTCCTGCTGCGGTCCAATGGTACCAAACACCTGTTGCTCTTATCTGAGGATGAAAAGCTGTCATCCCACCAACAATCATTTGTGTTTGAATCGCACTGGTTCCAGGAAGTGATGTGATGCTTTCTATGTTCCCAAGCTCAGAGTTCTGTGGAAAAGTTTCTGAATCTTCTATGAAGTTTCATTTTTTGAACAGAATTATGGAAATAAATGGACTTTTCCATGATGTTCTACCTTTTGAGAAAGGTTCTGTATTTCCATCATTTAGTGTTACCATTTGCTGATCCGATCTGAACACTGAGTCCAAATAAGAAAATATCCTTTGAAATAAATCCATCTATTTGAAGCAGATCTTTAAACCTTTTGTTTTACAAAAACAAGAAACACAAGCAGACGATACAGATTCTGAGAAGGATTGGAACTTTAAAGGTTCTTCTGTTTCTGTGACGTACCTGCTTCAGGTAAGATCCTCAGGTCTCCTTCGGCGTAGTCGTCCCATAGCTGATACATGTACAGAACAGGGTCCTTCTCGTACGTTATATAATACCAGTTGGTCATGACTGGAGCTCTGGAAAGGACCATGCCCCTCCACTCATTTTTTTCTCCATCCTCCTTCTCAAACAGATGCTCCACAGCTTTGCCCACCAGCTCTTCTACCCCCAGGGGCATCTTGATCTTGTTATTTACTGTGGAGACACCGTAGGTTCAGACGGCTGAAAACCACCAAACCTTCTGGTCACAGAAGAAAAGCGTCCGCTGACTCACCAACTTGTTCTGGTAAGACCTGCAGGTTGGAAACCCTTTCATCTTTGAAGAGCTCGATGCCGTAGACGCAGTCAAAACCGTCGTACTTCACCATGAAGAGCGAGGGGCTGACGCTCATTCTGTCCAGCACGGTCCCTTTCCACTTGCTGTGGTTCCCGCGTTCTCGCCAGTTGTGCTGGATTCGCAGGCCCAGGATGCCGTTTGGGTCCAGAGGTGGCGTCTCGCTCAGTTCCCCGCTGCTGCGCTTTCTGCAGTGGTGAGGTCAGAAGGTCAGAGTTCAGCGTGCAGTCAGGGTTTCAATAGAAGCACAGACTTCTGGAGAAACTGCTTCTGACCGCAGTTAAACCCATTTTTAACAAAATGAGGTTCAACACGCAGAACTACGCTGATGTTTCAGTGTTCTCCAGACTGTTCCTCAGTCACATGATCAGCCCAGCAGATGCTACAGGTTTTCATTTATTGTAATCTGATGGATCCAAAACTTCTGGTTCCTTCAAGAACCTTTTAGTGTTAAAAAGATGTTCTTCTTATCATGTCAGGAGGATCCATTCTTCTCCTGAAGCTCCAAACTTAAATCCCTCTTGGACATTTCAACAGATTTATAACATGAAGCCATAATAAGGTCAGCTGTGAGGATCCTGGGGGCCCAACTGCCCCATGGGCTAACAAGGAAACGGCAGTGGTCAAATATGAACAGGAACTCACAATTATGGATAAATCTAGAATCTTCAAATGAAATAAAAAAAGCAGCTCTTAGACAGTCTTACCTGCTGTACACCTCACCTACAGAGGTGTTAAACAACACCGTCTTTCGTTGAGAGTATTTTTATAAAGTTAACTTCAGAGACCGGAAACTATGGACTGGAGTCTAAATGTCAGACTTGGATTTGTGACATTTTTTAAATAACAGGCTGTTAATCACACGTATTTACATAGGTGATGGAAATGTTGGCCACATGTAATACGTGCAGCCAAGATGCACACTGCCGCATTGCCCACACGTATTTTAAGTGCGTCCAAGGCTGGATGTTGTTGTTCTCTATTCGTTATTATTTATCCAGTATTAGATTTTATTTTGTTCATCATGCCTCTGTTTGGTGCAGTGTGATTCATATGTTGTCCCTCTCTCTCAGTCCTCTGAGCGGGAGAGATTCCTGGCGTCTGTGTTCCTGTCTTTGGTTGTGGACCTCCCCTCTGGCTCGTCTCGCACCCCCAGCTGCCCCCAGTTCCATCCGGATGAAGTTCATCTGCTACACTATTCAAACCTGTTGTTGTAGAGCTAGATAAACTAATTCTTCTGTAACAGTTCTAACACATCACCTGTCCGTCCTGGGAGAGGATTCCTCCTTCATGTGGACATCTCTGAGGATTCTTATATTCTCCAAAGATAGGGTTTTTATGAGTTTTTCTCACATAGGAGGGTCAAAGGGCAGGAATACCAGATTACTTTAGTCTGTTTACCAACCCGCTATTGTTTCTATTTTATGATTGACTTTGTGTTCTTAGCATAAGCACCGATGTGAATCCCTTTGAGCCAACTGTGCTGTGATACTGGGCTGTAGAAATCACATTGAAATTGAAGCAGAATCACGTGACATTTCCACCGCGTATGTTCAGGTATGTTCATACCTGCCCCTTTTCTTGGACATGCCTCCAGGTGTTCAGCGGGTAACTGCAGGAGGAAACGGGAGAAAACGTCACTGGTCACGTCAGCGTGGGAGTGACAGCACAGACAACCAATCAGCAACAGGTATCGACGTCATCTCAGACGGTGAGAATTACGCAGGAGTCACAGGTATTTACGGTTGCCGTAAAAAGTCTGACGACTGTCGTACCTCAGCCGCTCAGATAAATGTCTGACTGAGGCAAATAACAGGAATGTAACAGGAAAAATAACAGGAATGTAACAGGAAAATCAACAGGAATGTAACAGGAAAATCAACAGGAATGTAACAGAAAAATCAACAGGAATGTAACAGAAAAAAATAACAGGAATGTAACAGGAAAATCAACAGGAATGTAACAGAAAAAATAACAGGAATGTAACAGGAAAATCAACAGGAATGTAGCAAACAAATGAGTGAGATACAAACTCAAACATGTCCGACATGGACGGATGACCTGCAGCAGCAGCAGCTCCTCCTGGACTCAGTTATTCCATTAAAGCAGCTTCGTATGTCACGTCTGATTTACCTTCAAATGCAGATGTTCGCTCACGTAACCAGAGGCCATGAAACATGTTCGCCACGAGCACGGTGGTTCCTTCACGGTCCTTGGTTCTTCCGCTGAGAACAAAGTGGATTTACTTTCAGTCTGGGCTCCCCGGTGTGTCGCTGGAGGAGAGACGTTACCGCACAGCAACCCACCGCGGGAAATCTCGCGAAACCAGCGGAAAATGCATGACTTTGATGATATGACTACAATTCCCAGCAGGCCTTTGGTCCCCATAGCTGTTTAAACCGACGTAATCACCCGCGCAGTGTATTGTGGGTATTCTTGCCTTTCACTTGACTTCACAGTTTTGTTTTTAGGCTGTTTTACACACACACACACACACACACACACACACACACACACAGAATTACTTTAATTATAAAAACAATAAGCAACCGACTGATACAAAAAGACTCATTTATTGACCACATTTATTCTGTTCAAATTTACCAGAGAAGGAACTTTATTGATCAGATGAAAATATAAATATTTTATTTAAAAATTCTATTGGACTGTCTGCACATGCGTGCCGGTTAACTTATGTTTAATAATAACGTTTAAAGAAAGGGCTAGAAAACAATTAAATGCATGTAGAGCGGACTCCAGCAGAGGGCGCCATAGTTTTAAATTTCCCTGGAGAATCGGCAAAAAAAGAAAAGAAAATCATGACTGTAAACATAATAAATAAATACCAATAATACAAAGGTGCAGTAGAGCCTCAAATAAACTGAGAATGGTTTTAGATGAAAGCAAAATGACAGCAGATCCTGCAGGACTCCACATTTCTAAAAGACCAATAGAGGACAGTAGCTTTCACGCTCTTAGGCGTAGGAAAGTTGTTGTCTGCATTTGACCCCTTCCTTGGGGAAAAGTTGAGCTGCAGACACATCCGTACTCAGCAACCCCCATCCAAGGTCTTGATTCACAATACCTCAACTCTCTGTTGGTGAACTTTTGATAGATTTTGGGTGATTTTAACATTCATGTGTGCTGCTCGGACAAATCACTCATCAAGGACTTTTTTTTAATATTTTGAATTTTAAAAATCTTGTTCAGTGAGTTTCTGACCCAACACACAGTCATGGACATATGCTGGACTTGGCTCTGTCTTTCAGGTTTCCGTGAGCTCAGTTGAGACTGTGAAGAATGCTTTCTCTAATAATTCAGCAGTATTATTTGACTAGATATACTCATCCTCAATTACCACAGATGTTTTCCTCTTTCAGTTTGACCTGCAGTGCTCTAAAATCTTGGATGAGATTGCTCCCTACACCATCAAAAAACCAAGACACATTTCTGAACCCTGGAGCTCTGAGGAGCTCGAGATGGGACTTAAAGAAAGCTCAGAGATCATTTAAGTGGCGTAGACTCAAAATGTCCCATTATCTGTTTAAGGACAAACTGTACCTGTAAAATGACGCTGTCACAAAGGCTACAAGACAACTTTTCTCTAACATGATCTCACACCGGAGCCCGTGTGAATTTTAATGTCAAACAGCGCCATCTGCTGCGTGACACTGAAACTGGCGCCCTCACCTCTTTGCGGAACGCTGTGGAATATACCAAGTGAAAAAAATGTGGGGAGGGAGTCTGGGTAAATCGCACACAGCTAACATCTCAAGCTCAAACTGCTTTCAAATTAAACCACTTTAATTCATCACACCAAATTACGGATTACATTCACCATGAATGTGTTTTTAAAACTCAAATCCAATCTCTCAAACGAACCGTAAGAAGTATTGGTTTAGTTGGAGGCCGAGCTGGATGCGATGCTAAGCGGAAGTTGGTGGAAAGAAGAGGAAAGAAGACCAAGAGAAAGGTGAAAAGTACAAAGGTATGAGATTGAACTTTGTTAATGTCCTTCTTTAAGCCTAAACAACTTTATTAAACATGCTCAAGAATATTAAAAGAGTTAATCTAAGCCAATTGTTAGCTTGTACTTTTAATGTGTAGTTAATTCAAACTCAGTTTGTGCATTAAATGCAGCTAATTAAATATAATTTTATATTCACTCACATCCATTTAAAATAATTCTTTCACTCGTGTTTGCATTACAAAAGCATAAAATGACACGATGACCTGCTGTCATGTTAACTGGACATTTGTAATTACAGATATTTTCAGGACTTTTTCTCTTATTCTCAATAATATTAGAAAATTCTTTGTGGTGGTTCCTCAGCTTGTTGTTGGCATTAAAGAATATACAAAATAACATTTTTAAAGAATGATCCATTTTTCTATTCTTATTAGATGTACTTCTAAAATACTTGTGCCACATTTTTAGCTACTAAGAGAAGCAGACCAAGTTTATTGTGTATTTTCCTGGTTGATTTGTGATATTTTTATTTTTAAACCTCAATTAAACATATCTGATAGATGTATGTGTGTGTGTGTATATATATATCTTCTTAAAAAAGTTGCTGTTTTTGTCCCATTTTAAGTCAGTTAATGACATTTTAAGAATTTGCAGGCTCTAGTTGTATATAGTTTTCTTGAATCTTATAATGGAAATCATTTGAAATCTCAAGCAAACATCTGTGTGATGTTATATTTAGAAGAGTTATTCTTACATTTAGAATTTTTTATAACAGTCCTATAAGCTGTAGGAATTTACAAGCTTCTTGTTGTACTTTTTACAATCGGTTTTTATTAAATATTTGAATTACAAGTTTCTGGATGAGTGGTGGGCATTGTGGGGCACCACTGGTGTGGCTCACCCAGGGTGTTTTTTGTGCCAGATCTGCCACTGGCTTTGGGTGATCAACAAATCCTTTTTAATACTTTGGGTTCTTTATTGGACTCGGATTGGAGTGGAAACTCAATTGAAGGCTCAATGGAAAATTGTGAAAAATGTTGTATTTTTTATGGAAAAGGTTGCTAGTATTAGGTCCTCTCTTACACAATGTTCCACTTGTTTTGTACCAACTCCACCGACACCAGTAGCTAAGTGTTACGTCCCCAATATGAAAACCAGGCTCAGGTCAATGGGTTGGACACAAAGGGGACCATAATGTAAAGAAACTGGACACCAGGACTAAAAGGAACACAGTTTATTAAATGAAAAAGACGAACTGTGTCTTGAAAAGCAAAAGGGCAAAATAGTGTTTCTGGTTACTGGTATAAAACAAAATGACAAACCAAAGGGAACTGGAACCTTGCCCAAACATACCAAAAGGTCAGGGAGACAGCTGACCCAGCCATGCTGACCATCGGAGTCAACAGCTCCCTGCTAAGGGCTGCCTAACCAAAACTACTTGTAGAAAAGAAACAAAAGGAAGCTCCCAAAATAAGACTGCCAAGTCCAAACCCAAACTAAAATAACAAAACCCAACAGTATGAGACTGCAAAGGACAAAGGGAGGAAAAGGAAAAAGACGCAAACCAGCACAACTCAAACCAAAACCCAACTGCTCTCAGCCTCCTGCTCTGCTCTCTTAAATCATTACAGTTCTTTATATTCTTTATATTCTATATTCAGTGCAGAATGGCTCCCAGAACCAAATGTAAGTTTCAGGGGGACCGTGTCTCTGCTGTGTGGGCTCCTGAACTGTGGAATCAGTTTCCTCCGGCAGTGAGAGGTCACGCTCTTGTAGAGATTTAAAGAAGAATTGCTCCTCCATTATGGGGTTGAGGCATCAGCATAGCCCTTTTAATATGTTGGTTTTTAATATCTTGGTCTGTTTTAAATTGGTTTTATGCTTTTTATTCTTTTATTTTCTTTTCGTTTTATGATTACACATGGTTCTGTGTATGTTCTCCATGTGTACAGCACTTTGGACCTCCTTGGCTAGAGGTGGAAGGTGCTTTACAAATAAATAAAATGAACGAATGAACTTTTGAAGAATTTATTTTCTGAATTTTTCTAAATTTCAGGGAATAATCAGCTGCAAGCTGTATTTATGGATAAATAAAGGGAACACTTGAAAAGCGTCTGAGGGCCTTAAAAAAGCTGATATATGTTAGAGATTTTGAACTGACTAAACAGATTACATTCTTTCCAGCTTCTTCACAAAAACCTCAATTTACAGAACCAAACAGGAGCTTAATGAAGTTTGATTGTTGATTTAGTAACAAGTTACAAACAACTGTAACTAATTACTATATGTTTTTGCTAAAACCAGGTGTTTTTTCCTAACAAGTTAAATATCCTAAAAGCATCAGATTATTTCACAGACAAAAAATGTCAAAGCAACTTTCTGCCGGAAACACCCTGATTTATTCAAAATGAGGCAGATTTAAAGGAGTTCTTCTTATATTTTCAAATCTTTATTACTGAGCGAAGATCTGGATTATTTCTGACAAACAATAACATCAGAGTAAATAAACATAACAAAAGAAAATGACAACATGATGTTGGAGTGAGGTCCATCTTTTGCTGATGTGCTTCTCTTAGGCAGCAGAAGCTCAGGTTGTTGAGCAGGTCAGTCAATGATTGTAGGTTCGATTCTCGTTCCCTCCAGCCAACCGTTGTTGTGTCCTTGGGCAATGCACTTAACCCTCCTTGCCTCCAGAGTGTAGCTCCACTGGTGTGTACAGGTGATGGTCAGAGGGGCCGTTTGTCTCTGTCAGTCTGGCCAGGGCAGCTGTGGCTACTTCACTAGTTTACATCACCAAGTATGAATGAAGGGCTGAATGAAAAATGGATGTTCTTTGTACGTGTTTTGAGCATCTAGAAAAGTACAGATAAATCCAATCCATTATTATTATTATTATTATTAAAGCTGAGGAACATGCAGGTCTGTTTACTGTGTGTTCATGTGGGCGGTACAGTTAGGTGGTCTTGTAGAACTTCTGGATTATGTAATCTGATAAAGAAGGAGACCAGTCTTTAGTGAGAGCCATGAGCTGCGTAAACCAGGGATAGAAAAGCTCCCTCTGCCTTGTGGCTCCTGTGATGATGATGTTCATTGCGGCGTCTGCTGCAGGGTAAGCCGGCATGTCCGAGAACTCCCTGGAATGCAGAAACAGGAAACATTTATGTACTTCCTCCTTTCCACATATTCACAAAGTTAAACGGAAGGATTATTATATTTGTTCACAGACTGACAAACCTGACGTGCTTCATGGCGGACGCCGTGTCTATGAGCCCCAGGGTGCATATGGAGATGGAAACGTTGCTCTTCTTCATGGCCAGCTCGTGATGAAGAGACCCGAAGAACCCATTCAAGGCAAATTTGGTTGAAGTATATGGAGCCACATAGGGAGTGCTGAGCCTGCCTGTGAGGAGAGATCTGAGTGAAGCTTTGGAACAGATGGAGGGTTTCTGTTTGAAGATGACCTCTACCATGATGACAGAGGAGCCTTTTGGGAACTTCAGTCTTTCAGTCCTGCTAACTGCTGTGTTGTTGCATTTTTTTTCTTTAGAAATGGATCAGAACATTTGACATCGTCATGATGTCAAAAAGGAAAATGAAGATTACTGTGTTACTAAATTTAGACAAAATGGAAAAATCAGCTACAAGCTGAACGTACCAGTCATATATGATAGAATTCTGCTATGAAAAATCGGAGGCGTGTCCAAGACAGTGACCAATGACCTGATTTATTATCAGGAGATTAAATTCCAGAAAGGAGATGTTTGAGTCCTCCCCTTGTTGTAGCTGGAGAATAATTAAACTAGAGTAAAACGAAGTTAAAGTCACTCTCTGATCATCTCCTGATCTGTTTCCAAAGCGTTCCCAAAGGTTCTTTTTATTGTGATGATGCTGTTTTTAGCTGAAACCCAAAAACATGTTCATTTTCTAGGACATAGTTTCTGCAGAAATTCACCCTTGAGTTGTGGGCGGGACTGTTGGCGTGGAGCAACCCTTCCAGTCACACACTGCTGAGAGCTCTTTGTTTACCTGCTTTCCCGCTAGCTTACAGCCCCTCACACCTCCAAGCTAAGATTTGCGGTTTAACAAAAATGATAAGCAACATTGGAGCTATGCAGCCGTACAGTTTGAATCCAGATGGCAGCTCACACGAGCAAAAGTAAACCTGAATACCAATTGCTTCCCTGCTCTTGCAGCTTCTCCCTATCCCTACATTTATCTCTCCAAGCAGAGAGATATGGAAAAAAGGGTCTTCAAGTTCAGATGTTACTACACGCTCGATGACGTCATCAATAGTCACTGGCCATGTACGTTAGTGTGTAGCTGCCAGCTCTCACAATATACACAACATCAGTTTTATAACTTTAGAAAGTCATGCAAAAACCAAAACTGAGTACTTAAAAATAAGTGTGTACACACACGTGTGCTGTGAAGCTGTAAGGATTCTGTGCTTTAGTTTGGGCTTTGTTATGTTTGGTCATCTTCTAAGTTACTCTTGTCAGCCACACCAGTTTCAAGTTAATCATCCACAGCTGTCCTCCTTTAGTTCATCAACCTCCGTGTATTTAAGTGTCTGATTTTCTGTTCGTCATGTTTTAGTTTCTGTCACCAAGGCCGGTCTCCAATCATTTTTTTGGCTGAGTATCTACATGAATAGCATCAAACACGCCTACCACCAATTGAAGAAACGACGACCAAAGCTCCTCCGGTCTGTTCCAGGAAGGGCAGAGCTCTCCCCGCCATCTGAACGTAGCTGTGGAAGTTGATCTTCAAACAGACAGAGAACGTCAGGTCGACCCCCCAGCACCCACGGGCCACCAGAGGCGACTTACCTTCATGAGCTGCTGAACGTGTTCGTGGTCTCCATCCCACATCCTGAGGTAGCTCGAGCCAATGTGGTTTAGAACCAGGTAATCCAAACCTCCCAGCTTCTCCAGAGCAAAATCCACCACTCTGTCAGGGTCGGAATCAGTGCTCATGTCTGCTGCTATGTAAGCAGCTTTCTGAGCCCCCAGACGGAGGCACTTCTCCACCACCTGAGAGACACCATTACTGACAATGATCAAACAGTCCAGCGTGGCGCCACCGATCAGCAGGGATGAGTCTGACTTTTCCTTTGTTTTTAGGCAAGTTTAAAAGAATGTTGCAAAGTCAATCAGAGCTGTAGCTCTTGATCTACAATTAAAGAGATTTGGATTAAAAAATGGGATCAATCTGAGCAGCAGTGGAGTCAACCTTTTAGGGTTTAACTTCCGCTCGTTTTATTTGTGTTGATCGAAATGCATTTGAACTGTGAGACAGGAAGAATTAAATCTGCATATTGGATCTGTTTTAAAGAGCTTAGTGGCTTTGGAAAAGCAGTTATGTTGTGTTTGTGTCATCTGTGGTGACGGTCACTGACCTGCTGCAGAACTTTCTCCCTCCGTGCTGTAATGACCACCTGGGCTCCAAAGCGGGCGTAATGATACGCCATCTGCTCCCCGATACCTGAGCTGGCCCCCGTCACCAGAACTCTGGCCCCTCTGAGCGCCTCTGGAAGGAAATCAGCTGTTTAGTCATTTACAGACGCTTTTATCCAGAACTGGGGTCACTGTCTGAGTGCTCCAGCTGCTGTTCTGGGGGGCGTAGACCTGGATTAGGGTTCAAGAAAGAGCAGCTGCTGAAGTCACTGCCCTGCTGGTAGGTGTTGGAGGTTGTAGCACAAGAAACCTGTGCAGAGATGTGGACAGGCATGAAGCAGACTTTAGATTATCTGCAGAGCTTTGATTCTGCAGCGGATGTTCACGTTTGAAGATGACTGCAGGGATCACAGAGCCGACAAGAGTCTAATGGAAGAAAAACAATCCAATTCTCTGATGCTTACAGAAGAGCTGCAGGCAGAGAAGTGGGGATGTTTTCAGTAAAGTGAAGCTGACCCTTTTGGTCAACAAGCTCTGCTGCATGATGATCTGAAGGAAAGTTTGTGAGGAAAAATGAACTTGAAACAAAAATGAAGTCAGAATCTGTCTTCTGCTCAAAGAAGCGTGTTCCTTCAAGAAGAAAACAGAAGATCTTCTCAGAATGTCACAGTTGAATCAAAGACGGAAGCCTCCAATTCTCTGCTACCCCAGAGCTTTGATAGACTGAGGGACGGGACTCTTGGCACATTGTCCATTTCTCCCTTACCATCATAACAAAATGTGTTTGTTCTGGCAAACCTTATTTGGGCATTCTTCTTTTCTCTTTTTGGAAGAACTTTGACCAAAAACACTGATGAATCTTAGAGTTGACTTTCAGGTCTTATCATCCGATCTTTTGCTGGTTTCAGCAAGAAAAAAGGAGGTGATTTAGCCCAACAAGATCAGGACTTCTGTCTCTGAGAGACTGAAGATGTTTTTCTGTACTCTTTAACTCTGTGAAAGATGAGTCTATCAGAGATGTAAATAAATGTCACCTGCAGAAAGGACCGGAAGAATGGAGCATCTTCAGCAGAGATGGATGAACTGCAAAAGTGGATTGTGGAGTTTTGGAATGTGATGATGAATAATTTACTTTTGACAGACCACTGAGGTTTCAGTTTTTTTCTAATCTCAGTTCTTCAATACATCATGTTTAACTTCGCACATGAAAAAAATCAAGCATTCAAACAAAATGCACCTCCCAAACATTTTACAACATACCTGGATCTAAAGTGGGAGAAGTCCACTTCAAAGCAAGATAGAGACCACACAAACTGACCATCAGGATTGTTGCAAAAGACACCATTTTGAAAAGTTACAGTTTGTAAAAGTAAGGCAGTATCTTTGAGAACTTCCAGAAGATTGTGCTAACTCTGCTGAACAGATCTAGTCTGAAGCAGGTTTAAGGAGGCGCCTTGGGATGAACTGCTGTTTATGTCTCTGTAAAATATTAGTAGATTTTACTGATGGGGAGGGCACCAAAGGCATCGGGTCAAAGATGAAACCAGCCAGAAGACTTTGTTGGTTTTATAGCAGCATAATTTAAACCGACACTAAAATCCTTTAAACCCTTTTGCCTGAGTCCCAACTGCCCTCACTGGTGATTATGGGCTGTCTGCGGGTAAAAAACGGTCTAACCGTTACAGTGACCCAGAGGAAATACCAAGGTCATAGACCGCTCAGTGAACCCGTAGAGAGAAAAAGGTCATGTTTTTTCGTCGTGCATGCTGCGGCGAGAGGTTGTAGTGAACACTGATACGACATGTAGGTGAGGAAGGGGACGTAGTGGAGACACAGGCATGTTGTACAGCTTTTTGATTTTTTAACACCCCCAAATCCTGAAGACTGTATAAGGAGCCCGTTAGTGCTGTTCACGTGATATGTGCACACTCTATGCTGCAGCCTGACTGTTAGAAATAAGAAAACGAGACAGTCAGAGTGTAGTTTGTGTGGACATCCTATGAGCCAAAAGTGGATCATGAAGTGTTCGTAAGGCTGTCGTACGATGTCCTTACGTCTCATTCTAACCGTTAGTAAGGTGTGAGAACTGGCTTCTTATGAAAGCCAGAAATGCTGCACACACGAGGTGTGGACGTGATGCGTTGGTGCCTTTGGGACGCCTGTAGGAGGTCAACATATTTGATTTTCTAATTGAGTACTGTGAGCTTTTTTGCGCTATTGTTGATTTGTGCTGCAACTCACGTCTGTTGTGGTGAGGAAATGGCTCGCTGAAGCCTGATACAGAGATCCATTATTTCACACCTTACTGATGAAAGTGGGAAAAGTTTCTCAAAATTGGTTATGTCCTGCTCAAGATTATCTAAACACCAACCTGATGCAAGCCTCAGCTTTAATACCAACTCAATGTGGCCAGAATGCAGCTCTGCAGGTATCAGTTCTAAACACGCAACATTAACTATTGGGAATGAAGGTCACTAGTTAATATTTATCCTGATTTATATTTTTATTTTAGATGAAAACCAAATGAAATAAAAAATCGGGTTTATTTGCCTTTATTATACTGCTGCCATAAGACACTTGTGTAAATTTACCATTCAGAAGAGACTTTGCCATCCAGGGTGTGGCGTCACCCAACAAGGAAGGAGGGACCAGCAAGCAGGAGGTGTCTGTCAGTGTTCTACCTGCCAATTTTAACTACACCTTCTATTACACACATCCCTTACTCCACAACAATAAACACTCAAACACACACACGTTACACATGGAAGGCGGGGCCTCTGATCTTCTGTCCCCTACCCCATACCTGGTAGGGGGAACTAGCCCCTCAGGTGTGCCTGTGGTGTTGGTTCTGGTCCTTCTAACTTTATCTGTATAGCAAGTTTCCAACTCGTGTAACTCAAAGTGCTTTACATAAAAACAGAGTAACGTGCACTGAAAATGGTGCAGAAGGCATGTCCCTTCAAAAACGGAAAAACCTTTTTATCACCTGAAGCAGTGCCACCACGCATGCTCAATCTCAGACTGAAATAAACCAGAATTCTGCAGCAAAAACAACAAAGTTCAGACCTTCACAGCAGCAACAGCCTAAACTACCAGAAGAAATTCAGAGAATTAACTTTTAGTTCCTAGATTATTCACTTGATGTTGATAAAAAAATAGTCAATTTAATGTTTGTTCTGTTTGTTTTAAATGGAACTGATCAAGAAGTTTAGTGTTCTGTTTTATTGATGTTCTCTTTTGAAACTTGAAAGCTTTTGCTTTAATTTTCAGTTTATTTTTTGTTTGCTTGTTTTCTGGTTAAATAACTGTTGCATCATGGTCCTTCAGTGCATCTGTTATGTTTAAAGTATAATGGGAAATAAAGAATTAGATCTCAACAACCTGCTGATGATTACACGTTTCTCTATTGAACCACAGAGCGTTCACATTTGACAGATAAAGTTATTTGGTTTATAAAATAATATCGTTATCGCCTGATATGACAAAAATAATATAGTGATATAAAAAAGTCACCATCGCCCAGCCGTAATCGACAGATATAAATCCCTCAGGGGCTGGGCCTCTCCAACATTCAAACAGTGGGGGAGCCGGGTTGGCCCATGTTTGCAATGCTCGCGGGAAACTCCACTTCACTTGGGGGCCTTTCTGCGGGGCAGGGGTGAGGGGCCCCTGCTTTGCTTTCTACTGGACTCCCTGCAGGGTGGGTGAATGGTTTCTTGAGCTTGGGGGCAGGCCCTGGTTTGTGCCTGGGGTTTTTTGATGCCTAGACTCCCGGGTGGTAGAATATTTGTCTGGGATTGGGGGGGTCTCCAAGGGGTTGGGGCCCTGTGCTGGGGGTCCTGTGCTGGGCCCCCTGGTGCGGTGGGAGGGTTGTTCTTCTTCCTTGGCTGAAGCTTACATTCTCCGTGCTCGTGTACCCCCTGCTGTCTGGCATTGGGGGGCCCCTGTGATTGTCTGCTGGCCCTGGTTGATACCAAGTGGGTTGCCCAGTTGGTGAATTTCCTTGATCTGCTATCCCCTTCAAATTACAGTCTGGAGTAAAGCTTTCAAAAGGCTTTTATATTGATTTTTGTCTTTGATATCAAATTTTGTTCTAAATTGTTTGAAAGAATGTAACTTAGCATTAATGTCTAATAACTGTGTTACAGTTAAAATGCAGTTTTTAAACCAACTTTTCTAAAATATCTGCAATTCCAGATTGGGATATTGTGAGGACTGAACTTGTGTTTGTAGGTCATTTTCCAACAGAACAAAATATGTCGGTGAAATAATGACAGTTTCTTTAAGTCATAATCACATCTTACAAGAAATTCAATGCTGACTAATTTTTTAGATGCTGCATTGGGATTGTGAAACCAAATTTGTTGTTGCTGTTTTAGAAATTGTCTTTACCAAGTTAACTTTACTAGTACCATCAATACAATTAAAATCTATTGCTTGAAATCCACTTTATTCATATATTTGGATCATTCTGCTCTTTTTTATATCAGGTGCTTTACCCTTCCAGATGAAATTCAAGTTTGTTTGGTTTATTTTCTTGATAACTTTTTTGGGGACATGGTAATGATTGAGCAGGGTAAATAAGTCGAGAAATACTTTCAATTTTTGTAAGTAACGTTTGACCGATGATGGACAATTCTCTTTGTGACCATAGATTAAGTTGGGCTTTACATTTCTCAACGATTCCCCAAATGTTGTTGGATAGGTTGGTTATCTGCTCCATGTTCTTTGCAATGTGCATAACCAAATATTTATTGGTTTTACAGGGATGGAATGATAAATGTGGCTGATACATTACATTTATGTATGGTTAGAAGTTCACAGTTATTAAGATTCAATCTTAAACCTGAGGTTTTGGAAAATGAGAATGAGCGCTGTTGAAATAGACAAAAAGCCGTTTGGAGGACTGAGTTGTCATTTTATTTTTGAGTCAAATGAAAAAGCTTTTCTGGTATTGACTTTTATTTTGAAATATGAGTCACATTCGCATCGGGGGGGGGTCCATATCAACCTATCGTTCCTATGATCAATCTTTAAAAAAGCAAAGACTTTTCTTCAGTTAACTGCCTGAAATGAAAATAAGAGCCACAAGAAGGAAAAACTGTTTTGTTTATGTACAACATTTGATCCAAGTTATTTATGCACAGAGATCAGCATCACGAAGCCTTCAAACGCTTTAGAACAAAATGAAAAATTCCACTTTTCTTCTATCCTATATTTTCTATAGTAGAAACCTGGAATGGTGTCTTAACAACAAACTGGTTAAAGAAACAAACAGAGCACATGAGCCACATCAAACACAATAATTACATATTTGAATCAAGTTTAAATATTCTGGTATAAATGTCTGGAGATTTACAGACAAAACATTTCTTTGGGCTCATTGAGTGATTTATAGTGACACTATTTAGATATTTAACACTAAAGAAGAAGAGTGGCAAAAATCTTCTGAGACAAAATCTTGATGATGAGGAGCATCAGGAACATGTCAAGACTAAAGGGGTGAAGGTTGAAATCACCTGAAATCAACTGAATCGATTTGTCAAAAAAGGGAAAACCTGGCTCCAAGTTTGATCACAAAGAAGGAATAAAACAGAAGTGATTAAAGTAGAAGTAAAAGCAGAAAAACCAACAATAATTTTTAGGAACATGTGTGCATTAATGGCCAAAAACATCTTTTGTCTCCTGGTTGTCGTTTAACTGGTTTATGATCCAAGTCCTGAAGGAGGAGATCCGGGTGTAGACATCAGGGGTGCTGGGATCTCCACACTGACGACCAGAAAAAGACACAACGCCCGCTGCCGCTCCGTCACAGATCATTGGGCCGCCAGAATCCCCCTTTAAAGACAGCATCCCAGGGCCTAGCAGTTAGAGGAAGATGCTCCACATGAAGCCACAATGTTGACATCAGGACCGAGTTCCTCTTACCGAGCAGAAACCCTGCAACCTGTGGGCTCCGACACCACAAACCATCGAGCTGACGACAGGAACTTTTCTCCATCTTTGTCTGCATGTCCTCTGAGACAGGATGGTGACATTGACTTCCTGCAGTCGGTTCGCTAAAGTCCTGTTGTCCCCGATGTCCCCCCAGCCAGCTGTAATGCACCGGTTCGCTGGTCCCACCTTTTCCGGCTTCAGAGGCAGGACCTGAACCTCTGGAGTCAGCCGAGCTCTGCCATCAAGCTGACGAGTGGAGAAGGTTGTCTTTTTACCACCAGATACAGAACAATTGATGGATCTAAGCTGAAGGTCTCACCTTCAAAAGCATGATGTCGTTGGACAGCTCATTGTAGTTTGGATGTGGAATGGATCTGAGAACCCTGAAGATCTGCCTTGACGGCTCATTGTCTTGCAACGAATCTGCCCCGAGCACAACTGTGAAAGGTCTGGAGACAGGATCACAGTGCAAAATGTGTGAGCTTCTGCTGCTTTGTCTACGCAGACGTCATGAAAGGGAACCAAAAGTTCTGAAATTAGCAGCTTTCAAACCAGAAAGTCAGACCTTAGTTTTTGGATAACCCAAATCATTTGTTAAAGCTCAACAAAAGGCTGAAATAAATCAACAGTGGAGAGGATTATAAAGAAGCAACAGAGGAAACACTCGGTCTCCCTCATTGGTGCCTGCGTAAAAACATTCATAACATGCAGCTGTTTCTGTTCATTTTAGGGAACACTTGAGTACTCTTCGCCAGAAATTCTTTGTCCAAAGTGCAGAACTCCAAAGGAGAGCTGTGGAGGAACAAGTATTTCAGAGATTTGCTTTTGCTCTTGCACTGTCTTCTGGATGCATTCATGCTAACATGTCATCTTGCTCCAAATTCTCATTGAATTCCCATCATCACCACCGCATTCCCTCAGTGCAGTCCTTTTGTTTTGAATAAGGTAAACGAGGACACACAAGGATCACAAAAGCATAAAATTAGCTCATGAGGAATTGTGTTCTGCGGCAGAAACTTACACAGACAGGTCACAGTGAGCCGCAGTCAGCACAAAGTTCTCCCTAACCAGCGCCCCCCACAGAGATGTTGACCTCTGATCTGCAGTGATGCCATGTAAGGGCGTGAGTGGGGAGCTGCATCTCTGCCTCCAACAATGTGGGAACCAGCAGCCCCTAAAAGACAGAACACCAAATGGTCAACAGAGGCTTTGCAGCAGACGTCGGAGCAGATGGAGTCTGGCTTACCCCCCAGGTAGAAAAGCAGCAACAACATGGCGGCCATCATTTCCATCCAACGCCACGGCCCAACACAGGCTTTATATTTGCAGAAAAAAGACGTCTTCCTTTTGTGGCGTCTATTGCTTCATCAGATTTGGCAACATTTCGCTGTTAAAGATTTACAAAACAGGCTTTCATCATTTGCGGTAAAGATCTGGTTTTTATGGATTCAGTTATTCAGAATGATCAATGCAACATTCCCAAAGTGTAGCAAAAGATTCTGACAAAGCCCATGAAGCCAGAAAATTCTGAAAGAACTTTTACGCTTTTCTGAAGGCCTTTCAGAACCTCTGCTTTGGTTTTTATCTTCTTGGTCACTAAGTTTCTGTGTTTTTGTGCAGTCATTGGAAGATTGTTTGTGCTTTTGGTTTTATCATCAATGACAACTGTAACCAACGCAATAGATTTGGTTTGAGCTCTTCAGGAAACGCTCTCTGCTGTCGACTCGCCCACAGAATGTGTTCATGTCAGACTGGAGCTTTTCAAGCTTTTCTCTTCTTCAAAGTGAAAAGAAATGGATCAATGTTCTCGATGCATGGTGGTGTAGTGCTTAGCACTCGCCTGTCACAGCAGGAAACCTCTGGTTCAAATCCCAGCTGGGTGCTGTCTGTGTGGAGTTTGCTCGTTTTCCTGGTGCACGGATGGGTTTTCTCCGGTTTCCTCCCACAGACCAAAAACATACTGCCTGGGTTCATTGGGGACTCTAGATGATCTCTTGTGCATGTGTGTGTTTGGATTGAGCGTGTGTGCACATGTATATTCTAAACTGAATAAGGGGGATTTACTTTCAACACATCTGTTTTCATGTTAACCGTTACTTAACGTTTCTTGTCTGATTTACATCACAGTTGTGTTGAAAGAGTTTTGTTGAGACAGAATGAGTTGTGTAATGCTGTCGTGTGTTCACACATGAACTTGAAGAGCTCAAAGGCAAAAAGCAGAATATAAGGATTACAAGAGAAGAACAAAGAACAATGATTGGATTGCTTAAAGAACCACTCCATATAAACAAAGTACATGATGGTGCATTGCATGTTGAAAAGATGAGACAACCCTAACCCAACCTGATAGAGGTAGTTCCTACTCTTTTATACCTACAGGTGCACAACCACAGTTGAAAATGGCGCTTGAACGACTAAATTGAGTTGTTTTTGAAAGTGGTGACTTATGGACAATTCAAGTAATTTCATTCAAACAATTCAAGAAATTTTGGAAAAAAAAGTGTTACCAAACGGCTAAGATAAATCCTGCCTTGGATTAACACTGACATCCTAAAACTGATGAAAGAAAGAGACTCTGCATTAAAAAAAGTCCCTAAAAACAAAAACTTGTAGTTACCACCAAATTTTTATAACACTTGGAAATAAAGTTTTAAAACAAATTCGTAGAGCTAGGTGCAATTTTTTTATGGTTTTATTTAACAGGGCAAACGGAAATGGAAAATTTGTAAGGAAACAACGAGACCAACTTTAGGACATAAAAAATAGAGTAGCAGAAGAGATATTCCGCTTAGGATTAATGGCAGATTGACTGACAAGTCAGGGACAGTTGTACCTATTTTTAATACTTTTTTTTATTCAATCAATAGAAGAATCAACAATGCCATCAAAAAGCTCTGAAATCTCAAATTGCCCCATAGATGTCATGAAATATCGGAAATATCAGTATTTATTGTGTTTAACATAAAAACTACCTTTAAAAGTTCAAAAGCCACAGATACATTTGGTTTCTCTACACATTTTCTTAAAACCATAAGGATGCCCTTGCTAACCCAACTGCTAACCCGTCCCTCAAACACAAAATAGTTCCAAAAACATGGAAAACTGCGAGGGTTAAAGCAGGAGACAGAACAAAACCAGAAAATTACAGAATCTTGGTGTTCTTTTTGAGTCTAATCTGACCCTTAAAGATCAAGTGAAAACAGAGGCATTAAGTTTAATTTATCAAATTTTAAATACAAACGATCTTATTTTACTACTGATGCAGCAAAAGTAGACTTGCACTTAATGGTTTTTAGTCATTTAACTTATTGTCTCTTTACTTGGTCCCAAACAAATGCAACCATTTTAAAGCCACTTCAATCCCTCTTTAAAAAAGCATTGAAAATACTTGACGAGAAACCTTTGCAGCATCACTATTGCTTCATTCTCAATAAATATAATATGTTAGATTTTGAAAATTATTAATTGTTTTCCTGTGTAATTTTTTAGGTTTTAAATGGGCTTTCTTCACCACCTTTAATGGCCTTTTTTCATAAGAAAAATAATGTAGGATTTCACATCAGAGCATTAACCAGAGGAGACGGTCTAGAACAAAGACGCTGGACTAAAAACAGTGAGATGGTGGTGTCGGTCAGAGGCGCAAAATTATGGAATACACTGCCAATTCACATCAGAAACTGCAAAGACTATTCAAGGTTGGAAACAGTTCTGAAACAGAAGTTAAAAACAAACCAGACTTGTACTCACACTTAAATCTATCCCTTTAGTCCATTAAACTGTTTTTTTTCTCTGTTTATGTTTGTTTTGTAATGTTGTATTCTGTTTAGCGGTGAGCTATATGTTTGCCCTTTTGTCTATTATTGTGTTATTGTCAAAATTGCTCAATGTGTTCAATGTTAATATGTTTTCTCTTTTTCCTGCCTTAGGACAACAGATGTAATTTAGCTCCTGTGCTAATTCTGGCACATTTATGATTTTCTTATGCTAAAACATTGATGAACATGCAGTGCCCTAATTTAAATTAAATACATTTTAATAAAGTATGAAAGAAGGAGGGGATGTCCGAATTTACAACTTTAAATGAGCAGACATCATCAAAATCAGTAATCTGATTAGTTTTTTATTGAGTATCAATAATAGGTTTGTTGGTTACATTTTGTTACTGTTTTTTAATGAGATGATCTTATAATAAAAAAAGTGGTTTTTAACCACTCCTGACGCCACACAGCGTTAAGAGACCTTATTTATGTTTATGTTTTTATTAATCTTTCAAAATGCACACGTCAGATGACTGATGGAAATAATGATCAGAATAGTATATTATTAAGTTTAAAGCATATGCTCTTATTCAAGGATTCTTTGTCATTGGACACGCGCGCTCACACACACACCCCGGGATTAAGAATCCTAATGGGTCGACCAGTCCGCAGCCACAAAAAGGCTGGGAACACTGCCCTGACAAGGTGCTTCTGAGTTTTGTCTATGGACTCCTGAGGTTAAAGGTCAGGCTTTCTCCACTGAAGGACGTATGAAGGGTAGTCTGATCTTCAGGCTGCCAGGTAACTTTGCTCAGATGTGCTGATGACATCAATGATTACACCATCTGCGTTCAGACCTCAGCAGAAGAACAACAAAACCATCCCAGTTAGCAGCTTTTGTCTGAGGGCGGATGCACGGCCTTAGACTCTAACCCATTTTTCAGGAGCCTGACGAGTTTATCTGTAGATCAGTGAAGTCTGATGGTCTTATTTTAGAAAGTTCCACCACCAGTAAGTTATCTTCAATCTGAGAGTTTTGTTTGACCTCATTCAAAGGTCATTGTGAAGAACCAGGAAGTTCTGCAGTTGACACTGTGTCTGCGTCCTCAGCTACTGGAACAGTTTAATTTTTTCTGCCGAAAGTTCTTTTTTATTCTCATGCAGTTGAGAAAAGAAAATTCAAGTTTTGTGCATCTTCATTTGTCCATTCCTTTTCTTCTGGTATCATCCAGGACTGGGTTGCAGGGGCAGCAGTCTAAGCAAAGATGCCCAGACTTTCCTCTCCCCGGCCACTTCCTCCAGCTCCTCTGGGGGGACCCCAGAGTCATTCCCAGGCCAGTCGAGAGACATAGTCTCTCAGCGGGTCCTGGGTCTTCCCCGCAGCCTCCACCCAGTGGGACATGCCCAGAACACCTCTCCATCAAACATCAAACTGCTGATACTTTAAATTACACACAGACAGTACCATCTGTTTTTACTTTTTTATTAGCTAAAATGATCAAAAATCATTGGAAAGAAATACTCATTTTTAAATGAAGCTAGAAAACCGCCTCTGCCAGAGTCTAACGTTGTCATAGTAGTTCAATTTGGGCAATTCTTCATTATGGTCATGTTGATCCATTCAACATGTTTTCTGATGTCTGTGTAGATGTTGGGTACATCTGGGTATTTGCAGTTTTTGTGTTTGTTAAAAGAGACAATGCCAACAGCTTTGCCGTTGCACACCAGAGGACCTCCAGAATCCCCTGCAAAGAGCAGACATCATCAAAAACTCAACCCATCGTTTATCTATAGAACTTACAAACCGTTTTAGTGAGAAAACTGACCTGACAGAATCCTTTTGTTGTTTTAAATCCACCTGCACAGATCACGTCAACTGGAAGGGCATTCCAGTTCTCCCGACAGACCACCTGACTTATGATGGACACATTCACCACCCTTAGGTTATCCAAAGAGCTGTCATTGCTCTCTGTCTTCCCCCATCCAGCCACAGAGCACACCTCATTGTCTTTCACCTTCATGGACATCTCTGCCAGTGGAATTTTTTGTATATTCTTGCCCATTGGAGCTTTCTTGGCCAACTGCAAACACAGACATTTTAGTTTTAGTTCCTCAAAAGGGGAAAAGCGTTCACAGATAGTTCAGTCTGAAGAATCTAAACCACAGGTGGGGGCAGAAAAGGTCAATACCATGAGCTTGTATTATTACCAGACCCTCTGGATTACCTAAACATGTACTTACTTCAAGGAGCATTATGTCGTAACCGAATCCAATGTCTTTGTAAAGCATGTGCTTGCATTTGCTGGTTATTTGAATTGTCTTGGCGTTGCCGTTCTTTAGGTTGTGTCCTCCCAGAACGACGTGCGTCAGATCCCTGAAATATTGGAGATTGCAAAGTTATTCGTACCTTTATCAGTCAGAAGCTGATCGACAGACCTTGGTGAGAGGATTTGTGAAGTCTAATTTCTCACCTGTCACAGTGAGCAGCAGTGACCACAAAGTCCTCTCTGATGAGAAAGCCTCCGCACACGTGACCATTTATGTCCTGGACGGACGCCATGAACCGCATGGAGCCTTCTGGAGCGAGCTTCCCATTGATGATGAGACTTCCATGAACTGTAATGAAATCTGGTTGCTGTTTAAACATTCACTGGAGAATGGGCTCTATCCTTGACCAATAACCGCGTTGGGTCCTTGACCGCTCAGTCATTTCTGGTTATGTTGTTTACATGGAAATAGCGGAGTATTGGGGGTAACAAGATGTCTCTTGGAGCTACCCAGAGTCATTATAAATGATGTTAAGCGCATTGTTCGTCTTTCTAGTAAAACACCCCACAATGAAAAAAGCAGAAATGATTTACATTTTTGTGTCATTCTGCATAGCAAACTTTGAAGGTAATTTACTAATTTACTGATGTTTTTCACATGTACAACCAGCTCAAAAATAATGGAAATTCATGTTGGTGACACGTCATAGAGAAGCCAATATGCAGATTGCTGGATTGCTGCACGTACTGTAAGTGCATCCAAGGCTAAATGTTGTCACTGGTCGAACGTAATTAACGTTAAAGTCCCGTTAACTGTCACTCACCCAGAGCACGGAGTGCAGTGATCGGCAGACACAACCAAGGAATCATTTGGAATATTAACCGTCACCGTAATCCTTACCTTTCCTCCTGGTCCATGAAGCCAAAAAAAAGTTCAGCCCTGACTGAACAAAAAACTAAGTGTGAATGTTCACTTTCATCTGGGCTAATGCTAACTAGCATGAAAGACATATCTGATGACCGCCGTCTTTATCTTTACGACCTGTTAGTTGTGTTTTCATTCCTCCCCAGCAGAGCGTTTCTGTCAGTGTCATTTTCAGTGTGAGGTAAAGCAGTCTGACAGGCGAGGTGACGGTTCGAGCACGCTGCTGCCGCTCTATGAAGAAGGCAGAGGCTCCTCGTCAGCTGGGAGTAGAACCAGCAGTCTGAAAGTCACTTCAAAATTCCGTTGAAGGAGTTTGAAATGTTCTACCGTCGCTATGTTTCACCTCCAGAAGTCATGTGATCATACAGAACATGGTAGAGTTTTGTGAGTTCTGGGTCTTTCAGGAAGGAAAACTTTACCTTTTTGGATGTCTGCAGCTCCCGCTCCACCAGGGGATACAGAGAACACGTTCCAATCATCTCGGTGTGTGACGGCTGATGGGAATTTAACTTTAAGCATCATTTTAAATTCGAGCGGCCAACATCCAAATCCAGCCTTGGATGCACTACAAATACTGCAGGCAAAGCCGCAATTTACTGAATTTCCATCACTAATCATGTTGGTCGCACATATTTACGTGTAAATAACATTGACCATGTAAGAAATAACCAGAATTAGACAATACCAGGAACAGAACACAGAGATTTGCTAAGTCGATGCATACAGTTATCCACACCCGGAAATAAAAGAGCCTTCTTATTTTAAACCGGAAATCCATCACACAGCCCCATACATAAAGCCCATTACAGATAAATTCATTTTCCTACCATGTGATCCAGCACAAATCAGAGCGAGGAAAAGCAGAAACTGTCCCAGGTCCTGCATGGTGTCAGTCAATTACACTTGAGCTTCACAGGGTCTCTGTCTGACAGGTATTTATACATCTACAGCCTTCCGCTTTGACGAGATGCCATTGATTATTTAACTGATCTCCATCTCAGACCACATCCTTTATGCTGAGAGATTGCATGTTGCAGCTGGTTTCATTTTTCATCATGTGCTAGATATCTACAGGATCAACAGAAAACAGCCTCTAGTTAGAGAAAAACTTTATCAGAACATCAGGTTGTAAGATTTTGTCTCTTACTGAACCTTAAGCCATTTTTCTTTTGAAAGCCTTTAAATGTGTCACTTTCAGATGCTTGTGAGGACTGCTGTGATCCAACATGGCGTCCATCTGAATCCCCTTCTGATCATCCATAGAAAACGATGTACTTCTGGTCATCAGATCGGATGTCGTCACTAAGTAGTGATTGTTAACATTTCTATGGCAACCATTATCACCAACCAGGAGTGAGCTTGTTGGAAAACCACTCCCCACCACTTGAAAGCAGGCTCAGGAGAATCTGTCAAACATTTTGAACGTTGGACGTGGGGCCAGCAGGCTCCACCTACTTTTACTAATGCATCTTATTGGTCAGTTTATAACTTGAATAACATGAACTACAGAAATAATCTAATAATCTGCTGGTCCCAGAAAACCAAAATCCCATAGATTTCTACTGAGAAATAAACAGCTGTCACTCAGTCGTTCTACTGGTCAGAATAACCATTCTTACTCTGATACCTTCTTAACATTTCATTTTTTTCTTTATCCCAGCTTACTCAACGTATAAACTGGGCAATCAGAGGCCTCAGTAATAGCATGTGGCGCTCGCTGGCCCGACACCTCCAACGTTCGAAACATTGGATTGACAGATTCTCCCGAGCTTTCAGTGGAAGGGGCGGGCCTTTCCAACAAGCTCGCTCCTGATTAGTGAGAGTGGTGGCCATATTAAAGATGACTCAAACCGACTTGGACCAATTATTGCTCACTAACGTCGTCTGGTTCCAAAATGGTAAAGTCCATACTGCAGAAATACAGTGACTGAATGGCTTCATTCTGTTGAAACTGAAGTTAAGGCAGTTTGTATAGATGACATCACAGACGCTTTGTCCATCTCCATGTATGTCAGTCAGTGAACCTGTTTTTTCCAAGGGCATGCTGCGAGCGAACACTTACACACTCCTAACACGCCGTGGACTGTCAAAGCTACGCTGATGATACACAGCTTTACACGGACAAGTCTCCTGATGACCTTCAACCTATTGAAACTCTTTTAAATTGCATTTTACATATAAAGTCATGGACGGCAGAGAACTTCTCAGCTCAACCAGGACGAAACAGAAGTTTTATTCATCAAGAGAGAGATGATTTTACCAAAGCTTCCGAGTTTTAAACCTTCTTACTGTGTGAGAAACTTGGGTGTACTTTTGACTCTGAGCTGAATCTTATCCCACACATCAGAAATGTTGTGAAAACAGGATTTTATCATCTTAAAATCATTCCCAGAATCCGTCCTTTCTCTGCCATCACAGAGGTGCTGATGCTTTTATTTTTAGTCGTTTAGGTTATTGTAATGCCCTGCTCTCTGGTTTACCCAAAGAATCTTTTGCTAGCTTATAATTATTACAGAACAGCTGTATGAGTTCTGACAACGAGGAACTGGGGGCGGGGACACATTAAACCCATTTTAAAAATCGCTGCATTGGCTCCCTGTACGTTTCATGGTTGATTTTAAAATTCTTTTATTGGTGTATAAATGTTTTAATGTTCTTCTAATCTCAATGATCTACTTTTAAAGTATCAGCCTTTGTGGACCCTGAGGTCCTCCAGCGCCGGCCTTGTAGTTGTCCATAAGGTGAGGACCAGATTATGGTGAGGCTTCATTCTGCCATTACGGTCCTCAGCCGGAGAACCTCAGGTCCACAGAGACTCTAGAAGCTTTGAAGAAGAGGCTCAAGACCCAAGTTTTTAATGTTGCTTTTAGATAACTTAACCTATCTTATCTATTTATTTAGTTTTAATTATTTTTTCTTTTATATTATTGTTTGTATTGCATCTATTCTATGTATTTAATGCTATTTTTCATTTTATGTATCTACATACATTTTATTTATTTAACTTTAGCCTTTTGTTATGATTTTAGCCCCAGTGGGGATCCTTTATGCCAGGGCTTGCCGGCTTGTCGGGGATCTTTGCCGTGGTTCTCACCCGTCTGGGGCAGCTGGGTCCAGCATTGCAGCGTCATGGCTGTGAAATGGACCCCATTGCTGTTCCAGTCTGGGTGGGCATTGTGTCAGTGTTCCTGTGGTCGAGCTGCTCCTGGTATGAAGAGATTCCCAAATGAACGGCTAACATGAGCTAGGGTGACCACGTTAGCAAGTTAAGCCATCAGCACATGTATGTAGGTACTCTGATGTCTGCTTACCTCAACAGAAGATGCATGTCGGTGTTGTACATACAGGCTTATGTCAATGATCTGACAAGGTTATCCGTCAGCCAGCATCAGCAATGAATAAAAACACTTTGAAAAGCACAGAACAGACGTTTTCTTTCTGTAGGGTTTTTGGAACCAGGTCGATTTATTAGTTCAGTTACAGTCATTTCCGGTTTTATTTTGTTGTTACTTCCTGTGTCTTCCGTTTGTCCCAGGTCACTTGTCATTTCTCCCTCAGATGTCCCCTCCCCCCTTGCACACCTGTTTTCCATTTGGACATCCTCTTTTTTCGTTATATACCCTCGTCTCCCTTGCACGGGTTGTCGGGTGGTTTTGTTTGTTCGCTCTGGTTTAATGTTCCTCTCTCGAGTCATTAAATCTATTTCTTCTTTATTTCGAGTTCCGTCTGCATTTGTGTCCGCACGTCAACCTTGACATTACCACCCGACCAGTATAATGGACGCAGCAGACGCGGAGACGTTACGGGCATTACTCCGCCAACAGGAGGAGCAGATGTCATGCTTGAGACAAGGATTACTCGAGATGTCGAGCCGTCACGAACGGCAATTCGCCGCACTGGGAGAACGCTTTGAACAACTGACGGAGCGTTTTCAACATCCGCCGGCTTTTCCCGCGGCACGCCCATCGCCTCCCACACCGATCCAGGGGACCTGGGAGAGTGTTCCGGTCGCTCCAACCGCGCAATTAGCCCGACCAGAACGTTTTTCGGGAGATTCTGGGGACTGTCGGGCTTTTATCACCCAGTGTGAGCTCCACTTCCAACTGCAGGCGCCTCACTATCCTTCGGACCAAGCTAAGGTGGCCTTCATCATATCTCACCTCACCGGGAGAGCAGGCGCATGGGCGACGGCTGAATGGCAGCGTGGAGCACCGACCTGCGCGTCTCTCGCGGCATTCCTGGAGGCTTTTCAGCAGGTGTTCCAGCACACCAAACCGGGCCGAGAGGCAGCTCGAGCCCTTATGCAACTTCGGCAACGGGGCAGAAGGGCAGCTGACTATGCTATCGAGTTCCGCACCCTGGCCTCCACTAGTGGTTGGGACACCACTGCGCTCATGGACGCATTCGTGGAGGGACTTTCCGAGGAGTTAAAGGACAGACTAATCGCTCTAGAGCTGCCTTCCTCCTTGGAACCTCTTATCGCCATGGTCATCCGGATCGATAACAGACTTCAGGATCACAAACTGGAACATAGCAGATCTACACCCCGCTTCCAACACAGTTCTGTTGGACGCAGGAACTCGGACTCACCTGATTTTGCTGTTTCTCCCACAGAAACCCCGCCACCTATTCTTGAGGAACCTATGCATCTTGGCCGGGGTAAACTGACTGCTTACGAGCGACAGCGACGAATGGTCTCAGGTGAGTGCCTTTACTGTGGTAAGCGGGGTCATTTCTGCAGGGAGTGCCCAAACTCCTCTGCTCGTCAGTAAGAGTGGGCGCGCTGACGAGCGGCGATTTGGCGCTCACTAATAAAGGTCCTACTGCCTGTTTACTTAAGATACAGGTTGTGTTTCAGGGTAAAGGGAGATCTATTGAAGCTTTAATTGATTCAGGAGCAGAGCAGAACCTCATGGATGCCGAGCTAGCTAAGCAAGTCGGACTTGCTTATGAGCCACTACCTCGGCCGTTACAAGTAATCTCCCTAAACGGCCAAGAGGTAGCCACCATTTCCCACATAACCAAACCAGTTCATTTGATTATCTCTGGCAACCATCATGAATCCACCAGGTTTTTCATTTTTTCCTCTGCGCAGAACCCATTGGTTCTGGGGTACCCTTGGCTTCTGGCACACAACCCCGTCATTGATTGGTCCTCCAGTCGTATCTCCGGCTGGAGTGAGAAATGCCATAGTTCTTGTTTACGCTCAGCTCGGCCTCCTGGGGAAGACCCCGCTACCCCGGTTGGGCAGCCGCCCTCACCTGATCTATCCGGAATCCCACCGGAATATCATGATTTAGCTGAGGTATTCTCCAAATCACGAGCTCTCTCTCTACCCCCCCACCGACCTTATGACTGTGCTATCGAATTACAACCTGGCGCTACGTTACCTAAGAGCAGGTTGTATAGCCTGTCTAAGCCGAGAGAGAGGTCATGGAGAAATACATCGCTGAATCATTGAATTCTGGGATTATCAGACCTTCGTCATCACCAGTGGGATCTGGGTTCTTTTTTGTGGGAAAGAAGGACGGGTCGCTCCGACCGTGTATAGACTATCGGGGGTTGAATGAGATCACGGTCAAGAACAGCTACCCCCTTCCATTGATGAACTCTGCTTTTGAGGCATTGCAGGAGGCTCGGATTTATTCCAAGTTGGATCTCCGCAATGCTTACCATCTCGTGCGGATGAGGGCTGGAGACGAATGGAAAACCGCCTTCACCACCCCTTTGGGACATTTCGAGTATCTGGTCATGCCTTTTGGTCTCTGTAATGCTCCTGCTGTGTTCCAGGCAATGATCAATGACGTGTTAAGAGACTTTATTCATCGTTTTGTGTTTGTGTACTTGGATGACATTCTGATCTTTTCCAGGACTGCCAGCGAACATAGGCGGCATGTTCGTCTGGTTCTCCAGCGATTACTCGAAAACAAACTTTTTGTTAAGGCGGAGAAGTGTGAGTTCCACTCTCCGTCTGTTTCTTTCCTGGGGTTTGTTATTTCTGAGGGTGAGGTGAAACCCGATCCGGCTAAGGTGAAAGCGGTGGTGGAGTGGCCTACCCCTTCTAACAGGAAACAGTTACAACGTTTCCTGGGGTTTGCCAACTTCCTCCGTCGCTTCATCCGGGGTTACAGTTCGGTGGCCGCGCCACTCACAGCTCTCACCTCATCCTCTTCCCCTTTTTTCTGGACTGAGGAGGCAGAGGCAGCTTTTAATAAGCTTAAACATCTTTTCACCTCTGCCCCTGTTTTGGCTCAACCAGACCCGTCCAGACAATTTGTTGTGGAGGTAGATGCCTCGGACACAGGAGTGGGTGCAGTCCTGTCCCAACGGGGGGCTTCGGATAGCAAAATGCGTCCTTGTGCTTACTTCTCTCGTCGGCTTTCTCCAGCCGAACGCAACTATGATGTGGGGGATAAGGAGCTGCTGGCTATTAAGCTAGCACTCGAGGAATGGAGGCATTGGTTAGAGGGGTCCACAGTGCCGTTTTTGGTCTGGACAGATCATAAGAATCTGTCCTACCTACGGACTGCAAAACGGCTTAATGCCAGACAGGCTCGATGGTCTTTGTTTTTCAACCGTTTCTGTTTTATTGTTACTTATCGACCTGGTTCTAAGAATGTTAAACCGGACGCCCTATCCCGTCAGCAGGAACCGGTTTCTCAGGATAGCCAACCGGCCTGTATTCTCCCCCCCTCATGTGTGCTGGGCGCCCTTTCCTGGCAATTGGAAAGAGACATTAGGTCCGCTCAGACTCAGGAACCAGATCCGGGGGTGGTCCTCCCAATAAACTGTTTGTACCCAGCTCTCTCAGGTCTCCAGTTCTCCAGTGGGCCCATGCCACCCGTCTCACCTGTCACCCCGGGATCCGCAGAACAGAATCCTTTCTGCGTCGTCGGTTCTGGTGGCCCAGCGTGACCAAGGACGTCCGGGACTTTGTTTCTGGTTGTCTGGTGTGTGCTCAGAACAAGGCGAGCACACAATCTCCTGCTGGACTATTACACCCACTCTCCATCCCGGGTCGGCCTTGGTCACACATTGCTTTGGACTTTGTGACCGGCCTGCCGTCCTCCGCTGGAAAGACCGTCATCCTGACGATAGTGGATCGGTTCTCCAAGGCCGCCCACTTTGTGGCCTTGTCTAAACTCCCTTCAGCGGCAGAGACGGCAAAACTGGTAATAGAACATGTATTCAAATTACACGGCATTCCTGCAGATATGGTTTCTGATCGAGGACCTCAGTTCATCTCGCAAGTCTGGAAGGCGTTCTGTGGGGCATTCGGGGCCACTGCCAGTCTCTCCTCTGGTTTCCACCCACAGTCTAACGGGCAGGCGGAGCGGACCAACCAGGACCTGGAGGCTGCGCTCCGGTGCGTATGTTCCCGACACCAGGCCTCCTGGAGCACGCTGTTGCCGTGGGTGGAATATGCACACAACTCCCTCACCTCATCTGCCTCGGGTATGTCCCCTTTCGAGTGTTCCCTGGGGTACCAACCCCCGCTGTTCCCCGAGCAGGAAACGGAGGTGGCGGTTCCATCGGTGCAGCATCTCTATCGTCGCTGTCGGCGCATATGGCGGGAGACTCGGGCAGCCTTGTTGCGTTCCAGGGAGACCAACAAGAGACTGGCGGATCGCCGGCGAACTCCAGCTCCTGAGTATCGACCGGGCCAGTTCGTCATGCTCTCTACTGCTAACATCAAGCTTCGGACGGAGTCCAAGAAGCTGTCTCCCAGGTTCATTGGACCATTTGAGATCGTCAAGGTCATCAATCCTGTGGCAGTCAGGCTACGCCTGCCCAGGACCTTGCGCATCCACCCGGTCTTCCATGTCTCGCAGATTAAGCCTCACGTCACGAGTGCCCTTCAACCGCCGTCCCCTCCGCCACCTCCTCCTCGCATCATTGATGGCCAACCGGCCTACACCGTCCGTCGCCTGTTGGACGTTCGGCGACGGGGTCGTGGTCTTCAATACCTGGTGGACTGGCAGGGTTACGGACCTGAGGAACGTTCCTGGGAACCCGCTTCTCGCATCCTGGATCCTGATCTCATCAGAGACTTTAATCGGCGGCGCCGGAACCAGCCCCCTTTTGCGCCAGGCGGCGCACCTTGAGGGGGGGGTACTGTAGGGTTTTTGGAACCAGGTCGATTTATTAGTTCAGTTACAGTCATTTCCGGTTTTATTTTGTTGTTACTTCCTGTGTCTTCCGTTTGTCCCAGGTCACTTGTCATTTCTCCCTCAGATGTCCCCTCCCCCTTGCACACCTGTTTTCCATTTGGACATCCTCTTTTTTCGTTATATACCCTCGTCTCCCTTGCACGGGTTGTCGGGTGGTTTTGTTCGCTCTGGTTTAATGTTCCTCTCTCGAGTCATTAAATCTATTTCTTCTTTATTTCGAGTTCCGTCTGCATTTGTGTCCGCACGTCAACCTTGACACTTTCAGGTTTTTCATGTCAGAATGTTTCATACCGGGCCTGAGTAACACGACTGCAAGTAAATGAGGACAAACCCACTTGCAGCTTTTAAAAATGGGTCAACATGATAAAGCATCAACTTGCTGTTTTTCTTTTGTTTGTTTGAATGCGTTGAAACGTTTCACAGATAAAAAAAACCACCGTTTTTGTATTTTAGTGCCACAACGAATGAGATGACTGATAAGAGTTTGGTTTTCTTTCACAATAAATGCTCAGATTATGTTCTCAACAGCACGAGTATACCGCAGCATTGCTCTCTCAACATGTATTTCAGGCCGTGTGTTGTAGTTAGGCACCTGCTCAGAACAGCTCTATGTTTCTTTTATCCACGTTCATCTTTCAGGGTAACATTTGCTTTGAAGCGCAGAGATGTTTGCATCAAAACCAAAGGCTGCAACACTTTACACTCCACTAATAGAACAGATCTGTTTGTTCACTGATTGACCTGTTTAAACCCAGGCTGCACAGTGGTGCAGTGGTCAGCTCTCTCGTCTTACAGTGAGAAGACCCTGGTTTGAACCCCAGCTTTCTTTTGGTGTGGAGTTCACATGTTCTCCTTGTGCATCCGTGGGTTTTCTCCACGCACTCCAGTTTCCTCTGACAGTCCGAGGACATGCCTCATAGGTGAATTGGTTACATGAATTGCCCTGGATGTGGAGGGGGAAGGGGGCGCCTTCACCCAACAGTAGCTGGGATAGGCTCCAGCAGCCCTGAGACCCCAAAAGGGATTGAGCAGAATTTTAAGATGGTTTGACGGATGGACGGACGTTTGAACCTAGAATACCCATCAATACTGACAGAACTGGGGAGATGGAACCAGAGCGCAGTGCATCAGAAAGACCAGAGGAGGGAGCCCTTCATCCAGGGCTTCAAGCGTCACAGTTATAGTCAACTTAAAGCAGCAACCGTTAAGAATGATTTTTAAAAAAGAATCTTTACTCATAATTGTATGTTATTGCAAATGTGTGCACAAGTAGATAAAAATAACTATAAATGAAAAATTCCTATGATCAACAGGAGCAGCGTTTGGATATTGTAAAGTCCAGGAAGGACACTGACCGTGGGACGTGATGCCCCTGCTGGTTTGTATCAGACTCAGTTGGTTTATGGAAAAAAATCTTTAGTGTCAGAAAAAAAACTATTAACTTCTTAACGCCTCTTCTAATCATTTGGTTCAAACTGCAATGCTTTTGAGCCAATTATCAATAAATCTGACTTCGGTTGTTCTAGAAATGTACTTTCTTAACAAGAAAAATGATCATTTATCTCCACATCAGACAACATCCTGTGATCTGCATTTTTTTTTTCTGTCCCAATTTCACTCTTCCTCCAGTTCAATGACAGTAGTAAAGACGCTTTGGTTTTGTGATATTACTGAAATAATCTCAAATAACATTCCTGAAATGGAAGCTTCCCATGTTTGTATTAAGGAGTTTTATCTCTTGTTTCTGTTTTTCAAACTCTTGTTCTTGTTAATGATGCAGTTTTTCATTAGTTTGCATTGATGAATGGGTGAAAGTTTTGGTGAAACTTTTGGTTCATCTATCATGATTTAAACCAGAAAGCATTGATCTGCTGGTTTTAGCATTTGAGGTTTTGGGTCATCTTGGACCTGCTGTAGTTCTGCGAGGAGGCTGAGTGGACACACAGCTGTCCTTTAAACGTTAACATATCTGGGATGTTGTCCTGATGTTTGTCATCAGGTTAGCAAGGTGCTGTTTTCAGAGACCTTCCATATTTTTTAAGTACTAAGCTATTTAAAAAAATAGCTGTTGTTATCATGAATTTTCTTTTTTTAAACTAAAAAAATCATTTTAGATACATTTTTGTTTGGATTTTGTGGTACATGCTGGTTTAAGCAATAACTTTGTCCTTCTGTTATTATTTTTACTAAAACTTGTTCTCCAACCCATTTCAGATGTTTAATCCCAGCAAAAGTGGGTGTAAAGTTCAGATGCACATCATATTATAATGGCTTTGTCCTGCAAACAGGACTCTTGTTTTCTGGGCAGCACAGACACAGTGTCTCCATTTCTGTCCATTCATTTGGCTGCATGGCGTCCTGGTAGTTTGATGGAAAACTTCCTGAGGAGTTTGACTTTGGCTGAAGGTTCCAATAATCTACTTTTGCATCTTTTCAACAGAGGAGTCACTGCTAATCGTCACTGTGACAACTGGAACATGTGGCTTTGTGTGCGTCAGAGCTGGTGTGGCAGTGGAGGTGCAGTCTGCAATGGTGCAGCTCACATGTAAGATAAGTGTGTTTGTGTGAGGGGGGGTGTCTTGGAAACAAAGTCACGATGTTTGTTCTAAATAGGTCTTTAAAAGCAGCAAAATGTCGTTGCCATGGGAGACGAAGAATTTCCTCATGCAGAAACATGAAAAGGAACAAAATTCACAAAACCCATCCATCCGTCCGTCCGTCCGTCCATCCAACAATCCATCCATCCATCCATCCATCCATCCTTCCATCCTTCCATCCATCCTTCCATCCATCTTTCAATCCTTCCATCCATCCATCCATCCATCCATCCATCTTTCAATCCTTCCATCCATCCTTCCATCCTTCCATCCATCCTTCCATCCATCTTTCAATCCTTCCATCCATCCATCCATCCATCCATCCATCCATCCTTCCATCCATCCTTCCATCCATCTTTCAATCCTTCCATCCATCTTCCATCCATCCTTCCATCCATCCTTCCATCCATCTTTCAATCCTTCCATCCATCCTTCCATCCATCTTTCAATCCTTCCATCCATCCATCCATCCTTCCATCCATCTTTCAATCCTTCCATCCATCCATCCTTCCATCCATCCTTCCATCATCTTTCAATCCTTCCATCCATCCTTCCATCCATCCTTCCATCCATCTTTCAATCCTTCCATCCATCCATCCTTCCATCCATCCTTCCATCCATCTTTCAATCCTTCCATCCATCCTTCCATCCATCTTTCAATCCTTCCATCCATCCATCCATCCATCCATCCATCCATCCTTCCATCCATCTTCAATCCTTCCATCCATCCATCCATCCATCCATCCATCCATCCATCCATCCATCCATCCTTCCATCCATCTTTCAATCCTTCCATTCATCTTTCAATCCTTCCATCCATGCTTCCATCCATCTTTCAATCCATCCATCCATCCATCCATCCTTACATCCATCCATCCATCCATCCTTCCATCCATCCTTCCATCCTTCCATCCTTCCATCCATCCATCCATTCATCCATCCATCCTTCCATCCTTCAATCTTCCATCCATCCTTACATCCATCCATCCATCCATCCATCCTTCCATCCTTCCATACATCCTTCCATCCTTCCATCCTTCCATCCTTCCATCCATCCTTCCATCCATCCATCCATCCTTCCATCCATCCATCCATCCATCCATCCATCCATCCATCCATCCATCCATCCATCCTTCCATCCTTCAATACATCCTTCCATCCTTCAATCCTTCCATCCATCCTTCCATCCTTCAATCCTTCAATCCTTCCATCCATCCATCCATCCATCCATTCATCCATCTCTTCAGTCATTAATCCATTTATTCACCCACCTCATTTCTTACTTAATTGCTTACTGTAAATAAGAAAAGCTGTTTGTTTTTGTCCTCTTGAATGAAGTTTTTTTTGTTTCACATTACATGTGTTGTTTAGAACATCTTTGGTAAAATGCAGGACCCCTTTGGTGAAGGCTGATGTTCAGGTCATTGAGACCACATGTAGTATCCATGCAGAGCTTTGACTCACTGCAGTAAAGGTACATTCTCTATAATTATAGTCCAGGAGCTGTTTTTTTGTTGTTGTTTTTTTGTGATCCACTACAGAAACAGCATTTTATTGTTCTGTTGCGTCTGAAACTGATTCTGAAAGTGATCAAAGTAATGTAAGGTTATTCACAGAGAAGCTGGTTGTGGTTCTCAGTCTGCTGACATGTATTTTTTCATAATGTATAAAGAACCTTATTTGTAGTATTTTCTTTGTTATTTTGTCTTTGTGTGTGTGTTGTGTTGAGCTCTGGCAGGTGTAAACCTATGCGCTGAAAAACGAACTTGTTCAGGTGAAAATTTCCGCCAAACCTTTTTGGATTCGTGTTTTCATCTCTTTTCCATCCCAGACTTGCTTTCTGCTAAGCTTCTTCACGTCATGATGGGTGTTTGTCTGATTCCACATGTTAAGAAGCTTAGCATTCTTACCAAATGTTTGACTCATTTTAACGCAGACAGACATTCTTGTGCTTTTTAAAAATCCATCTAAAAAGAGTTTTCCTAAAAGTGAGCCATTATTCTGTCATCAGGTAAAAACAGGGATGTTGATGGTGGACGCCTGTACAGGTACTGGGTCTGGGTCGGTATCGTGTAGAAATGCCAAACGCCATCTTGTTGTTCATAAGCAGGCCAACAGCATTTCCCTATGAAGACTAAAGGAGGATTTGAGGCTCCAGTTGTTCCAGAAGGTTGAAAGCCCTGCGAAAAAAACGTACCTGTCTTGTCTTCACCTGCACAGGTGATGTTGTTTAGAAGGTTGTTGCGTTCCCTCAGTTTTGAACAGACCGTGCAGCTGCTTGCAGCATGTCAGGTGCTTCACTTTGGTTTTTGTTTTATCTTGATGAACCACAAGATTCTCCTTCATCCTCCAGTTTCATCTCAGCTGGAGGCAGAAGGAGCAGTTGCACTGGAACGAGCTGATAGTGTGAGACTCAGAGGTGAAGCTACAGTTCACTTGGATTGAGATATGAACAGGTTGCTGTTTGATGGTATGATGTGCTCGCAAACCTCTTTAAATTCTGTTTGAACTCCTGTTTCAGAGTGAAGGAGCCCAGAACATTGTTGGATTCTTTTGGGATTCTTGAATGGAAACATTTTCTCATTAAGGTTTTATCTGACTGACTCAGTGAGTCACAGTAAATGCTGTAACTTCAATGTTTGTTGCTGTGGGCTCAGACTCCACAAAGTCTGAACTGATGAGAAATCCTCCCGTATGACTGCTGTGCTTCTTGTTCTCAGGGGCTGTCAACTGTCCCACTTCCATCTACTGCAGGCAGAAGGAAACCTCATGGAGCGTCAGACTCTTAATGGAGAGAAAAAACGATGTAGATTTGATCTTTCTATCATAGTCAAGTAATTCAGAAAGTATCAGCATATACGATACTTCTGACTGAGGAGGGAACCAAGCATGTTCAAGAAGTTACGTCTTGTCTGCTTTACCCCTCTGAGGCACAACAGTGAAATGTGACGGAGAACCATCACTGTTCCTGGAAACAGAACACCGGCAGCAGCAAACAGAACTCGGACACTCAAACTACACATGTAATCTGAGTTCTCTGATCATCTCTGAGTAACAGCTGGAAATGTGCTTTCTTACGTCCAAAACTCTGTTGCATGACTCGGCTCTAAAGCTGACTACCAACACCCCCCTGAAGGTTTGGGTCATAGCTCTTCTTCTTTGGTTTCAAGTTTTGTTGACATGGCATGCTTGAAGTTTTAGTCCTCCTGTTTTCATTTTGCTGGATTTAGATTCTCCATCGGGCTCTTTTCCTGAAAAATCGCAGACTCTTGATTCTATAGTTTTAATTTGGCATGTAGACGAAGTGACAAGTGAAACCGGTCTGTGTGCTTATCCACACACTTTAGAGTCTCTGATGATCTCTGGAAAAGGTTGGAAAAAGTCTAGAAAAAAGAAGAGTTTGCTGACAGTTGGTGGAGATTAAAAATATTTTCCACCTGAAACCCGAAGCTCCATTTCAACCGTTTCATGACGGTACGTTTCTTATTGTCCTCTTTATTTGAGCACGGCATTTTTAATAAATGCTTTTAATTACATTTTAATTTAAAAATGTTCCTCCTATTGACTCTTTTTTAGTGACCTTGTTCCTTTTTTGCAGCATAGCTAATGCTCTTTATTTATTCATTTTCCTTTTTTGTCCTGTTAACCTAACATGAAAGTGGAGCTTCTCAGCAATGAGCTGGAGGTCAAAACATGACTCAGCAGAAATCCCCCAGACTGGTGTCTGAACAGGTTCTCAGGTTGATTCAATCAGAAACCACCGTTTCCAACAGCAGAAATGTCTCTGCACAAGCAGTAACTGTTGACAAGACAAAGTTTGTGAGCAGCTCTGAAACCATGAGCTCCTCATTCGTTTTCACACAGTCTGATAGAGGCTGCGGTTCGAGACTCCACAGCTTCAGGAGGAAATGCTCAGCAAGTATGAGGACGTGCAACGTAAAAATACACCATACAGCCTACATGCCTGCAAAGACTGCAAAAACTATCCTCTGCATGTGGATTCTTTCTTATATTAATTTCTTCTCTAAATAAAATGCAAAATTTAGTAAAAGGTTTATTTTTCTCACCATCAATAATAGTAGTAAATGGAAATCATGCAGACACTGCATCTCTCGAGGCATGGAGTTACCCATCCCTGCATTAGATAATATTCCTTCTGTCGGTAACCATAGAACTTACTCCCACAACACAACCTGCTTCTGGAATCCTAAACATGGCATTCCCTTTGGTCACGAGGCAGAGGATGTGGACGCACAAATCAAACCAAATTTGCCTGCACATATTTTAGGTGCATCCAAAGCTGGGTTTTGTTGTTGGTCACAAGTATTTAGAAATTAGACACTTTATTAATAATCACTTTAAAGTGTTTACAATAAGCAAAAAGTCATGTATTCATTTCCTAAAAACAAAGGGGTAATGAGGTTGATGATGACAGTTTTAAAAGTTTGTTTTGTTTTTCTAACAAATATTTTATAAAACAATTTTTCACTTAAACATTTTAAACTTAAATATTTGAAAAGCTTAATGTGTTAAAATGTTTCAAACATTTTCAAAAAAACATTTCTTCTGACACAAGAAACTGTTTTGATTTTTATAAAAGCAGCAATTTCGAAAAAATTCCTTTTTTATTCGAGCTGTGCTTTATTGTTGGGTTTTTTTCTAATACAAACAGTGAAGCTTAATGTAATCAAGCTGTGGTTTGGTCTGATAAATAGGAATGGGGCTAAAATATGAGAGCAAATACAGAGATTTTGCTATAAAACCCATTTTTATAGAATCTGTATATTTCATTTTGAACCAAACATGTCTGCAGTCCTGTAGTTCTGCAGACAGTTGCTCCAGTTGCAAGTTGTTTTTGTCCGCTCACGTTTGCTCAAACAGGATAACAGTGTGCGTGCAAGACTGTTGTAAGATGGATGTGTGTTTGATTTAAAATGATAAATATTTGCATGATAAATATCGAGTAACTTGCTGCCTTTTTTGTTTGATAAACCGTCCCCATCCCCCACCCCAAGTGTTTCTTTATTCTTTCTTTAGTTTAATCCCCCCTACTTCACTTACTTAATTTTTCCGCTCCATCTGGTCCAAAAACGTAGCTTCAAATTCACAAGTAGTTTATACAAATATACTCCTTGTGTGTCCAAAGCTACAGCAACCCTTTGTATGACCTGTTGCAGCTGCTGTAAAAGGTCAAGTTTGTGTGTTTGTTTATGTGCATGTGTTTGAGTGTGTCTTTGTGAGTTTAGATATATGTGTTTGTGTCTTCATTTTAAAACCCATTTTCACCAGCTCAGTATCATGTTTTTTGTCTTTTCTGGTGTTTAAGCTTACATCAAAATGTCTGTTTACTCTGTATCAGCTGATGATTAATAACTGAACAAAAACGCGTTTTGACTGAACACAAACGCGTTTTGACTGAACATAAACGCGTTTTGCCTGAACACTAACTCATTTTGACGGAACACTAACTCGTCTTGACTGAACACAAAGACGTTTTGACTGAACACAAAGACGTTTTGACTGAACACAAACGCGTTTTGACTGAACAAAAACGCATTTTGACTGAACACTAACTTGTTTCGACTGAACACTAACTTGTTTTGACTGAACACAAACGCGTTTTGAATGAACACTAACTCATTTTGACTGAACACTAACTCGTTTTGCCTGAACACTAACTTGTTTTGACTGAACACAAACGCGTTTTGACTGAACACTAACTTGTTTTGACTGAACACTAACTTGTTTTGACTGAACACTAACTTGTTTTGACTGAACACTAACTTGTTTTGACTGAACACTAACTCGTTTTGACTGAACACTAACTCATTTTGACTGAACACTAACTCGTTTTGACTGAACACGAACTCGTTTTGACTGAACACTAACTCGTTTTGACTGAACAAAACGCGTTTTGACTGAACAAAAACGCGTTTTGACTGAACACTAACTCGTTTTGACTGAACACTAACTCGTTTTGACTGAACACTAACTCGTTTTGACGGAACACCAACTCATTTTGACTGAACACTAACTTGTTTTGACTGAACACTAACTCGTTTTGACTGAACAAAAACGCGTTTTGACTGAACACTAACTTGTTTTGACTGAACACAAACATGTTTTGACTGAACACTAACTTGTTTTGACTGAACACTAACTCGTTTTGACTGAACACTAACTTGTTTTGACTGAACACAAACGCGTTTTGACTGAACACTAATTGTTTTGACTGAACACTAACTTGTTTTGACTGAACACTAACTCGTTTTGACTGAACAAAAACGCGTTTTGACTGAACACTAACTTCTTTTTGACGGAACACTAACTCGTTTGACTGAACACAAAGACGTTTTGACTGAACACAAACGCGTTTTGACTGAACAAAAACGCATTTTGACTGAATACTAACTTGTTTCGACTGAACACTAACTTGTTTTGACTGAACACAAACGCGTTTTGACTGAACACTAACTCATTTTGACTGAACACTAACTCGTTTGCCTGAACACTAACTCGTTTTGATGGAACAAAAACGCGTTTTGACTGAACACTAACTTGTTTTGACTGAACACTAACTTGTTTTGACTGAACACTAACTCGTTTTGACTGAACACTAACTCGTTTTGACTGAACACTAACTCGTTTTGACTGAACACTAACTCGTTTTGATGGAACAAAAACGCGTTTTGACTGAACACTAACTTGTTTTGACTGAACACTAACTTGTTTTGACTGAACACTAACTCGTTTTGACTGAACACTAACTCGTTTTGACTGAACACCAACTCATTTTGACTGAACACTAACTCGTTTTGACTGAACACCAACTCATTTTGACTGAACACTAACTTGTTTTGACTGAACACTAACTCGTTTTGACTGAACAAAACGCGTTTTGACTGAACAAAAACGCGTTTTGACTGAACACTAACTCGTTTTGACTGAACACTAACTCGTTTTGACTGAACACTAACTCGTTTTGACGAACACAAACTCATTTGACTGAACACTAACTTGTTTGACTGAACACTAACTCGTTTTGACTGAACAAATCGCGTTTTGACTGAACACTAACTCGTTTTGACTGAACATTAACTCGTTTGACTGAACACTAACTTGTTTTGACTGAACACAAACGTGTTTTGACTGAACACTAACTTGTTTTGACTGAACACTAACTCGTTTTGACTGAACACTAACTTGTTTTGACTGAACACAACGCGTTTTGACTGAACACTAACTTGTTTGACTGAACTAACTTGTTTTGACTGAACACTAACTCGTTTTGACTGAACAAAATGCGTTTTGACTGAACACTAACTTTTTTTGATGGACAACTAACTCGTTTTGACTGAACACAAAGACGTTTTGACTGAACACAACGCGTTTTGACTGAACAAAACGCATTTTGACTGAACACTAACTTGTTTCGACTGAACTAACTCGTTTTGACTGAACACTAACTTGTTTTGACTGAACACAAACGCGTTTTGACTGAACAACTTGTTTTGACTGAACACTAACTTGTTTTGACTGAACTAACTTCGTTTTGACTGAACAAAAGCGTTTTGACTGAACACTAACTTTTTTGATGGAACACTAACTCGTTTTGACTGAACACAAGACGTTTTGACTGAACACAAACGCGTTTTGACTGAACAAAAACGCATTTTGACTGAATACTAACTTGTTTTGACTGAACACTAACTTGTTTTGATGAACAAAACGTTTTGACTGAACACTAACTCATTTTGACTGAACACTAACTCGTTTTGCCTGAACACTAACTTGTTTTGACTGAACACAAACGCGTTTTGACTGAACAACTCATTTTGACTGAACACTAACTTGTTTTGACTGAACACTAACTTGTTTTGACTGAACACTATCGTTTTGACTGAACACTAACTCATCTGACTGAACACTAACTCGTTTTGACTGAACACTAACTCGTTTTGATGGAACAAAAACTTGTTTTGACTGAACACTAACTCGTTTTGACTGAACACTAACTTGTTTTGACTGAACACTAACTCGTTTTGACTGAACACTAACTTGTTTTGACTGAACACTAACTCGTTTTGACTGAACACTAACTCGTTTTGACTGAACACTAACTCATTTTGACTGAACACTAACGTTTTGACTGAACACTAACTCGTTTTGATGGAACAAACTTGTTTTGACTGAACACTAACTCGTTTTGACTGAACACTAACTTGTTTTGACTGAACACTAACTCGTTTTGACTGAACACTAACTTGTTTTGACTGAACACTAACTCGTTTTGACTGAAAACTCTCATTTGACTGAACAAACTCGTTTTGACTGAACACTAACTCGTTTTGACTGGAACACTAACTCGTTTGACTGAACACTAACTTGTTTTGACTGAACAAAACGCGTTTTGACTGAACACTAACTTGTTTGACTGAACACTAACTCGTTTTGACTGAACACTAACTTGTTTTGACTGAACACAACATGTTTTGACTGAACACTAATTGTTTTGACTGAACACTAACTTGTTTTGACTGAACACTAACTCGTTTTGACTGAACACTAACTTGTTTTGACTGAACACAACGCGTTTTGACTGAACAACTAACTTGTTTTGACTGAACTAACTCGTTTGACTGAACACTAACTTGTTTTGACTGAACACAACGTTTTGACTGAACACTAACTTGTTTGACTGAACACTAACTCGTTTTGACTGAACACTAACTTGTTTTGACTGAACACTAACTCGTTTTGACTGAACACTAACTTGTTTTGACTGAACACAAACATGTTTTGACTGAACACTAACTTGTTTTGACTGAACACTAACTTGTTTTGACTGAACACTAACTCGTTTTGACTGAACACTAACTCGTTTTGACTGAACACTAAACTTGTTTTGACTGAACACTAACTTGTTTTGACTGAACACTAACTTGTTTTGACTGAACACTAACTCGTTTTGACTGAACAAAAACGCGTTTTGACTGAACACTAACTTTTTTTGACGGAACACTAACTCGTTTTGACTGAACACAAAGACGTTTTGATGAACACAAACGCGTTTTGACTGAACAAAAACGCATTTTGACTGAATCTAATTGTTTCGACTGAACACTAACTTGTTTTGACTGAACACAAACGCGTTTTGACTGAACACTAACTCATTTTGACTGAACACTAACTCGTTTTGCCTGAACACTAACTCGTTTTGATGGAACAAAAACGCGTTTTGACTGAACACTAACTTGTTTTGACTGAACACTAACTTGTTTTGACTGAACACTAACTCGTTTTGACTGAACACTAACTCGTTTTGACTGAACACTAACTCGTTTTGACTGAACACTAACTCGTTTTGATGAACAAAAACGTTTTGACTGAACACTAACTTGTTTTGACTGAACACTAACTTGTTTTGACTGAACACTAACTCGTTTTGACTGAACACTAACTCGTTTTGACTGAACACCAACTCATTTTGACTGAACACTAACTCGTTTTGACTGAACACCAACTCATTTTGACTGAACACTAACTTGTTTTGACTGAACACTAACTCGTTTTGACTGAACAAAAACGCTTTTGACTGAACAAAACGCGTTTTGACTGAACACTAACTCGTTTTGACTGAACACTAACTGTTTTGACTGAACACTAATCGTTTTACGAACACTAACTCATTTTGACTGAACACTAACTTGTTTTGACTGAACACTAACTCGTTTTGACTGAACAAAATCGCGTTTTGACTGAACACTAACTTGTTTTGACTGAACATTAACTCGTTTTGACTGAACACTAACTTGTTTTGACTGAACACAACGTGTTTTGACTGAACACTAACTTGTTTTGACTGAACACTAACTGTTTTGACTGAACACTAACTTGTTTTGACTGAACACAAACGCGTTTTGACTGAACACTAACTTGTTTGACTGAACACTAACTTGTTTTGACTGAACACTAACTCGTTTTGACTGAACAAAGCGTTTTGACTGAACACTAACTTTTTGATGGAACACTAACTCGTTTTGACTGAACACAACGTTTTGACTGAACACAAACCGTTTTGACTGAACAAAACGCATTTTGACTGAACACTAACTTGTTTTGACTGAACACTAACTCGTTTTGACTGAACACTACTGTTTTGACTGAACACAAAGCGTTTTGACTGAACACTAACTTGTTTGACTGAACACTAACTTGTTTTGACTGAACACTAACTCGTTTTGACTGAACAAAAACGCGTTTTGACTGAACACTAACTTTTTTTGACTGAACACTAACTCGTTTTGACTGAACACAAGACGTTTTGACTGAACACAAACGCGTTTTGACTGAACAAAAACGCATTTTGACTGAACTAACTTGTTTGACTGAACACTAACTTGTTTTGACTGAACACAACGCGTTTTGACTGAACACTAATCATTTTGACTGAACACTAACTCGTTTTGCCTGAACACTCTTTTTGACTGAACACAACGCGTTTTGACTGAACACAACTCATTTTGACTGAACACTAACTTGTTTTGACTGAACACTAACTTGTTTGACTGAACACTAACTCGTTTTGACTGAACACTAACTCATTGACTGAACACTAACTCGTTTTGACTGAACACTAACTCGTTTTGATGGAACAAAACTTGTTTTGACTGAACACTAACTCGTTTTGACTGAACACTAACTTGTTTTGACTGAACACTAACTCGTTTTGACTGAACACTAACTTGTTTGACTGAACACTAACTGTTTTGACTGAACACTAACTCGTTTTGACTGAACACTAACTCATTTTGACTGAACACTAACTCGTTTGACTGAACACTAACTCGTTTTGACTGAACAAAACTTGTTTTGACTGAACACTAACTCGTTTTGACTGAACACTAACTTGTTTTGACTGAACACTAACTCGTTTTGACTGAACACTAACTTGTTTTGACTGAACACTAACTCGTTTGACTGAACACTAACTTTTTGACTGAACACTAACTCGTTTTGACTGAACACTAACTCGTTTGACGAACACAACTCAATTTGACTGAACACTAACTTTTTTGACTGAACAAAAAGCGTTTTGACTGAACACTAACTTGTTTTGACTGAACACTAACTCGTTTTGACTGAACACTAACTTGTTTGACTGAACACAAATGTTTTGACTGAACACTAACTTGTTTGACTGAACACTAACTTTTTGACTGAACACTAACTCGTTTTGACTGAACACTAACTTGTTTTGACTGAACACAAACGCGTTTTGACTGAACACTAACTTGTTTTGACTGAACACAACTCGTTGACTGAACACTAACTTTTTTGACTGAACAAAACGCGTTTTGACTGAACATAACTTGTTTTGACTGAACGTTTTGACTGAAACTCGTTTTGACTGAACACTAACTCGTTTTGACTGAACAAAAACGCGTTTTGACTGAACACTAACTTGTTTTACTGAACCAAACGTCAGCCTCAAATGTCATGCTGTTTAGAGCAGACTCTGATATTCAGGATCCTCCTGTTACAGGGTCTCTTAGCTGGTATTCTGTGCAGACGCATGAATGTAATCTAATTACTTTTTTATCATCAATTTTTAAAATTAAGGTTTTTTTTTTTTTTAAAGGTTTTTAGTAAAAAGTTTCCCACATTTAATCATTTTCATGCTTTTTTCATCAGATTTTTCTATATACCATGTACAATGATAAAGGATTTCTATTCTTTTGTAAAGCAGATAAAAAAATCATAAAAGCAGTCATGATGACTTCACATTGTTATTATTGCATTTTTTCTCCTTGAGAGTTTTTTCGATCCACTTGATGTATTTCGACACATCTGTGTAGACATTTGGCAGATTGGGATAGTCGCAGCGGTTGTTCCAGTTGAATGACACAATGCCGATAGCCGTCCCGCCACACCAGAGGTCCGCCAGAGTCTCCCTGTGAACAAGAAGAAGCCTTTCTGTTTACAGATCCTTCAGGATGAGGAAGAAGTCTGAGAGAAAAGCATCACTTGGCAGAATCCTTTGTCCTCCTTGTGTCCACCGGCACAGACAACATTGTCTGGAAGAATGACTTTAAATTTCCCCCAACTCTTTTTACACTGATTCAGATCAATGACGGACACGTTAACCATCCGCAACTCTTTCACCGGCTCTCCACCTGTTTTGGTTTTCCCCCATCCAGCCACCGTACACACGCTCTTCACCTTCACATCCGTCCCGCTCTTGGGGAGACTGATTCGTTGCACTTTGTTTTTAAGGTTGACTTTCTTGGTCAGCTGGAAAATGCCAGAACGTTTCACAACAGTCAGCACTGGACTTGTGAGCTGAAACTTTGGGGATAAATCAGAAAGCTTACTTGGAGAAGCATGATGTCATATCCAGATATGGTTTGAGTAAAATTGTTGTGCTTGCACTTTTTGACTTTAATTCTCATCTTGTTGTCGATCTTGTTCAGGTTGTGGGAGCCCAAAACTACGTATGTTGGTTTTCTGAAATGCTACAAGTTTCAGTTTTTCTGAAAGAAGGAATAAATCAAATCATTTCTGATAAAAACTCACAGTTTGTCACAGTGAGCCGCCGTCAGCACAAAGTCTGCACTGATCAGAAACCCCCGCAGACGTGGCCTTTGTCATTTTGCACAGAGACCATGTAAGGCATCATCCCCTCTGGCACCTCTCCACCGTTCACAATTTCACTGCCATCAGCTGCAGCAGCAAATGAAAATGTCATGAAATCTGTTTTAAAACCTGTTTGAGGCTTTGATTCAGTCAGTCGTACCTTTGTTTCCGAGCCAGAGCTGGAAGGAAAGGAGCATCAGGTAATGCAGAGCATTCATGGTGGCGGGGTCCGTCTGAGCGTTTCCTTTGAAGCTCAGCTGTGGGCTGTCCTGTTTTATATCACTTCTGCAAAACAGTTCATTTCAGTACATGTAGGGCTGGGGGGCAAACGACATGACGTAGCAAAGGAAAGCCTGCAGGAGGAAGAGCAGAAGTAGTTTATTGTGAAAAGGGACGCGCTCTCAGTTACAGAGGTAAAATGCTGCAGAGGTTATTTGTTTGCATTTTAAAAACATTTTTGTTTGCAAATGTATTTAAGTTAAAAGTAAAAATACATGAAACACAAAGTGTTGTGTCATGACTCAGCTCTGACACTGTGGTCTGTGGTCTGGTTGTGGTGTTTCTTCCGGACTTTGACTTGTTGCATCTTCACAGAGCAGAAAGGGAAATGGAAACCCCACATCGGTCTGACTTTTAAAAGAAACTCCGACAGAGAAGTAAAGGATCTTACACTTGATGGTTACTTTGAAATGTCCTAATACTATTTTCATTCCAACAATAAGGCAGTGGAGGAGCTTCTCATGTGGAGGCCTCCTCAGGGCTGAGGCAACATTAGTGTCAAAAGTGCTGAGCAATCAGTATCCCTGCGGCATTTTCCAGGCGTACCTGAGCTGCATGTACTTCATCTGGATGTTTATTAAATTGCAGCCTGTAATTCTGTCCTGCAGCAGTTCTGACCCCTAAAAGACTACGTAGTGCAGGAGCATCTACTGACCTGGATTTTAAATTAATTTGGACACCATGCTCACTACTTTTTTAAAATGCCAAATATGATTTGACAGATTTCCCAAAGTAAAACCAAAAAAAATCTTTTGACCATAACTACACCGTTTTTAGCCAAAAACAAGCTAAAAATTGCCTCTGAAATGTGGGCGGGACCATTAGCGCAGAGTAAGCTCGCCCATACTTCTCAACATCCACTTACATACATCCATTTGTTTACACGCTGTCCTACTAGCTTACAGTCCCTCACACCTCCAACCTAACAACAGCGGTACAACAAAATGAGGAGTAATACCAGAGCTGTCCAGCTGAACAGTTCTGATCCAGATTCCAGCTCAGACGAGGAAAACAAAGACGTTCATGGATCTATTTGTCTGCAGGGGATGCATCAGAGCAGCGCTGGGAGCTTGTGCTTGCTGAAGTGGTGAAGTTCTACGTCACACCTATGAGCTTTTTTAAACTACTTTTTTGTCTGCTTCTGATGCACAATGATCGTATTAAGAAATACTCAGAAATGCAGTTTTAATCCTAATTTTCTATCGCTGTCCTTGATCATCAGAAAAGAAGCCCAAGAACAGGTTTAAACAGGTTGGAGTCGGCCTTATTAAGCACAAACATTTTACAAAGTCATCTGTGAATCCACTGTGTTCTGATGGTGAAAACTTTGAAAAATGGAAATAGATTTTTTGTGCATGAAAAGTTGTTCAAACACAATGCATTGTGGTCTATTTTCACCAATGAGTGAGCATCGATGCAAACTACTTCTTCACAGAGACTGAGTTTTTGTGTTGTAGATCTGGACTCGTCCTAACTCCCGTAGCATCGTCGGATGGCATTTGGGGAATAAAATGTTGGAATTAGAAGTTGTAGATTGTAATGGCGAGCTGGCAAAAAGTAGCATTTCCCTGTTGCTTGTAGAAATGTTTACTGGGACATAGTTAAAATGTAATGCATGAATTATTGGCTCAAGCTGAATGAAACAATGTGACACAATATGATATATGGAGATAAAACTAACAGATATCTGCCTTTTGAAAAAAGTTTTATTAATTTTGTTTTTTTTTTTGCATGAATTTGTCTTGTGCAGCTCTGACCAGCCTGGCAGAGGAAGAGGTGGAGCATGGGGGGACTGAAGCAACCGCTCAGCCAGGAAGGGGGTTAAAGGGTGGCAGCAAAGGCATGGGCAGTAAGCGCCAGCAGGCCTTACAACACCTTTCGTGGCTTGTATTTTAAAATATTTTCACAAATGATTACCTACATTCCTTGCATACTAGGAGAAGCTAAAGTTAGTGATGAATGATTTAGCTGCAACGAGCAGAAATGAGTTCATATTTCTCGCACGTCACAGCTTTTTTCAGTTTTCAGTCAACTGTCTGTCATTCAGTGATTCAGTTCACACATCAGACTCTCAGTCTGACAAATGTCTCATTGTTCCTTTATTTGTCTGATTTTTTTTAATCCACTTTGTGGTCACTATACTGTAGTAACAGAGATGTTCACAGAGCAGAAACACAAACAGTTTAGGTGTGTTTTGTAATGCATAACTGCTGTAAAATTCCGTTTTCAGCTGTTTCCTGTCTGGATGAACAGGTTGAATGAGTCAGAAACCACAGTTTGCAGCTGCAGGTTAAAGCGCTTTGTCTTTGTGCACGCTGAAGGTTAGTGTGCACAAAGACAGGCGGCAAAACCACAGTCAGACAAGATCAAATGTTTCAGATTAATCAGATTAAATGTTTCTAAAGAGCATTTTTAGAGCAATAAAAGACAGGTGAAAGATGAGCATGGTAAATATGAGACTATAATGTTGGTAAAGCCAAATCAGTTTGTATGAAGGAGTGGACCTGTGGCGCATGATGAGACTGAGGATGAAACAAAACAGCTATGCTGTTACATTGTTTTTATAAATGCTTTAATGCATGTGTTCCCTAAGTGTTAACATCCTTTAAATACTACATGCTTTGAATAGAAGTTTGAACTAATTTTAGAGACATATTTCAAAACCAGGATGACCACAACACACAGCTAACACTATCAGAGAACTCCAACACAGTCAAAAGTGATGACAAGAGGAAGGTTAAATGAAAAATACAATAAACAATAAATGTGAAAATTGGAGTAAAAACATTTTGAAAAAACATGAGCGAAAAAATGCATATGTATATTAAAGAAAAAACATTGGAAAATTGGATTATTTGTCTCTTGCTAAACCTTCCTTTACCATTAGAGGGAGCCATTGGCTCACTGAGGAAAATTTACAAACTTCCAAACAAACTACTCTTAAATATTAGTTGTTAAGATGTATGAAGTGAGAAAGTTTGTGTTTGTTCATGTGTAGATAGAATGATAGGACTTTATTATTCTGATGGTGGAGACCTTTTCTAAGGAAGTGTGTGTGTTTTTGCATCTGGGTGTGTGTGTGTTCGTGTTTGGATGTATTCAGACTGGACATTTCCGTTGATCCTGAACCTTGAGTTTGGTCTGTATTCAGACTTCCCTCAAGTGATCTGTCCTGTTTTAGACCAAAGCTTGTGAACAAAACCATGTGACTTAGATCTGTTCAGTCATCTCTTTCACTTTGTGATCCTTGTTGGGATATTTCACAGATTCAAACTTTATATTTCTCAGATCAATCCTGAATGTCTGCATCAGCGTCAGGTGCAACACTTTTTCCTGCTGCTTTGGTGCGGCAGAGGCGGTTAAATTAAGACGACAGCTATGAAGGTACGATGATAAGTGTTTGTGACAGATTGTCAGTTAAAACAGTGAAAAGTAACGAGTATCACGTTCAAAGTTATTTTAACAGGTCTGCATTCATCCACCACATTTCAGTGAGGTGCTGCGGCTCATCTGTTGCTTCTCTTTGCTCTGTTCACATCCCATAATGCCCGGCTACGGGAGCTGCTTCGGTCCAGTTGTAGTTCTTCGAGCACGGAGCCTGTTCAGACTGAGGAATCTCAGACTGAACCGAAACTCAGTCCGATTGGAAACGAACCGAGACCACCTTGAAAGATGGGTCCAAGAGGGGATCCTGATCCGGTCCAGGATCCGCTTGGGGGTTTTCAGACTGAACTTTAAACGAACCAAAGTCTGAACACACCTGAGACATTGTTGTCTCACAGGCTTCAACAGGCTGTCAGTTGGTCTTAATGGTTTCATCTAATGTATGAAGCAAGATTCATGTCTTCATTTATATGATGAAAAGTTGGTTCACGGCCACAGCGTCCCTGAAAAGAGCAGCATGCCAGTAAATCTGGATGCAACAATCATCTTTACGTTGAAGATTTTCTTCTTTTTCCACATGACAATACTGTTGATTCATCCTGGTGAAGACAGTTTTACTTTGGTCAGGTTTCATTATCTGGGCGGAGTATAATGAGGTACCAGGTGACCCAAACATCCCTACACTCTGTTTTGTTGGCTGTTTCAATAGGATGAAATGTTCTTTAGCTGCTGGACATGAGTCAAAGAACACAAAGTTTTTCCTCATGCCTTTGATTTCTGATTTTAGAGCGAGGCTGACATGACAGTTATTGTGGACCCCCTCCACCCCCATAGTTGTTCTCAACTTTTGGTTACTTTGGCTAAGAGTCTCTGCTAAGCGGTTGGCTATCACCCTCGTCATCGAACAGCCGCCATTCTGATTGCCCTTCGATAATCAATCCTCCTTTAGAACTCACTTCCTCACATACAGCAGCTTCCTGTCCATCAGAGCGCGGCTCGGCTGCAGGCATGCAGAGAATGCATCACACACATCACAGTCACAGACCGCAGCACAGCTTAAGCCCAGCTAAACTCCTAAATGGCTTCAGAGATGACACTAATCCAGTCAGTGATGAGAACACCAGCCAGACAGGCCTGCAGCGCTGTGCCAGGACTCCCAACAAACCCTCGGGATCCAAACCCTAAACCCATTCAACCAGAGGTTTGCTCATCTTCACATTGCAAACACTCATCAGTTTGAAGTTTGTGTCAATTCTACAAATTCACTTTGGACACAAACAAAAATCGGCTTAAGATCCAATGAAGAAACGCTGAGAAGAAACACATTCAACGAAGGGAAACCATCTTCCTGCTTGAAAGGTTTGTACCAATGCTGTTCTGTTGTTGTCAGATCCAGTTTTAGGGTGACAGCATTGCCTTCATCAACGTAGAACACCACCTACACAGTTAAGCAACCTTTACTGTAGATAAACATATATTAGATTGGAACATCAGAACCAGTTTTAGAACCTGGGCTGTTGAAGTGTCTGAGAAGGTCAGTTCTTCCTGTCCTCCCTCAGGTCACCCGCTTTACTCCCCCCACACCAAGCAGGAGCACACTGAGCAACTCCAGAGCGCCCCCCACCCCACGCCACCAACAGACACACCACGCCCACAGTTAGTCTCAGGAGATGTAACGCTGTTTCAAAGACGTTCCTGTTAAATTGTAGCAGTCCCCTCCCTCTCTGAACCCTTCCAGAGGGTCAGGGGGGTCCTTTCTATCTTGACCCCCCAAGACCCCCCCTCTATAGTCCTTGCGCTGCAGTCTATGGGTAAACATTTGGCAGAAACCTTCAGTTTTTGGGGAGTTTTTGAGATTTCCTGAGGTCTTTCAGAAAATACATCGTCATTTCTAAACATTTTCCCACCAAATCACACAGTGAAACCCAGAGGCAAAGACACCAGTGCAGCTCATGCCCAAAAGCTTCAGTGCAGGGCTCGCAGCTGGCACGATCTCGCTCTGCTTTTCTGAAGAAGATCTCCTCTGAAAGTTCCTCATAGACTTCCATGTCAGCTAACATTTGATATCGCTCCCTATTTGCTTTTAACTCAGTTTCATGATCAAAGATCCACCTTTTCCTGGTTAGAAATGAACAGGTACATGATATTTTGCTTCTTCACCTGTATCTGAAGGGCATAAAGGGGGAAGCACAAGCCAGGTAATTCCATGGATGGGTTGTAAAGTAAAGATATGAAGGACAAAGTGGTTCTATGAAGATGTAGAAAAGTAAACTCATGACAACATGATTTTAAAGAAAACTAAGATGTATCTTTTCATCAATGAATATTATCACAAACACAAACCAATGATCTGAAGGATAAGGGCCGACTGCAGCAGGTGATTTCTGTAGGGCGTGGCCTGTGCAGGTGACGTAAGCAGGTGCAAAACGGCAGGTGGATTTCCTGCATGTTTTTCATGATTTTTTTTATGTTTAAAGTATTTTTGTGAATTAAACAACAGAATGTTGTTTTAACAACTTCGTTTAGTTCCTCATCCTGAGTGCAGCTCAGCTGCAGGTGCTCTGTACAACACTTGCTTTGTTCTGTCAGAGGGTTTGTCACAAAAAAAGGAAAAATCCCAGTTTGTTTTTATGAAGCTTACACCAGATTTTAAACTTCTTAGGTCAAGTATTCTTCATCATTTCCCATTTGATCATTTTACAGATCCCTGTCAATGTGATCAAATGTGTTGTTTTTTTATGGCTGTGAATTTTAAAATGTTTTGTAGCTTATGTCCACATACTAGTTAAAACAGCTTTTAAGCCCAGTGCTTTATTCTGTCCAACCTGTCAAATATCTGTGTATTTCAGGGTGGTCATTTTCACATTGTGATGCAAAAAGATGTGTCCTCAGAAATTCACTGCAGTTTTACAGAGTTTGCAGATTTTCGCTATTGTATTTGCTTTAAATACTTAAAATGATATTCAAGAGCACATGTTTTTGACTTTGTTTCTGAGCCTTCCTTTCCATTTTCAGTTCATTTACAGTTTAGGACTCTTTACACTCACAGGGAGATGACTGCTGCAGATTGTGAAAATGTAACGGACTGCAAAAAATAACTTACATGTAAATATATAACACTAACACTAAACATGATCAGACCTCAGCAAATACACATGATTGTGACATGAAGATGAAGAAAGGAGAGTAGAAAACGTCTCTGTGGGATCCGTCTGGGCTCGCTGGTCTAGGATGCGAGCATGGGCAGGAAGTGAGTGGACGGGTGTCTTCGCCGGGCTTTGTGACCTCGCCGTGGTTTTCCACGCCCGTTCAGAGAGACAAACATCTGTCTGCCGCTGTGCTTCCAGCGAAGGGAGCGTACGTGTTGTAGCCGTTTTCCTCGATGCGCTCCTTGAACTTGCAGCTAGGGCTGTACTTCACCTGTGAGCAGAGGACGGAAAGGTGGAACTCATGACTTTGGAACTTTCCCTTCTGTGCTGTGAAAGCCTTTTCTATAAGAACAATGAAAACAAAACATGTTTGGAGTAGTCATAATGACCATAATGATGGTTTTGATGAAGATTTCTCAGAATTCAGAGAACATAGATCAATAATTTAGCTGATTGCCTGAAGGACAGATTTGATGAGACGGATCTCTAACTCTAAAAGACCTCAACATTGTGCAGCGCCTCCCTCTAATCACTCTGCATCTTTAGTAGATGTTCCTTCCTGCTGCAGCGCCACAGTGTCAGGAAAATGGGATTTATACACTTTTGATTTAGTTTAATGAAGCCCTCAGTTCTCTGGTCTCTTTTGTGATGGAAGCTGTAGCCGTCTCGCCGCCTGCTGCCTGGTTGCTTCTTTCAGATTCTGTCTCTCAGATGTGCAGCAACAGTCTGGCTTCTTCCTGTGAGCCCCCCCCCATTGCACAACCGCACACAGAGCATACACACCGATCCGAAGAGTGTGCCTTTCTTGGACATGGCTAAGTACAGCCCAGTGTTGACAGATTTGATGGCAACGACTCCCACGCTGACAGATCGGATCTCCATCAGACCTGCAAAATAAAAGAGGAGTCGAGTTAGAGTGGCCACGCTGTTAAAGCTACCATGTAGTAAAGCATGTTTAAGGCAGACAGATGGCATGCAGGAAACAGAAATCAAGCCTGAAACATTTTAAATTCTGTGTTGAAATGTGCAGAAAAGTCCTAAAAGTTCAGTTAAGAGGCTTCAACACTGATGATCCAGACTGGAGAAGATGTGTTTGACTGCTTGTGTATCCTCTCTAACCCTCTTAACTCCATAAAAACCTGAAAAAAACACAAGTTAATATTGTCTCTGGCTCTGACAAAAAACCAGCTCCGTGCAGCACGGTCTCAAACTGCAGTTTAGTCTTCACAGAAAAATCTGAGCTTTTGTCCTGGTTCAACGATGACCTGTAGACGTGCAGGTTGTAGGAGGAGCTAAATGCAAAAGAGGAGGTCCTCTGGAATTTAATCAGCTGTTAACATTTCCAGCAGCACCTCAATAAACGCTGGTCGGACTAGAAACTGTTCCTGCTGCAGGACGGAGAGCTACAGCTCTGTAATCATCGGCGCCTTCCAAGCCTGCAGGGACATAAGTGCTGATGAGGTAACATCGGCACAGACCAACACCCCCATATGACTAACACCCCCATATATAACCACAGGTTTTTACTGAACACATCCAGGAAAGAGAAATAACGGCTGCTGCCAAGTGTTTGCAGGCGCTAACTGACACTGAAGCCAGTTTTGTTGTTTACTTGTGCAAAACAGCTCATTTGACATAATATTATGTTTTCAGTTATTTTTCTTAACATAGAGGATGACATGTTTGTAATATAAGGAATCCTGGATTCAAGAATGCTGTCTTTCTTTAAGCTGAACACTGTGTGAAACTTTTGATTCCAGTTTGTTTCTGCAGAAATATTCAGTCAAACGGATCTAAAAGACAATTGTAGTTTCACAGTAAGGCATATTTTCACTGATCCTTTAAACACTAAAGACGAACGCATCAATCTTCCTCGACCACAAATTCATATTCAGAATATATTTATAATAAAACCATATTTCACAACTTCACCAAAGGTGTCATTTATTAATTTCTCCACAAAATGTTTGCAAAGTTTGGAGACAGTATGTATGCCATCACAGAAATCCATTATTCTGGAGGATTCACACAAAACCTGAAAAGTAGAGTGATGACAATTAAAATCAGCCCAAATTTGGAAGAAACGGCTCTTTTGAATTTTTAGTGTGCATTTCACTTTTTGACTTTTTACTAAAGTTTTGTGGATTTCATCAAACTAATTGTTTAATGTTGGAGAGATTCTGTTTTTTTTCATGGCAGCCATTAGTGCCTGCATCCGCCCTCAGGATTGTCACGACATCTATAATAAGTGACAAAGTCAAAAGACATCTGTATCCTAAAACCGCATTTAATGTTGCATAGATATCTGTCTCTGATACTGATTAAGCCTCGGACGTTCCCAAAACACATGGCAATGGTTTGATCCAACAATGCCTCCAACTCCCACGAGACAGATTTCATTTACGCTGCAGAGACGTTTTAAAATATCATCTAATATTTTTACAGCAATATTCTTCCCATTGAAACAAATCATATTTCTTCCAAATCTTCTTCCAAAGTCACAATTCCTAATGGACTTCATCAGTTTTTCTTTATGTTTTTGTTGTATTTTTACACTCATAAATAACACTTTATAAAGAAAACAGCATTTTTTGTGTGTATTTCATCAAAGTGATTTAAAAAAAAACATGATTCTTTTCTGTCAATTCTGCACTGTTGTGGGCTTTACAGGGTTACATCCTTATAAACAAAGGTTTCTGAATGTATTTAACATTTGAATCTCAGGTTTCAGTAGAAAATGCTTCTTCTTAAATGTTTTATTCTGGTGCAAAAGAGGAAGTTCAAAGACCTGTGATAAGAACTCTATGATAACATTAGAATAAAGAAGTGCATGTTCCCCGCACGGACCTGACTATAAAGCTGAACGCTCCATCTCAACTGGAGCAGCAGAGCAAAACTCCGCTGATGGTCCTTCACAGCAGAAGAATTGGGAACGTTCTCACTCGCATTTGGGAATTCTTTTAACCTTTTGGTGTGTTTTGACTGTGACAGCCAATAAACTCCAGCTTCCATTACAAGCAAACCCTGCACCATACATGCTTAGTCAACTGTGGACTTTGCTATTGATTTCTCTTCTGTGGGACTTCCAAAGCTTTGACAAAGCCCCCCACCACCTTTTTTGGACTCTTGCCCGTCGTCAGATCATTCACGGCGTTCTGGCAGAGAAAGAAAGATGAAGGAGGCTCTGGGTGGGTTCTCTTTTGTCATAGACATGAAGGAAGGAGTGAGGGGGAACCAAGGGAAGGTGATCATTTGGTGGAGGGGAGAGGAGACAACAACAGAGACCTGCTCATTAACGTTCACCTCAGAAAGCAGCCAGAACAATAAGCTTCTCAGTGACAAACTAAGAAAACACCTTGTTGATGAAAAATCAAGAAGAAAGGACGACATTTTTGTTTTCAGGCCTTTTTCTTTCTGTCCAGTCGTCTTCAAAGTCTTGGGCTGCACCTTCGAGTAATCCTGCACGTGTGAAAGCGTGAACAGAGCGATGCCTGGGAATCTTGGACTTCCTGCTGTGTTCCTGCTCATGATTGACACACCTTTTCAATTATTTAACAGTTTTCTTGCTGTTTAAATAAAGAAGGGCCAATTTTCCTGTGCTGTCCTTTCGGAATGAAAGCTTTTTATAGGAAGTGTGGGCTGCCAGGCCCAATGGCTGTGACCACCATCTTTTATCTGCCTTGACCCTATGAAGAGACTGCGTCTGCACCCGACCGTGGCCGGTGTTTCAGGACAAAGGCTACATGGGCTCCCTGAGACGCTGGCATGAAGACCACAGCTGTAAGATGCCTTTTATGCTGCTGATTCAACCTATAATGTTCAGAAACATAGAAGAACTGTTTTAAATGACAATTTGTAGAGATAGATGTGTTACTTCTACTCAATACAAGGAATCAGTGAAAAGACAAATCCCTCATTTACACCACAAATGCACCATTTCCTTCTCCAGCTGACGGTCAGTGCTCCTCCTGACGGCTCCTGCCTCAGTTATTACATCAAATGTTTCCTTTAGGTCTGAAAATACTTTAACTCAGCGTTCATCAAGCTCTTTGTTACTCTCATTGACTGTATATGACAGCTGGACAGAGTGGCTCCTCCCCCTGGCGTTCCAAACAGGAAGTACCTGCTGGCTCCAAGAAGCCAGAAAACTTTTGATTGACAGATTTCATAGAGCCCACTTTCAAGTGGCAGGGTGTGGCCTTCCAACAAGCTCACTCCTGATTGGTGAGAGTGGTTTCCATAAGAGTTTACCCAGACCGACTTGGACCAATCACTGCTCAGTGACGACGTCTTGCTCCAACATGGCGTTGTCCGCATGGTCAAAAAGAGCGACGGAATTGACCTCATTTGGCTGGAGCCAGTCGTCAGATACAGTCATTGGTCTCCACACAACATGGCTTCAAACTCCAGCAGTTTCTTCATTGGACTGTAAACTATGACTCAGTTCTTTGTTCTTTTCAGCATTTAGGCAGATGAGGATTAAACCGTGGTCAGATGAATACTGGGTTCTTATTGGCTGCATTGCTGTTCTCATTTGATGAAGTCTAGATCTGACCAGACTGAGATGTATGTTTCTCTCCTACATCTCAGTCTGCATGCTGAAGAGTCTGTCCTGTCAAAAGATTCTTTCCATTCATGGGTCAGTCCACGTGGACGTCTTCTTGTTCCTCCTCTTTTTACATTACAGAGTGAATTGGACTCTGGCAGTTCAAGTATTTTTAGTTCAGCACAGATTTAGAACAACATTTGATCAGAACTTTCAAACAGACTGACCCTCTCAAAGCTACACTGCAAACTAGTTTCCTTCCTTTACTTTTGTCAAAGTATTTGTGTGTTTCTCGTATTTATGGCCCATCTTGTGAAATGACCATGAAGACAGCAGAGCAGCAGAAGGCTGATTCCTCTTGATCCTGATTCTGCATCGCTCACAGTTTTCAAATTCCTTGGAGATTTCTGAAGGAATGACAGTGTGATAACCAGACTGATAAGATCCGTTTTTCTCGCTGCTTTAATCTCCGATTTGGCCCATTCTCAGTGAACACAGCGTTTTGTGCAGAAATGTGTGATAAGGCAGGCACAGCGATGTGAGATGACCTCCTCCAAGAGAAACAGGATTCCAGGAGGAGAAACCAAGTTTAGAAGCAGAAGATGTCCTGTTGCTGCTGAGCTCCAGCCCGACCAAGCACAAACTCTGTGGTAAATTATTCTCTGAGCTCATCTGCTTCTCAAGCTGTTATAAAAGCTTCACATCAGCGTGATGGTCGAGTTTCCCACAAGCCTTTCCTGAAGAATTACAAAACCGCCGTCACCAGGAACACACCACATCCCGCCATTATTAATGACTTCTCCTTTTATTATTACTGCTCTTTGCAGCTTGTACTCTCACCCCCATTCACCCCCAGCCAGTGAAATGGGTGTAAAGCAGAAAGCAGAGTTTTATCCTTACACTTTTGCCCTCCCTCTGCCTTCTGCCCAACCACAGGGGGTGACATTCTCCCACAAATGATTCTAAAACTGCTCCTCTTTCTTGAGGAGCACTTGGCCCGGTAACCCCGGCTCTTTATGTGACTCTGGTGGGAGAAGCACCCCGGGGATCAGCCTTGCCTGCTCTTTGAAAGGCCATTAGAGAAAATTGCAGGTATCCCATTACTAGTGTGCTGGGACAGGCCAGGTGAGGAGCGCAGAGGCCAGGCAGGAGAGCAGGGGTCAGCTCAGGACAAAAAGACAGGGCCACCCCCGGCCCCTCTCTGTCGGAGTGTCTGCTCGGCTTCACAAACCGACCGTCCAGCTTCCATGAAAGGCTCACTTGATGCAAACTCAGAGACATTGTCTCATGCTCGTAACTGAGCCTTTTTTTTTGAGTGCTCTCCCAAGCCGGCTCTCTACCCTCTCTGTACACATTTTCTTATCTTTCAACTGATGTGGGCATGACGATAACACTCAGACCTTTTAAAGAGCCACTTCGATGAAAAATTGTGTTTTTTAACTTGTTATTGTGGCATTTTCCTGACGATGGAGCACATATATAAAGATTAATTAAAATATTGGATTTCTGAGTTTTTCTTTATTCAAATTGTATGAGCAGACAAAAAATTATGTTTAAAAAGATTGTATTTGGGATGTAGAAAATACACTGGGAGGGGGTGTCAAGCTCCCTGCTCCATTCTGATGCATCGACTTACAGACAAACAGATCCATGAACGTCTTTGTTTTCCCGCCTGAGCTGGAATCTGGATCAGAACTGAACGGCTGGATAGTTCTGATATTTCTCTCTGTTTTTGTTGCATCAATAATGTTTGGTTGTGGGTGTGAGGGGTTGTAATCTAGCGGGAGAAAATGTAAAAAAATGGATGATGGGAAGTGGAAGTGGGCTAACTCCACACCAGCAGCCCCTGCCTTTACGTTTTTGCTAAAAAAGATATAATCATAATTGAAAGAGCACAAGGAACGCTTTGGAAACAGATCAGAAGAGGATTGGAGTGGGATTTTAAATCAAGGGAACGAAAATGTGTGCAAAGACAGCAACAGGGTTCAGCTTTGAAGCAGTGAGAGATGCCATCTAAGAACAAAAAAATGAAACAACCTGAGCGTGAGCAACACTCTGGTTTGCAAATTAGAGAGGATTGTAAAAATCTGACAACATAAACGCTGATAGTGCAGATTCCAACAGCACCTGGAGACTGAATCTGCTGATAAAACTAAAGGAAGTTTCACATCCTGCCATTTTCTTCAAACTAAACGCACTTTCACACAAACACGCTTCTCTCCATCCTAACCACCAGCCGGTCTGGTAGAGGGGGCTGCGGAAGTGTTTCATTAGCTCATTACTGCTGGTAGATAAAGTCCATGTTCCCACAGTCTACTAGACTGGGGGGTCAAATGTGACCAATTACCCCCATCTCCTCCCACGACAGATTAGGCCGCCTGATTTATCCCCACCAGACAGGCTGACCCAGTGCTCCAGAATCACCTCCCACATCTGGACTTGCCTGTGTGGGGAGACAGCTGTGGTCCTGAACCCCCCCCAACACCCCCGGAACAGCAAATGCAGAAAATATTGTTTACTGAGAAGATGATAGAGAATCTGCTCATTGGAGCAGAGCTCTGAGTTCTGTGGCGCTCATGTGTCCCGTCCTCTGTCATGCTCGAACACGAGCCTCCTCGGCCATGCTGCACTGTGATTGCATGCAGGCTAACATCAATCCCTTCATTAAGGACCTCCAGGATGTTGAATCAGACCCCCGGCTCATCAGACTCCAAGTTTACAAGCCCACTGCACCAAGCCGGCCAGAAAATGCAACTCTGCAGGATAAACGGAGGAAATGAGCAGCGGGCGAAGGGCTGCTGCACAGGGACTGGGGGTTAACAGAGGTGAAAAAGGTCAACGTCATCGACATGCTCCCTGCCAGCTCCTCTGTGTGGTACGGAGGGGCTGTAACTTTACTGATCCTTTGCTTTAATCATGGGGTCGTCATCTACTTGTCTTCCTTGTATTGTTACATAGATTTTCCTTTTTTATGAAGTTTGGAAATGTTTATAAATGTGATGATTTCTCAGTCAGGAGGAACATTTCATTGCATTTTTCTGTTCAGAGAATGGAAGAGTTTTTACTCACAGAAACATTCATGTTTGCTGTTTTTATAAAATTATTTTGTATTTTTGGAAGAGTAGCAGCTCCTCGGAAATGTTGATGCATCAAACCTCCACTCCTGTCTGCAGTAGCAGTGGGATCTATGATAATGAGCTGAGTGCCTGCTGCTGAAGTGCTGCGTTCTGACAGTTTGCAGAGTGATGCGGCCTCGGAGGTTCAGGTGTGTGGTGAGTTTCCAGTGACTGAACTCCAGGACAGAGAACATCCTCCGTGGCCTGAGCTCGCCTCGGTTTTGCATTATTAAAATGAGTGGTGCATACAGCAGCGGACAGAAGGCAGATCCTGTCAAAGCTGTCATTTGCTCCACTGGCCAAAGGGCCTTGACCCCAATCCTATCCACAGCAGGGGAAGGGGGGGAAATGGAGACAGCAGGGCCCAGAGCGCCTGCTCAGGTATGGATGACTGCGGCAGACGGGTCTGACAACCAGAACTTTCTGTGAAACTACAAGAGGCCCTGAGTTACTATCAAAGCTGTGGAGTTAAAGAAGGGAAAAGGTCTCAGAGGTTGGCTCTTCCATCCCAATGATGCAGAATTTGGGACCCCCGCTGGTTTCATCTCTTAAATTTTGGGGCAGGACTTTGAAGACAAGAAGAAGACATGAGCATGAACCTGTTGGTGGACATTCAAACACACCAGCGTCTGCAAACATCTTACACGCTAACGTTTGGATCACACAGGTCAGCAGGGAAAGTGGTTCATTTTTGCAGGTACAGTGGGTTTATCTTCAAAACCTTAAAGAAGTTCTGCTCTCCGACGTAGGAAAGACTGTTATTATGTCGGATGCTATGAAGTCAATCATACCACTGCAACTGGCTCCTCTAGATCTGGAGGAGCAGCAGCTCTGCTCTGAGCTCCTCCTTCTATCTCTAAGGAAGCGTCCAGCCACCCTGCAGAGGAAGCTCATTTCAGCCTCTTGTATCCGGAACCTCGTTCTTTCAGTCGTGACCCAGAGCTCATGACCAGAGGTGAGCATTGGAGTGTAGATCGACCCGTAAAATAAGAGCTTTGCTTTCTGGCTCAGCTCTCTCTTCACCACAACAGACCACATAACGGTGGACGCCGCTCCAATCCGCCTGTCGATCTCACGCTCAGATCTTCCCTCACTCATGAACAAGACCCCAAGATACTGAAACTCCTCCACCGGGGGAAGGAGCACTCCTCCCACCCAGAGAGGACAAACCCCCTTTCTCTGGTCGAGAACCATGACCTCAGACTTAGCAGTGCTGACCTTCATCCCAGCCGCTTCACACTCGGCTGCAAACCGTTCCAGTGCTGGAGGTTCTGGATCCATGAAGCCAACAGGACAACATCATCTGCAAAGAGCAGAGAGGAAATCCTGTGGTTCCCAAACCAGACCCCCTCCGGCCCCTGGCTGCACCTAGAAATTCTGTCCATAAAGACTATGAACAGAACCGGTGACAAAGGTTAGCCCTGATGGAGTCCAACATGCACCGGGAACAGGTCTGACTTACTGCCAGCGATGTGGACCGAGCTCCTGCTCTGGTCATACAGAGACCGGACAGCACACATCATGAGTGCATGATGTGCACATCATGCACTCATGATGTGCACATCATTGTCACTTAGTGGCCACATTCTGACTTAAGTCAATATTTAGCCTCACAGGTTCAACTTTCTGTTTTATGTGTCCAAGAGATAAAAACTGTCAAAAGTCCATACACTCCTGCAGCTTTAAGAGCCTCGGAGTTCCGTGATTGCAGCTTTTAGCTCCATCTAATTACTCATTTTATGATGGGGCTGCAGTTGTATTACAGTGGTAGCTGTAGAATACATGTACTGTAACACCTTCATGCTTTTGTAACTAAAAACTAGGTCTTCTATGTCACCAGAACTGACATTACTGAGGTCCGATCCTGGAGCCGGCCTGGGGTCTGGCTCACAGACGAGTGGGACCTCCTCACAGTTGAGCTGGTTGGGGGATCAGTCAAAAAAAGACTATGTGGGTTCACCTTCTTGTTGGCCCATCACCCACAGAAAGGGCAACAAAGGTTGCATCCTTTTCTCCTGGTCTCAGCAGGACAGAGCTCTGGATTTTCTTGGAGCCTTTCGGGAGAGATGATAGAAAGTAATCTAACTGGACACTCTAATGTTCTACTAGAAGATGTCAACACCCAAGCAACACCTGGAGGGGCACAATCAGGAGGAACGACCTCCCTGATCTGCACCGAAGTGCTTTTGTCATTGGACTTCTGTGCCAGAAACAGTTTCTCCTCAACTGAACTCTGAGAAAGAGGCAGAGACTTTCCCCAATCCCAGTGTGGTGATGAATGGGGTTTGCTGCAGAGAATGCCCAAACATTCTGTTGGGAACATGAAAGATCTTCAGCTCCCACAACCAGGAGAACTCCAGTATAACCCGGTCCCAAAGGAGGCTGGAGACATCGAGTCAGACTGGACCAGGTATTTATCAAAAAGTCACACTGGTTGACATTTTGGATAAAGATTTCCTGGATCAATTTGAGGTCAGTGAATCCGATCCAATCAGATCGTTCAAAATGAATCAATGTCAACTATGAATAACATCAGGAACCATAGATAATCTATGATCAAATTGTTGTTAAATGAATGATTGCAATTATTACTAAAGAAGGAGTCCTACCAATGGTCGGCTTGCATGTCTCCTGATGCAGTTGACAGTCCGAGCCACATACAGCGTAGACAGTTTCATGCTTTTAAAATGCTGTTAAAAGGACAACGTTTTCTTAAAGTCCAGCTCTGAATTCCTGATGACAATGACTGTGTGAATGCTCTCGTGCTTAAGTTGCTGTCCCATTCCAACAATCAGTACATGTAAGTGTTTGGATGGGAGTGTCTGTGGACAAGCCCCGCCCTTTTGTTAGGGATCTACATGTAAAACATAGAATTATAAACCACCAGCAGCTTGTTGCTTTATTTTGTTTGTAATTCTGTCCCCTGGTATGTGTTTCTATAATCATCTTTTCAACTTCTTTGCCCCGTTTTTCCTTTCTCGTACCCCAGTCCTTTAATGCCCCACTTGCTCTCTGTTCTCCATCTGGTCCAAAAAGAAATCCACGCAAATATAATAAAAATAATGTTTAGTCTGAAGTTTATGTTGTGTGTCTGAAGCTGACCCCTGAGTTTTTAGAAGAAAATTCATATCAGACTTTCCTTTTCTGATTGACAGGTTCCCCAGATTCTGGTGTATTTACGTCATTTCGTCAAGACTCTGAAGGACCAAAACCAAATTCTCACACTCAGCAGAAAGGAGCAAAAACCAATCAAGCTAAGCTTCTGCATGCAGCTGCTGAAACGACCTCAGGAAGCTCGCCATTAGCCAAGTTTCCCAAGTTTCTTTGAAATCCAAAGCAAACTGTGTAGGAAAGTGGTTTAAATCCATCGTGCAGAGACAGGACCACGATACCATGGTAACTGGCCATGAAGCCGTTGTTGGGTGTACCCCTGCAGCTGTAGTGTTGGAGCACCACCTAATGAATCGGGTACGACCAATGACCCGGGACAGGATATGATGCGTTTCTGCATCTGGAGCTTTTCTAAACACACGGTAAGTTTTTCCCCTGGATCTTTTTCTGCTCAAAAAGAAAACAAACCAACTTTCCTGAAGGCCCATACTTCATGTTTCTGAGAGACTTTTTCACAGCCTACTTGAAGCAGCGTCTATGTTAAAGTGGTTTATAGATATACAGAGAATGACCTATATTTAGTTGAAGCTGGATGCTAACTTTAGCTTGGTCTTGATTCCTGTTGCTCTTGTTTGCTTAACAAATGCTTCTTGATGATGGAAGTTAGTTTCATTCTGATAGCAAAATCCAGAAAAGCCTGCCTCCATCTTTGTGATTAACTGAGTGGTTTCCTATATTTTCACAGACGTTCTGAATGCAGAATATTTTTGTGTCCAATGTGTTCTTATTTTAGGCCTTTCTCTGCTTCCTTTTTGTCATTTTACCTCCTTTTTTGATGCTCTATTTTGAAATTCCAATAAATAACATAATATTTATAATGTTGGTGTGTTAATTCTACTTCCCGTTGAGGTAAATGTGAACACTAAGAAGCAAATACACTTAATTCTGCATTAGGGATCCTGTTGTCTTTCTCCCTCCAGCCCAGTGTAGGTCCTTCCCCTTAAACCCGTCCTTCTCCTTTGGCCTCTTCCTTCAGCTGTTTCAGGCTCCTGCTGGGATTCATATCATATTTTCCAGCTTCCATTAGCAGAGAGCCTGTTGACTAATTCAAACTGTTTTTGTTAACTTGAAAAAAAGCTGGAAAATCTGACCTGATGGAGGTGATGGAGAGGGTCGTGGTGCAGAGCTGTGGGTGTGGCTGAGTGAGGGCAACAGACCCAAACGTCTGTGCCGGAACATAACACGGTACCAGGAAAGAGACCTGGACGTCCACACTGTGAACATGCATGTGCCTGTAAGACTGTGCCTCTGCTTTTATGTGCATTTGTTTGGTGTATTTGTGGGATATGCTTGCATGGTGTGTGTGTGCATATGTGTGTGCATGTGTGTGTGCATATGTGTGTGCATGTGTTTGCATGTGTGTGCATGTGTATGTGTATATGTGTGTGCATGTGTGTGCATGTATGCACATATGTGTGTGTATGTGTGTGCATGTGTGTGCATATGTGTGTGCGCATATGTGTGCATGTGTGTGCATATGTATGTGCATATGTGTGTGCATATGTATGTGCATATGTGTGTGCATATGTGTGTGCATATGTGTGTGCATATGTGTGTGCATATGTATGTGTATATCTGTGTGCATATGTGTGTGCATATGTGTGCGCATATGTGTGTGCATATGTGTGCGCATATGTGTGTGCATATGTGTGTGCATATGTGTACGCATATGTGTGTGCATATGTGTGCGCATATGTGTGCGCATATGTGTGTGCATATGTGTGCGTATGTATGTGCATATGTATGTGCATATGTGTGTGCATATGTATGTGCATATGTATGTGCATATGTGTGTGCATATGTGTGCGTATGTATGTGCATATGTGTGTGCATATGTATGTGCATATGTGTGTGCATATGTGTGTGCATATGTATGTGCATATGTGTGTGCATATGTATGTGTATATCTGTGTGCATATGTATGCGCATTTGTGTGTGCATGTGTGTGCATATGTGTGTGCATATGTATGTGTATATGTGTGTGCATATGTATGTGCATATGTGTGTGCATATGTGTACGCATATGTGTGTGCATATGTGTGCGTATGTGTGTGCGTACGTATGTGTATATGTGTGTGCATATGTGTGTGTATATGTGTGTGCATATGTATGTGTATATGTATGTGCATATGTGTGCGTATGTGTGTGCATATGTATGTGTATTTGTGTGTGCATATGTATGTGTATATGTGTGCGCATGTGTGTGCATATGTGTGCGTATGTGTGTGCGTATGTATGTGTATATGTGTGTGCATATGTATGTGTATATGTGTGTGCATATGTATGTGTATATGTGTGCGCATGTGTGTGCATATGTATGTGTATATGTGTGCGTATGTGTGTGTATATGTGTGCGTATGTATGTGTTTATGTGTGCATATGTGTGTGTATATGTGTGCATATGTATGTGTATATGTGTGCATATGTATGTGTATATGTGTGCATATGTGTGTGTATATGTGTGCATATGTATGTGTATATGTGTGCATATGTATGTGTATATGTGTGCATATGTATGTGTATATGTGTGCGCATGTGTGTGCATATGTGTGCGTATTTGTGTGCGTATGTATGTGTATATGTGTGTGCATATGTATGTGCATATGTATGTGTATGTGTGTGCGCATGTGTGTGCATATGTGTGCGTATGTGTGTGCGTATGTATGTGTATATGTGTGTGCATATGTATGTGTATATGTATGTGTATATGTATGTGTATATGTGTGTGCATATGTATGTGCATATGTATGTGTATATGTATGTGTATATGTATGCGCATATGTATGTGTATATGTATGTGTATATGTGTGTGAATATGTATGTGTATATGTGTGCGCATGTGTGTGCATATGTATGTGTATATGTGTGCGTATGTGTGTGCGTATGTATGTGTATATGTGTGTGCATATGTATGTGCATATGTATGTGTATATGTATGTGTATATGTGTGTGCATATGTATGTGCATATGTAAGTGTATATGTATGTGTATATGTGTGTGAATATGTATGTGTATATGTGTGCGCATGTGTGTGCATATGTATGTGTATATGTGTGCGTATGTGTGTGCGTATGTGTGTGTATATGTGTGTGCATATGTATGTGCGTATGTGTGTGCGTATGTATGTGTATATGTATGTGCATATGTATGTGTATATGTGTGTGCATATGTATGTGCATATGTATGCGCATGTGTGTGCATATGTATGTGTATATGTGTGCGTATGTGTGTGCATGCTTATTATTTTTAGATCAATGCGTGTCGCTGTGTATTCTTGTGTGTGAATACAAATGCGTGTTTGCATGACTGATATTTGCAAGTGCATGTGCATTTTTTGTGTGAGTTTGCTTGTAAGTCTGTGTGTGTGTTTGTGTGCATTTGTGTAAGTGTGTGTGTGCCCATGTGTGTTTGTGTGTTAGAGCACACATATTTTGTGTGAGTCTGTATGTTGGTGTGTATTGTGTATGAGTGTGCATGCATGCCAGTGTTTTCTCATGTGAGTTTGTGTGAGTGTGTCCGTGTGCACACCTGTGTTTTGTGTGTGTGTGAGTGTATGTTTAAGTGTGTGCTGGTGTGTTTGCATGTTTGGATGTGTGTTCATGAGTGCATGTGCATGTATGTGTGTGCCTATGTGAGAATGTGTGTTTTTCTCAACATTTTTCCTTCAAACATGTATTGTGTCAACTAGAATCAGAAATGTTTGTCCATAAATGAAGGTCAGATGCCCAAACATAAATTCATCTTTTGAAGGACACAGAAGATTCTCCATCATATCCATTCTGAAACCTGGCAGACTGCAGGTACGGAGCTGTCAGAGCAGCAGCGTCAGGTCTGAGCTGAGAGCTGAAGGAGGTCCATGGGGAAACAGCAAAGCACAAACACAACTCAGCATGTGTCTGAAGATATGTTCACACTGGGCTCAGAAACTTGCCCACTTGCATAAATGTGCATTTCTAAAATCCTTGTTCAAAATTATTGTGCTGACGTGTCGCTACGCAAGTTTTAAGATTGTTTTGCTGCGTCAAAAGTTAAACCAGTTGAACTTTGACCAATCAGAGACTCAGATTTGGCAGTGATGTAAAGCGTCATTTTGAGTTCACAGAACCAACCGTTTGAAAATTGATCACGAAGGAGAAATTAACAATCACGGTTTGTGTCCAGCCGGAATTCTGTCACACCAAGTCTTTCATATATTGGAACAGAGCTGTGAAAGGAAAAGCCTGGAGCAAGATTCACCAGACTGACACTGCTTTAACATTTCACACCAGACCTCTTTCGACTGGGAGTACATGCACTAGAATTGGGTAGTGACACTTCAGTGTGAACAGCGGATGCTAATAGTGTGTTCCAGAAGTTTAGATCGTTGCTGAACATATGTCTGGTGTGTACGCAGCATTACTGATAATGGAAGTCCCACACACTTATGACATACGGGTGATGCTGTCGTACGGTGTCCTTATGCCACACTCTAGTTGTTAGTAAGCTGTGAGCACTGGCTCCTTACTGACCACGCACAAATGCTGCACACATGGGGTGTGCACGTGATATTTAAGTGCCCGTAGGACTCCTGTTGGATGTCCACACAAACTACACTCTGATTGGATAATGTCCTCATTTCTAACAGTCAGGCTGACCTAAAACAGGGAAGATTTGCTCCATCTCCAATTCCCAGTAAAACTCTGGACTTAAGTCCCTCCAGGCTCTGAAGCTGCTCCTCCACCTGATGCTCCACATTGGCCCTGGCTGTCTCTGGAGTCCATAACCAAGCCAGGGTGTTCCCTCTCCTAGCAACTGCTGCTCTAAACACAACACAGTTTACCTGTGACAACCACAGGAGATCCCCATGCACTGTTGTAAAACTCAACAGAAAACAAAGTTCAGCCATAAAAATAAAGCCAGAGCATCCTGACCTGCCGTCTGCGTTTAAGCAGCTACTTACTGTCAGAGTAGTTTTTTCGACGAGTGCCGTCCACTTTTCCTGTCTTGTCGATGCAGAGGAAAAACCTGTTGGCAGAGTAAAGGCGCCGCAGTCTGACATCGCCCTCCAAGTGGTTATAGCTGCGGGCGTGTCTTTCTAACGTCCAGGAGCAGTTTATGTGACTTGCCAGCAGCTGAAGGGGTTCATGCTCCACACGAGGGGAGCAGGCCCCCCTGACCTGGCCCGGGGTGACCAGGAGCATTGTGAAGCAGACCAGGGTAAGAGAGGCTACACGTGGCAGGGGGGCAAGAGACCCACGGGAGGCAGCAGTGGTGGAGGCGCAAAGGGCGAGGTCAGGAAAGAGATGAGTTACGGACGGCGTCCATCTGCTCATGGTTTGTCAGTCTCCCAAAATGCACCTTCTGCGAGCTGATGGCATGCTGATGACCAGGAGGTTCCCCTGCAGAAGGTGGGTGGCCAGAGCAGAGGGGGTCCGTCCTCACAGCAGATTTTCTGGATGATGGCCGGTCTCCACTTCAGGCTGACAGCAGGCCTTCCCTTCTGTGACGTCACTCTGCCAAATTCCCTCCAGGTGTCATCTTCAGTTTTCAGAGCAGTGAGTTGCTCCTCCTCTGTTTGCTCCTCTTGCTCTCCTCCGGGGATGGAGGTCTTCTTCCCTGTTTCACAGCTGATTCCTGAAACAGATTAGGATGTTGTGTTTCAGGGTTTGTACTTGTCTTTTTGTAAAAAAATTTAATTTAAATGTGTGCATGTGTGTTTGCGTGCGAGTGTGAATGTAGGTATATGTAGGTTTGTGTATGCATGCGTACATGTTAGTGTGTAAATGTGTGTTTGCATGTATAAGCACGTGTAAGTATGCATGAGCAACCGTAAAAATGTGTGTATGCATTCACTTGAATGTTTACATGCTTGCGTGTTTGTGCACGCATGTGTTTGCATGTGTTTTTGTGTGTGTTTGTGTGCTGAAGTGTGTGTGCATTAATGTATGTGTGTGTATTTGTGTGTATTAATGTATGTGTGTGTATTTGTGTATGTGCATTAGTGATGAATGAGTAGGGTTTAAGGGCAGAGATGTTTTTTTCATCTTAGTCTGTTTAACAACCTTCTATTGTTTACATTTTTATGATTCACTTTATGTTTGGTGCAAATCCTGGTGTAAACTCAATGAGACGGCTATGCTGTGATGTCGTGCTATAGAAATAAAATTGAATTGAACAAGTGTGCGTGCATTAGTGTATGTGTGCATTAGTGTATGTGTGTGTGTAAGTGTATGTGTGCATTAGTGTATGTGTGTGTGTTAGTGTATGTGTGCATTAGTGTATGTGTGTGTGTAAGTGTATGTGTGCATTAGTGTATGTGTGTGTGTAAGTGTATGTGTGCATTAGTGTATGTGTGTGTGTAAGTGTATGTGTGCATTAGTGTATGTGTGTGTGTTAGTGTATGTGTGCATTAGTGTATGTGTGTGTGTAAGTGTATGTGTAAGTGTATGTGTGTTTATTAGTGTATGTGTGTGTGTAAGTGTATGTGTATGTGTGTTTATTAGTGTATGTGTGTGTGTTAGTGTATGTGTGCATTAGTGTATGTGTGTGTGTAAGTGTATGTGTGCATTAGTGTATGTGTGTGTGTAAGTGTATGTGTGCATTAGTGTATGTGTGTGTGTAAGTGTATGTGTGTGTGTTAGTGTATGTGTGCATTAGTGTATGTGTGTGTGTAAGTGTATGTGTGCATTAGTGTATGTGTGTGTGTAAGTGTATGTGTGCATTAGTGTATGTGTGTGTGTAAGTGTATGTGTGCATTAGTGTATGTGTGTGTGTAAGTGTATGTGTGCATTAGTGTATGTGTGTGTGTTAGTGTATGTGTGTGTGTAAGTGTATGTGTGCATTAGTGTATGTGTGTGTGTAAGTGTATGTGTGCATTAGTGTATGTGTGTGTGTTAGTGTATGTGTGTGTGTAAGTGTATGTGTTAGTGTATGTGTGTGTAAGTGTATGTGTGTTTATTAGTGTATGTGTGTGTGTTAGTGTATGTGTTAGTGTATGTGTGTTTATTAGTGTATGTGTGTTATTAGTGTATGTGTGTGTGTAAGTGTATGTGTGTTTATTAGTGTATGTCTGTGTGTGTGCATTAGTGTATGTGTGTGTGTTAGTGTATGTGTGTGTGTTAGTGTATATGTGTGCATCAGTGTATGTGTGTGCATCAGTGTATGTGTGTGTGTTAGTGTATTTGTGTGCATTAGTGTATGTGTGTGCATTAGTGTATGAGTGTGCATTAGTGTATGTGTGTGTGTTAGTGTATGTGTGTGCATTAGTGTATGTGTGTGCATTAGTGTATGTGTGTGCATTAGTGTATGTGTGTGTGTTAGTGTATGTGTGTGCATTAGTGTATGTGTGTGTGTTAGTGTATGTGTGTTTATTAGTGTATATGTGTTTATTAGTGTATGTATGTGTGTGTGTGTGCATTAGTGTATGTGTGTGCATTAGGGTGTGCGTGTGCGTGTGTGTGTGTGTTTGTGTGTGTGTGCATTAATGTGTGTGTGTGCATTAGGGTGTGCATGTGTGTGTGCGTGTGTGCATTAATGTATGTGTGTGCATTAGGGTGTGTGTGTGTGTGTGTGTGTGTGCGTGTGTGTGTGTGTGTGTGTGCGTGTGTGTGTGTGTGTGTGTGTGTGCACCTTGCCTTTTCCTGCTGCTTCAGCTTCAGGTGTGAGCTGCTGACCCGTGGCTCAGATGGAGGTGAATGAGGTTTAGCGTCTGAGTCTGAGTGTGTGTGTGAGGTGAGAGAGTGTGTGATAGTGGGAGAACGAGCGAGTAAATGTGGGAGGGAGGAGGCAGTGTGTGTTTCCATCCGGGGCCGCAGCCGTGGCTTCGTGGGGATTGAACAAAAAGCAGAGCAAGGGGCGGGGCCTCTTCTCTCATTCATAGGTCAGAAAGTTTGCATCAAGCCCCAAACGTTTGTGTTCTCTGTGGATTCATTACTGAGTTTGTCTGTTGTGTTACAGACACACAAGCTCACATGTGACCTCTGCTGGAGCCGTCTTGAGGTGAAGCGGTTGGTTCTTTCAGCCCCGTAGCTGTCCAGCAGGTCAGCTAGGAGGCGGTTTCGACACCTCCACGCTGGGTTTGGCTCTGCGGCCACATGGGGCACATTAAGGGAAGCCCTTTCTTCTTTTACAGCTGCTGCTTTGAATCATGGAGCAGTCTAACGCGGAGCAGGTTCTGGAGTGTTGGCAGAGCTGGTCCAGATGAAGGCTTCAGGAGGGACTTTTTGATCACCTGTGTTAATATTTTGATGAAACGCTGCTTTGGCCTTTGCTGTTTCATTTGGTGAAGCAGAACGGAAATGAAGAACACCTTTTTTGTGACTTCCCACTCGTATCTGTTTTTTACAAGCTGGGTAATGAAAGGACGAGGCCGCCAAGCACGCCAACATGCTCAAACACCTCATTTTTAAACAAAACATCCTTTCAAACATACGAAGAAGACAATGATTTAAAAAATTTTACGGTTAAAAACCAACTTTGATTTGTTTCTGAATAATTAGTGAGTGGATCATGAAGCTTTGTCTGAATATATTAAAGTTAACTAGGTAAGCAACACGTCTTGGACGAAGGTGCTTCATAGTAGTAAGCTAAAGCATGCAACAGTCCGTTAAAACACCAAATCATACTTACATTATGTGTATAATAAGTAAGCAACAAATATAAAGCATCCTGTAAACGTATTAAAAAAGAACCAAATGAAATCCTCATCCTCAGCCTCTTCTGAAAAAGCAGGTTTTGTTTCATTATTGGATGTAGAAATATTGTATGAGCTCCACAATAGATTTTAGCCCCATTCATTTTCTGATGGTTTCTCCCAATGTTTGTCACCATTTTTTGTGTGGGGGGAGTGGTCACAATGTCCACAATTCATTGTACTTCTGAGTTTGTTTGTTTGTTTTTTTGCTCAAAGGTACAAAAAGAAAGAAGTTTCACAAAAACAATCTGATCCTTCAGTCCTGGACTGCTACAGTGGGACAGAACCAAGACTGCTGCTGCCGCCGCTGCTGCTACTGCTGCTGCTCTTTGGTTCTGATGGACATTCATGTGTCTGTCTGATTTAATTTCTTTTTTCAGTAAATCTTCTAGTTTGTGCATTCGGTCCCACATTTCAGGTTTTACTGAGGCACTTCCACTCTGGAGCTCCTTCTTCTGCTTCAACTTCAGCTCTTGTGTTTCCTCTCAGCAAACACCAGAGGTGTCTACAGCCTGAGCTCTCTTTCCTCCCCAGTGTTGAGGTCGTTTTTCTGTCTGTCCATCTACCCTAACCTGTTGCATGTCCTTCACATCTCGGTCTCTTTGCCTTGATAATCTGTATGGCTCAGTTTCTCCCTCTTTACTAGCTAAACTAGCATACAAACATCATCATTGTTTGACCTTTGACCCTTCTACTTGTACCTCACGCTGCATCTCTCTGTACTCCTGTCCTTTCTCCTCAGTCCTCTCAATGTCCCACTTCTTCTTAGCTAGCCTCTAACTCTGTATTCACTCCTGCACCTCCTCATTCCACCACCAAGTCTCCTTATCAACTGTCTTTCCTGAAGACACATCAACTACACTCCTACCTGTCTCCCTGATCACATGAACTGTAGTTATCCAATCATCTGGGAGTACCTCCTGACCACCCAGAGTCTGTTTCAACAGTTTATTAAAAATCCTGCAACATTCTTCCTTTTCCAGCTTCCACCAGTTCATCTTCCTCTCTGCCTTTGGCCTTTCTTTCTTCATCTTCTTTATCACCAGAGTCATCCTACACACCACCATCCTATGCTGTCTGGAAACAATCTCACCAACCGCTTCTTTGCAGTCACTGATCTCCATCAGATTACTCCGTCTACACAAGCTGTAGTCTATCTTCTACTTCCACTCTTATAGGTTACTATAAATGTTCCTGCCTCTTCTCAAAGAATGTATTCACTATAACCATTTCCATTTTGTTTGCTAAATCAACCACCATCTGTCCTTCTTCCTCTCCTGGATACCAAACCTGCCCATCACCTCCTCATCATCTCTGTTTCTGCACCAACATTCTGTTCTGAAGAAATCCTGAAAGTTCTTTTGAGTGCAGCAGCAAAGGCTGGAGGTCAGTCCACCCCACCCCCACCCCCCACCACCACCGAATTAGCATAATTTCATGGTCAAATCTGTTCTGTGACTTTGAACATTTATTTTGTTCATTCAGTATTACTCACAGTTTAGTCATGGTAATTAATTCTATAATTAGAACAATATAAAATCTGTTTTCATGTTAAAAAAACGTAAAACTGGTTCATTGTGGTGATAAATGTGAGAAACTTAGTTTTGTAAATGCCATAAAGGTTGTGTTTCTCAACATATGTGCCATATTTGCTGATGGAAAGGAAACAATATCAATATACAAAGAAGAAGTCAAGATTTAATTGGTAAAAACCAGTTTGTTATCATGCATTAAAACACTGGAGTCAAACATGAAACATGAACTGCTGTGAAACTGAATTGTTGTGAAGCTGGATAGTGCTGGGGAAGTGCAAGCCGGACTCTGAGAAACAGGCACAGGGAGGATGTCCTCAAGCAGAGGAACATAATCTGTTCCAGCAAGGATGGAGCGGCTTTTAAGAGTTTCAATAGAGATAACATCTCTATAATGATCCTTGAAGGGACTCAGAAATCTTGACTTTCGTCTTGTCAGACTGTCCCCTTCCCTGCTTCTTCTCTTTGGTTGTTCCACTGACCCTTGACCTCATGTATTTTTACAGAAAGAAACACATTTCCCTGGTTTTGGTTCCATTTGAATCCAGGTGCTCAACAATCTTCTCCCTGAGGAGACCAGACAGAAGCTTCTCATGCTCAGACTCACTGATACAGACCATCAGCTCTTTTGAATCTGTCGATCTTTATCGTTCTTGTCTTTCGGACTCGGTGCAGGTGCTGTGGATATCTTGATGTGATCTGGATGTGGTTAAAAGAATCACATCCAGACCAGCACCGCTCGGCCAGTCCTGCTGGGAACATTTGCATGTCCTGCTCCTGGACTTTTGTCCGCTGTCGGCGGCGTTGAGATAAGTGCCACATTTATCTGATGCTGGGAGTTTGTCACAAGGCAGCAAGTGAGATCCCACTGATTACAAGAGATGCAAACAATTAGGCTGTCAATAAAGATTGCTCCTGTGTGGACAGATAATAACAGGAGGTGCACTGAAGCAAATGCATTCAGAACAGGAGGCTATTTTTAAATACTGTCTGCACTGATGCACTGAGGCCTGAAGGGCTTAACTGTGAAGGCTGGTCTGTCAGGAGCTCACAGTTTACAGCACTTTAACCTACTGTCTCATTAGACTCACTGGACAAAAACCTTTGAGGAAAATATCGGATGAAAGTCTATCAATGTGAACATAAATGTGATGTTTATTGTAACCTTAGGTCTGAGTCACATGACCAGTATGGGATTGACCTGCAGTTTCTTTGAGGCTCGTGCGGCTACCTAAAGACTACCCCCTAATACAATGGAATGTACCATTGTGGTGCTACTTCCCCATACATGTGGTATAAGTGTTCACTACGACCTGTCGCCTGCAGCATGCCTAAAAAGGTGCACGAACATTTTCTGTCTACAGGTTCACTGAGCGGTCTACCATCTTGATATTTCCTATATGTCCTGTACCGGTTTGACCGTTTTTCTCCTGCAGACAGCCGTATCCACTCGTAAGGACTGATGGAACTCAGGCATTAAATGAATGAAGATCAAGCCTAGTACATCTGAACATACAGCAGGCTCACATCTCTCAGAGATGTGTCTCCATGAGTTTGGTCACACGAAGCACCTTCAGAAAAAGCCCCCTCCGTCTGTTAAGTAAATATGGAGCCCCCACAAAGGTGTGCGAAAGGATGGCCTTGATCAAAGTCTGTGAGACTGGCAGCCGGGTCCCAGTCTGGCCATTATCGCGCCCGTGAATGCCTGTCTTCTCCTCTTTTGTCGGTTGGGGCATTGACAGTCAGTCACCCGGCAATGACTGTCACAGCAGCTCAAAGAGCCCGCCGCCGCCGGGGGCCGACCACATCAAACAAGGCTGTCAGGAGGCCCAGCTCATGAACCGTGGCAACAAACACCTCCTGATCCTCACCTCCAGCTCACCCACCGCTGTGCTCTCAGCCTCCTCTGAGAAAAGATGTCCTGCCTGGACCTTATGTCCTTCAGTGTGCCCCCTCCCTTCTCTTTCAAGAGTTGCTTGTGTTAACCTCCACACACAAAGGGTTACCACAGTTTATGATGCAGGGAAGGATGGCTGGTGTGTATGTGGGGGGGTGTCTGGCAATGCTAGGGGTCAGAAAGTGTTTCGGATGTGAATGAGATAAATTTAGCGTCTGACCTTGAGTCATGCTCGCCGTAAAGCTTTTGAGTTTCAAAGTCAGAATAGAAAAGAGCCAAAAGGCGTCTAACAGGAGGGAGGAACTCCATCACAGGTGATGCATGAAGGCTCAGGTACAGCCAGGATGCGGGTCGGATCAGAAACTAGGACCGTTCTGTGAAAGCAAAACATCTGGACGGGCCTTTCATCTTTTTTCTTTACAAAATCGGCTGAGTGGTGATGTTTAAAACAGGGCATCAGTGAAATCTGCGTGTTTCCACCTGCCCGGGACGTTGATCCAGAATCCACTGTTACAGTCCAGTCCAGAGGGCTGGAAAAGGGTGTAAGACGTAACACAAATGCCACCGTGACACATAAACTCTAACAAAGACCCCAGAAATCAAAGTAATCAGGGGTTTATTTACAAAAAAGCAACTATTCATAAAAATACATACATTTTCCAAGGATCAAAGCCTGAATGAACAGAGGAAATATCAGGGCTCAGAAGTTTAATTCTCACCCAATTAGACGCTCTAGACAATTAAGGAAAATCTGCAGGAATGGCTGACAGAAGGTAACAGAAGAGCTCTCACCCTGACTGAAAATGTCAAAGAAAGGGACAGAAGTCCAGAAAGCAAAAAAAAAGAGTTTAAATAAACGAAAAACCTCAGAAAACTATAAAGCAAAAAATAAAATAAAAATGGCAAAAGTCGTATAAAGTAAAAATAAAAACTGAAAATGATTGAGTGTAAAAAAATGTATAAAAACAGACGTCCTCAGCAGTAACACTATATTTAAACAAGTTTTTCATCACTTTCAGTCTGCAGTCGCTTAATTAACCGTGAGATTGACCATCTCCCGGTGCTTGGTTCAGTGAGGTGACAGCGCCACCTGGTGGCCAACCGTCCTTACATTTAGTTTTTCACTTTGATTGATCACAACTTTGATCAATGAGTTTTTAAACGTTTCTTATTATATTTGTCGTCTAAAATGTCGTTTTTCAGTGAAAAAACATCGACGTTGTTGTTTTGTTTATCAGCTGAGCAGAAAGAACACGTGACAGAAGCGCGCCATCCATGACCCTGAGCTCGTCTCTTCCGGTCTGACGATCATCTCTGGGCTCCATTGGTAAAGTCTGGGTTAAGATGGCCGCCCGGTGATCGGGGAGCGCGCTGCTATCATGCGAACATGTCCCTCCTCAGGGTCTGCTCCTTCGCCGCCAGCCTTCGCGGCTCGGTGGGGGGTGTGCGGTTCGCGCGGGATCTGCGGGCCGCTGCGGGTTTTGCGTTCGGGCGAAGAGTCGCTTCTCAGGTGAGTGAAGGCGTCCTCACACCTGCGGGGCAGAACGGGCTCCTCCATGTTTGGAAAGTCAAACAAACACATGCTTCCGGCTGGTTTCAAGATAGCAGCCTTACAAACACGCGCCATAACGCTGCGGTTCGAGCCCCGTCTGTCCTTGAGCAAGACTCCCCAGAACCAACCGCCCTCCCGCCTGCGCGCGCACGATAACAGAACGTGAACACGCCTCTTGGAGGAGCATTGACAAAGTTCTGGAGAAGCAGGACACACTCATGTGAGAAGCGTTCAGGAGCTACTTCCGGTCATGACTTCCGGTCATCACCTGCTGGTTTCATGAACTGAACTGTGATGGGGGATTTTCTTCAGGATCAATTGTTTAGGCGTTCTGTCAGAGCAGGTCGGTTATCGGCATAGGTTGCCATGGTGACGCGACTCACTAGCAGAGGTTTGAACCTGGACTAACCTCCAGATTTTTATATCCAGTGACGTGGCACAGGGCTGAGATTCTCCCACACCATGATGCTTCCCTCTCTTTGCCTGAAAACTGTTCTGTGGGAGTTTCTGTGTTTGAAGACCCGCTCTGATGAAAATGGTGCTTTTCATGATGGACGACATTTATAAAGAACATAAGGCGGACGGACATCCAGCGGAAAAGGGCTCCATCTGATTGGTTGAAGATGTGAAGGGCTGACTTTGATTTGTGGAATACTTCAAGCTGAGATTGTTTTAGCATGTGTGTAAACGCCTAAGGTAACCAGTTCACACCGTCTTTCGTGAAACGGTCATCACACGGCTGATATGGCCACGACGAAACATTTTAGATTTAGTGTTCAGACCAGCTAAAGAGATGGGAGCAGATTTTGTGATTTAATCCTGCTACTTTATGTCGAAGGATGGAACAAAAAACTATGTTTAAATTCATCCTGATGGAAAAGCCTTTTCCTCTCAGGTTACTTTTACCATGATGTTGGTAATTTCTGATAAGAAAAGAAAATCTAAAAGAGCTTTCTTTCAGTTTTAAAAAGTCATTCCAATACTATTTGGAGGAAAAGGGTAAAAAAAAAACCTTTTTTTTGGCTTCCAACTGTTGGAAGACGAAAAGCTTCATTAAAAAATCTTTGTGTTTAATTGGAGTGTTGTTGAATTTAGAAGCAGGATGCTGTTTCATGTGAGAGATGTTGACAGACATTACCCCCTGAGGTGACTGCTAGCACAAAGGAGTGGATCATCCACACATTCCTGATAAAAGGAATGTATCACTTACATCTTTTCCTCTCTGTTTCAGGAAGCTCTTTGCACTTTCAAAAAAGAACTTTTTCCACAGTGATTCCAAAGTCGGAGGACATGAAGAAGCGCGTTCTGGAACAGTGGCAGCTGCTGGACGGTGAGTTGTTTTCCTGCTCTCTAAATCTGCCTCCAGCGCAGCAGCTTCATCACCTTCTAGAATCAGCGTTTCCTCAAAGCCTCCGTGTCCTTCCTGTCCTGAAGAAATGTCTTTTTTTTTGAATCAAAGAGGTTTTTCTCTCTCAGTCCTAGAAGCCAGGATCCAGCAGCTTCAGACCGACGTGGCTTCAGATGTCCAGCATGCAAAAGTGCAGTTTGTCAAAGTTCCTCCTTGTGGAAGAGCCTTCTCCTCTGGAAGGACTCACAAAGGCTCTCCTCAGGAGAAGCCGGACATTCCTAAATCGGGACAGACGGTTGCCAAAGGAACCAAGAAGGCCGAGTCCAGTCGCTGGATGGAAAAATTAACTCGAGAGAGGAAAAACAAACTAAAGAAACAGCAGCACCTCCAGCAGAAGATGCAGATGAGTGCTACAGACAAACAATTGGCAAAGTGTAAAGGAAGCACGATGGCGGTTGGAGCGACGCATAAAACCGTCTCCTCTCAAGCCAAACAGAGCAGAGTCCGTCTGAAACTGTCTGAGGAAATTCAAGCTGCAGTTTCCTCAGCAGCTGCATCCAAGAAGAAACAGAAAGACCTGAAAAACAAGGTTCCTGGCAGGGACGGCAAAGGAGGCAGCGGGGAGTACGTCCGGGTCCGCGATGAGCTGCTGGCAAAAGCCGAGGAGCTTGACGGCGGCCAACCGAGCCAGCGGTCCGCCGCGGAGCGCCTGCAGCCCGACGCAGAGGGAGCTGCGTGTGGAGACATCCAGCTCAGCATCCGCTCCTACCTGGAGGCGTGCATCTTCATGGGGGACATTGAGCGGGCACAGCGCTTCCTGCTGAGTCAGCACAGAGTCCGGAGTCGACGGAGGCTTCTGACCACCGGAGTTTATAACATCATGATGAGGGTTTGGGCCAAGAAGGTGAGACCTCAGGTTCAGCCATGTAGACCTGCACACTGTAGACCCGTCTGACGTTAGAACCTTCCTCTGGATTGGTCCTGCTGATGTTCTGTGGTTAACAGTCACCATGCTGAGGTTTCATCGTCCGTTTCTGTCCGTGTCTCTGCGGTTTTTAGTCCTCAGGGTTAACGTCCTGATAACAAAGGTCTCTCTGAGGTGGTCTTCCTTAACCCCTGCGTCTCTGCAGGGCATGCTGAATCAAATCGGTCGCATCTTCATCCTGCTGGAAGAAGCTGGTCTGAAGCCCAACCTGGGCTCCTACTCAGCTGCTCTGGAGTGTATGGCCGGAATCCAAACTGCCCCCCAAAAGTCATTTCAAGGTTTGACTTCAAACGCTCACACACTTGTGGCACGTTTACGTAGAAACGTTGACTAGCTTCCAAATGTATCCCCATATACTGGTTACTGGATTCATTGACTAGTTTAATAAAAAATATTTCTTACATAAGTAGTTTCTTAGACTAAACAAATATGTGAATTTTCTTAGTAAAATGTGAAATTCTTAGTTTTTAAACAAAATTTGAAAACACAGGAAATGACTGGAATAAAACTGATTATATAATCAAACGATATGGAATTTCTAAGTGAAAATCATTTTATCTTAATAGTTTGATTGTTTTTAACACATCTCAAATATAAAGCATCTGATGAGTTTACAAATCTATAATTCTTTTTAAGTAACATTAGCTTTTAAGATAAAGATTCACGTTTTTAGTGATACACCTTCCACTTTTCTTTTAGTTTAAGTCATTATTTGTTTAAAAACAGTTTTATTACTAAACAAAATGCACTGAAATGATTCCTATGAAGCATTGGGGACAGCAGTACACACGCTGACCAGCAGGGGTCCTGCTTTCATTAAAGTGTCACTCTGTTATGAAGGGAGGGGCCACAAATTCTCTGTAATCATTGTTTGGCTTCATTTCAAACACTGTGGTGCTTTTATTTTGTAGAAATGTATGGACCCCTGTCAGAATAAAAGCCAGTGAATTCGAGAACATTTGATAGGTTTATTCTCCAGATCCACGCTCCAGTCTGATGGGGTTTGTTAGTTTCAACGTCAGTTTGACGTGTCATCCACACATCCAGCTGAGCCTGAACATCCAGGTATCAGAAATGTGGAGGTGAGCTCAGGGTTAGCCGTCACACCTCATGTGCTGAGCTTTGCAGTGCTCATGGTCGCATGTTGAGGTCACGCTGGCCTCAGCTGAGAGCATCGTCAGATTACAGTGTGACCTTCTTCAGTTTTCATCATTCTCTTCACCTTTTCATGGTTTGGGGTTTTCACTTTGATCAAACCTGCCAATCCGGAAAACTGTGTCATTTTTGATCCTATTTAAGGCAACAGTTTAAAAATGTCTTCATCTTTTATTTTTAGTAGTTCATGTTTTGTTCTTCCTAAAGGCTCAGACAGCCTTTTTCTTCTCACGTTCATCTCTGATGCTTTTCTGGAAGCCTGACATTTGCTTGTTCCTCTGAAATCCGAAAGGGCTCAGAAATCCGGTCTGTAGTGCTTTCAGAGGAACGGTTCAAATTCAAAAGAATTGTAGTTTTTGTGAAATAAAACAATAAAGACTGGAAAAATCTTTTTTTTCTCTGGCATTCTGGAGGTCAACCTGTTTGCCTCCCATGATGGGAATTGCAAAGGGAAAACAGCAGAAGAACAGCTCTTTTCCTGGCAGAACGTCACCAGACAGACTTCTCTAAGTGCAATAATTTTTTCTATAACTTTATTTTATTCGTTTATTTAATTTGAGCAGATAAAAAATAAAGATCATGAACAGAAGTAAATCGATGAATGACGAGATGCAAAATTCAAGAAGGGCTTTAGATGAATGAGGCTAAGCTCCTTTTGTCAATTCAGTTGAAATTTACATTTATTAACAGTATTTTTACAGAATTATGAGAAAAAAACAGAAAGCAAACAGTTCTGATCAAAAAGGTTCATATCAATGAATCTTGTTGACGTCCTGTGGGTGAGGTTCAATATTAAAGAAGTATTGATTTTAGATATTTCACAAATGTATGGGCTTCTTACTGCTCAGCTTTTCATTAATGTCACACAAGGACATTTGATTTCATTAAATTTAGTGAGTTATTTTAGCTACATTTTAAAACTCCTCTCAAGAACAAAAACAGTTTGTATCATTTGCAAAAAAAACCTGATTTCCAACAGACCGGAAACTTCTGAGACATTATTGATGTGTGGGATGAAATAATCACGGCCCAGGTCTGAATGTTTTTCAAGTGAAGAGCATTTCTAAAAACAGGACTCGTGAAACTAAAAAGTAAATCTTCATAAAATAACAATGGGGCGGGGGTGAACGTTATTGAAGATGATGAAGAAGCTGCTTAGAGCCGTCTTTCAGGTCTGCAGCTCTGCTCAGGGGCTTCCATGAACCGAAACCCAAAGCATCATCTCTCGAGCTTCAGGATGAGGATTCTGTCTGTCGTGATGATGGACAGATCACCATCTGCAGCGTGGTCCAATAGAAGGACGGGGGCGGGTTAGGGAGGATCAGGAAGGTGCTGGAGTGACCTGGCTGTTCTGCAGAGGCGAGTTCCTGCTCGTCTGAAGTTTCCATCCTATCTGAGTTCAGCAGCTAATTATTGCTGCTGCTGTCGAGCTTGCTCTCAGCATGGAAGTCACCTCCGCCGCACGCTTGCCTCCACTCGCCTCCTGTCCTCTGTTCTGCATGTATTCATCCTCTGCAGCGCCGCGTCCTCCAGAGCTCCATGCTCCCTGGAGTGCAGCAGAGCAATCAGCGGGCTGATTATGCTGCGTGTGCCGACCTCCCTGCCCTCTTTGTTCCTCTGGGTCCAGCTGCCAGCTTCCAGACTAATCCTGTTTTTGTTCCAGCCTCCCTCATTCGCTCCAACTAAGATTACAGGCGTGAAATTGTCTTAAAATGTGACATTTTCAGCTCATCTGAAAGACATTTTCAAACCAAGCATTCTGTATTTGACGCCCCTCAGTTTTCCTGGTTGAAGAGCAGATCCCAGCATTTTCCTCCTGATGCTCATTACTGCCTCCTTGTTTCTGAGAATCTTGCAGCTCTGCTGTCCTCTGTGGTCGGAGACAACAGGCTGTCCTTCCCTTCAGGCCTCACCTTGCTCCTGCTGTACCCCTGATGGCCTGTAGGGGCACTGCAACCTATTAGCTGAGAAGGAGAGACTTTTTCCAGCATGGACTTGGCATGAAGTCAGTCTAGTCAGCGAGTCAGAGAAACGGTGTCATGATTTTGAGATTTATTTGAGCTTTTGGCTCTTAATGAGCCGCTAGAGGAAATATCACAAAGTTAGGAGCCCAATGACAGAAACGAGCTCAGTGATGACTAATCGAAGAGGTTTACTGAGTAATGATTTCATGAAACGTTTGGATTGTGTTTGATCCTGCAGCTTCGTTCAGTGAAATCTCATGGAGATTCAGTTCAAATAAACATGTCTTCACGTTGAGTGAAGGTCTCCATCAGAGCTAAATGCTGACAGGTCTGTGGATCCAGTGGATCAGAGCACAGATTCAACTCACACAGACAACAGAACCGTCCCAGTTTAGTTCATCAGGAGTTATCTCTAACACTACACCTTCACCTGGAAGCAGTCTTCAAAGTTTGACACTACAAAACCAACAATCCCAGGAGTTTTGAATTTTCTACTTTTTGACCACAAATGGTTTCAGGGAATCCCTCTATCAGAGAAGCGCTGATGGGACTGCAGAGAGAGAGCTTCTGGACCTGAAGAGCCTCTTTTTCACTGGCAGGTGTCTGAACCAGATGGAGGAGGATGGTTTGACCCTAGATGACCTCTTCAGCACCTGTGTGTTCCAGCGAGACGAGAAGGACATGCTGCTAAAGGCCATTCGTGCTGTGGAGCCAGGTTACAAGCCCCGCCCACACCTGCAAACAAATGAGTGCTGGTCACCGCTGGTTCATCACTTCTACATTCAGGTAGTGTGTGTGTGTGTGTGTGTGTGTGTGTGTGTGTGTGTGTGTGTGTGTGTGTGTGTGTGTGTGTGTGTGTGTGTGTGTGTGGGCGTGGGCGTGGTGTGGGTGCGTGTGCGTGTGCGTGTGGGCGTGGGCGTGGGTGTGGGTGTGTGTGTGTGTGTGTGTCTGTGTGTGTTTGTGTGTGTGTGGGTGTGTGTGTGCGCGTGTGTGGGTGTGTGTGTGTGTGTGTGCGTGTGCGTGTGCGTGTGTGTGTGTGCGTGGGTGTGTGTGTGTGTGTGTGTGTGTGTGTGCGCGTGTGTGTGTGTGTGTGTGTGCGTGTGTGTGTGTGTGTGTGTGCGTGGGTGTGTGTGTGTGTGTGTGTGTGCGTGTGTGTGTGTGTGGGTGTGTGTGTGGGTGTGTGTGTGCGCGTGTGTGTGTGGGTGTGCGTGTGTGTGTGCGTGTGGGTGGGTGTGGGTGTGTGTGCGTGCGCGTGTGTGTGGGTGTGTGTGTGTGGGGTGTGTGTGTGTGTGTGTGGGTGTGTGTGGTGTGTGGGTGTGTGTGGTGCGTGTGTGTGCGTGTGTGTGCGGGTGGGTGTGGGTGTGTGTGTGCGCGTGTGTGTGCGTGTGTGTGTGGGTGTGTGTGTGGGTGTGTGTGTGTGTGGGTGTGCGCGTGTGGGTGTGTGTGGGTGCGTGTGTGTGCGTGGGTGTGTGGGTGCGTGGGTGTGTGGGTGTGTGTGGGTGCGTGGGTGTGTGGGTGTGTGTGGGTGCGTGTGTGTGTGTGTGTGGGTGGGTGTGGGTGCGTGCGCGTGTGTGCGGGTGTGTGTGTGGGTGTGGGTGTGTGTGCGTGCGCGTGTGGGGTGTGTGTGTGGGTGTGTGTGGGTGTGTGTGTGTGTTTGCACCCGTTTGTGCGACCAAGAGCCTGCTGGGTCTGAGGTGACTTGAACTGTGTCGGCCGGATATGCTCTAAGCCTCATGACTGTCCTTCCAGGTGCATACGAGCGTCTGCAGGTGAGAAATGCTCAAACCTGTACGGAGCAAACAGGTGACCCTCACGAAATCTGAGGGTCAAAGGCCGCTCAGTGAACCTGTAGAGAGCAAATGTTCATGGTTTTCTCTGCGTGCTGCAGCTGCAGCTGGTCATGAACACAGAGAAGAAGGTCTGATTTTCATTTTTTCAACCCCCTGAACCCTGCAGACTGTGCAAAGAGCCCGTCAATGCTGTTCACGTGATACGTGCGCGCTCCTTGCTGCAGCCTGACTGTGTTTGTGTAGTTTGTGTGGACGTGCAGCACTTGTGTGCGGTCAGTAAGGAGTCAGTACGACATTATCACCCATAAGTCAACAGTGTGTGTAACGTCCATTGTCCTCATGAATACTTCCTGGTACACTTGCCACACACATGACAATGGTACGTTCCATTTTGAGATGGCCGTATGAGCCGCAAAGGAACTGCAGACACACTATTGCCCCTCTGAGAATCCAAAATAAAAGCACAAATGGCACAAACTAAGAAATGCTGGGCGTTTGCAGTTCTCTCTCTGTCACACAAACACTTCTGGTCTCTGATGGTCCTGCTGGTGTTTGTTCCTCTGACAGAGTTCATGAAGAGCTTTCTGAAGGGTTGGAGTAGCATCTGAGCGGCCGTTCTCTCTTCTCTAATGGCGTTCTCGGCTGTGTCATATCATTGACACGAGTGACCGCATTCAGCAGGTCATGTATTTTTACCATGAGAGCAGATGTGTGTCTGTGTAAAGGTAGCCGTGTTGAACCCTCATGGTATCATGTGTAAGTGGTCCACAAGATAACATGCAGGCAGACAGCCGGTTCCCTGGAGGACTGGCTGTTCGCTGCAGACGCTCCGTCTAATGAGCGCGTTGCTTGTTGGTGTGAATTTTCATGAAACTTTGTTTCCTACAAAATGCCTTTGATCTTCTCTCATCTGGTCATTAGAGATCCTCTGTTTCCCTTTTTTAGATTTTCCTAGAAAATTGACCCACATTCCTTTTCAATGATGCTCAGGTTGAACTAGGATTCTATTTTGAAAGGTTTATGTTGGTCCCTGTCAACATAGCCATGCATGCACATATATGACAGAGAGGGCTATAGGGTCAGGAGAGCATCACCACCACGGAATGACGCAGGCGGCGCCAAGAGCAGTCGCTGTTCTAGACTGGAAATGACATCACTATAACCTCTGTCACCCCATCACAATCATGATACACGATTGTCCCACCCCCACGTAAATATAGGCTCAACTCTTAAAACTGAATTTAAAATGTCAATTGAAAGAGAAGAGGGAGTGGAATGAACCACAAAAGTTGACATACCAAACATCAGCTGTTACTAATTAACATATTTTAATATGGAACAGTTTGGTTTCCATTTATACATCACAGTTCACCTTTCTCACTGATTCTTTCAGAGAGATTATGCTGTTCTATGTTCTGATTGGCTGGAGACCTTGTCAATCAATCTTCTCCATGCTGCTTCTCCTCAGCTCTCATCACGATCAGATCTTTGTTTTCATTCTATGAAACTGGACTTATTTTCTATGAAAGTTTGAACTTTCAGAGTTTAAACGAGAGAAAAGTGTGAAAATGTTCAGAGAAAAGAGGAGAAAGTGTTTAGAGAGGCGTTTACAATCTGAAATTCTACTTTGCAGCTTTCACCTTCACGGGTTAGTTTTAGACCATCACTTCTGTAATAAACGCGAGCTCTTGGTAGTGGAGAAAAGGTCTCGCATATACATGTCCAGCTGCAACAGAAGAATTTGAGTTTCTTTCATTATCACTGGATAAGACACAGACGTGCAGGACACTGCAGCACAGCTGCAAACTGTGAAATGTGCGAAGAGCTGCAGCCCTCCAGAATCTCAAAGAAACTATGACGGAAGAGGAATAGAGGAAGAGAATATTGATTATCTCTTTGAATTCATTCCATTTATTTTTCCTGATTTTGTTTTTGAAGATCAGATGATTGTTTTTTAAATTTCATGCATAGTGCTGTTTATTTTATTATTAGGATAATAAATGACTGAATGAATGAAACTTTCTTTATATTGTATTTTACCCTTCAGGCCACCAAATAAAAGAAAGACGAGAGAAGTTTAAAATGAGTCAAATTAAGAACCAAAACTTAAAATCTGCATAAAATGGCATAAAAGCAATAAAATTCATAAAAGAGAAATAAGAATGCAATAAATGAATAAAGATAATAAATAAAGAATGCAATATTCACAATTCTGCAGGACTGTGATTCCATAACTGAGGGCCAGCAATGGAAACACTCGGTCACCCCAGTGTTTCTGTCATGACCTGGAACATGAAGCAAATGTTGGTTAGCAGACCTTAAAACTCTAGAATGGCTTCAGACTAGTGAAGGACAGTGGCTGAGACCACGAAGAGCTTCAAAAACAAACTGTAAAAGTTTAAACTGAATTCTAAAATGAACAGGGACGTATTTATTTTCTGACTTTTCTTCTGTGAAGATTCCACACAGGGTTATTCATATTATGTTCTGGAAAACTATAAATGTTTGTTTGGACGCATCCTGGAATTGTTACACTTTTTCTGTTAACCTCCAAACTGACCCCCGCCCCGCGTCAGAGAAGAAATTATTTATGTGGACCTCACAAGAAAAGGTTTGGGGACCCCTGGCTTAATTGTTTCTCCCACCTGAAGGATGAACTCTGTAGAAAAAGTAAAAATACTTTTTACTGATGTGTTCTGAATGTTTGGCATGAAAAAAACAACAGAATCAATGAAAAAAAAAACAATTCTGAATGATTAAATAATCAGAAAAATGGGGGTTTGATTGTAGGAGAAAGTAGGAATGTTGTCAATAATTGTTCATTTTGAATCATCAAATAAACTTAAAATAGACTAAAAATAGACTATTTCAATCTAAAAAGCTTGCTTTCTTACTGCACCATTCAGGGGCTCTGTCTTGGTCTGTGATTATTAACCGAAAGAGTCACAGTTTGTTTCTGCTCTGTCCCCTTTTAGAGGGAACATCACAGCTACCCTAAGCTGGACCTGCGTCAGGAAGAGCTCCAGGAGCGTTTCCAGCAGCAGCTGAGCGTGGAGCAGGCGTGCACCGTCACCATCGACTCGGTGGAGGCCGCCAAGCCCGTCACAGAGAACATGAGAAAAATGGTGAAGGAACGAAATGCTTACCAAATCTCCAAATCTAATTTTATTTATAAAGTGCTCTACTTACCTAAAACAATGATCTCTCCATTTCCAGTCAGTCATAGCTGAATAATAAATGATCTGTAATAAAGCTCCTCATCTTCTGCAGCTCCTCTGCGCGGTACCTTCATGATTGTCCCACCCTGTTGGGGGGGTAGAGTCTGTCCCACATACACCTCCTGTTGGAGGTTGGATTTATACTTTTCTATCAGTTCTCACGTTTTCACACAAAAGTCTTGCCGTAGATGTTGGACATTTGCTTTTCCTGCTGCTTCTGGAGGAATTGTACTCGGTGTGTTCATACCAGACGCGGCGGAGCCGTCTAGTTTCAGTGTTAAGTCAATAAGTGTGTTTGAGATCACCCAGGCGGACGCAGCGCTGCGCAGATTGCCAGAACTGCGGTTGCATGCTGGTTAGATTTTTAAACCAACGTCACGTGTGCAGTCACAAAAGTATTGTGAGAAAGGGGTGGGAGCAAGGCGCTTACCTAGACAAGCACAGCCAGAAAATAGGTCCTGTGCTGACTGCAAGCTGCCTTAATGACTACAAAACAGTGCATTGTGGGAAACAATGTCCCAATAGTTCTTGTAGTTTGACGTGATGCTGATCAGAAACGCTTAATTAAGGAAACATGTATTTTAACCCTTTCTGCAAATACCCAGTCACTGATAGAAAACAGATTCCTATTTATTTATGGTCGTAATAATCAGAATGAACATTACTCACATTACTTTATCATCAAAAAATATTTTACTCAAAACATTTCATCATTTTTTTCTACTGATAATCATCTTGGTTTTAATGTGAAACATCAGACAGACGTTTGCATTCATGCAACAAACAGAACTCAAAAGAACAGGAATCACAAATCATCTGTGGTGTGTTTAAAAGTTCACTTCCACTTCAGTGGTATTTATGTCTCTGGGACAGAGCACATTCCATGAGCCCAGCAGCCATGTTTCATCTGTTGTCCCGGACAGATGGCACATTGACTTTGTGCCCCCCTAAGAGACGGTGTTTGTTTCAGAGGGAGCTGCTGGCAGAGCAGCGGACACGCTGGGAGAAGATCCTCCTGCAGGCCCTGAGGGAGAACAAACTGATCCTGGCCAACACCAACACCAAGGACTACAGGCTCAACCTTTACCCCTATCTGTGTCTGCTGGAGGACAGGGAGTACGTGGACATCATGATACAGGTAACGTCAGAGGGCCTGTTTACTAAAAACCAGTGAGGTTCGGACGGATCCTACACAGCTGGAGAAGCAGAAACATGTTCATGTGTTTGCTTCAAAGTTGCAGCACCTTTTTCTTTCGCTCCTGGTCTCATTGATCATCAAGTAAAAAACATTTTCTGATTTTTAGAGATTATGTTTGCAGATTAGTTTCTTGGGGCTGTTTTAGGGGAGATTTTGTATGGAAGTTTTTCATGCATAATTCAAAATAATATTCAATTCTCAATTGACAATTCAATTTGCATTCAATGCATTTTCAAACTGAAAAGTCAAATTGCATATTGAATTGTAAACTGCAGAATGCAAATTCATTTGAATTCTGCCACCAAAATCCCATGACAGTTTAAAATGCAGTTGATTTTGTTTGGATTTCTTATTTTATTTTTAAAATGACATATTGAATTCTAAATTGTAAGATGCATTTTCATATTCCAAGCCTGAATAGTAAATTGAATTGTTGATTGCATATTACTTTGAATTATGAATGAAAAAAGCTTCCATCGATTTTCAGCATTCAAATGACTTTTCAATAAAAACACGTCAACTGAACCTTCTGAACAAAATTACATCCAAGTGAATAAGAATGCTGTGAATGGAATGGTGTGGCCCCCAGGCGCCCTTTTTTAACCTTCCCTCACTGGCTGAGAGGCTGCTTTTGCTCTTTGGTGGCCTGGGGGGGGCGAACAGGCCCTTTAATTTTTAGAAGAATCTGCAAAAGGAAATGTTTGGATTTCATTGGCAACTGAGGTTTTTTGTAAACACGCCCACATTAAATATGGGTGTGGTTAACAGAAGTACCACAGGATTTTGTTCAGCTTAAGCCAATGATTCATCAAAATCTACAAACTTTAAAGAAATATTTTTCCCTGAAAAGGTTTCTAATGATGCTTGAGGAGTTTGGAGGCAATAGATCCAAACCTCTGGAAGGAGAATACATTTGTAGAAGGAACTGAACTGAAAGGGATTGATTTAAGATTGCAGTTTCTTCCTCAGGTCAAAGGTCAACAAAACTTTGGTAACCTGGCAGTGTGTGTGTGAGATTTCATGATGATCACTTGAACAAAAGTTTTTTTTTCCCCATACTGCGGGAAAATGTGAAAATGATCAAACTTCACGCTGCCAAGGTACCGGCTCTGTGGCCGTCCCATAAGCATTTCACTGGGTACTTTTGGTGAGTTTTTGAGAATGTGCTGGGGGGGACATTTTTGTTCAAAGGCGCAGTAAGAAGAAGAATAGTGAAAACGCTTCAGTCCTCCACGGCTGCTGCTGTTTCCCACAATGCATTGTTTTGTCCGTCAGCAGCCTCGATCCTCCTCACGGCATCAGGTCTGCGGTGTTCCGGCCTGTTCATGTTTCTCGCCTTCTGTCATGTTGATCCAGAGTGTTGCCAACATGCCCCCCAGTGGCGAGTCGCTGAAGGTTTTAGCGCGAGACCTGGGGAACAGGGTCTACACCAAGTACTGTGTCCGGCAGAAGTTCCAGAACCAGGCGGTGGAGAAACTAGGAAGCCTCTACAGGGCTTACACCGAGCTGCTGGCTAAAGACACCAAAGTGAGACCATTCCATGTCCTCGGCTTTCTCTGAAGAGGTGAACTCCTGGTGAGACGCCGTGCTGCTCCTGTGTTGCAGGTTTCCCACGTCCTCCCCAGGGAGCAGTGGATCCGGCTGGAGACGGAGCAGAGCTCGGGCCCCACCCTGCAGGGAGGCGACACCATCTGGCCCCACATCGTCACTCTGGAGCTCGGCACCCACCTGGTGGACATCATGGTGAAGAACTTGAAGGTCAACAGCGACGTCCTGAACCCGTCCCAGGACCGGAAGCTCATCCCCATCCTTTACCACATGTACACCTTTCGCAGCACCCGGCAGGTACTGCTGCTTCTCAGGCCCTGATTGGCTGATTCCGTCTGGCAGAGGGGGGTTCTGGAAGCTTCTTCCTGGGTTCAGGATGCACGTCCAGCTTGTTCTCTCAGTTTTGGGGCGTTCAGTGGGGGTTCATTTCCACAGACACTGGATGTGTTTTCTGTCCCGGTATCAGGATTCATGGGATCTGACGTGAACGTCCGATCTCCAGAAGGTTTTTTACGGTCATGAAAAGTTTCAAATCATAAAACAGAGGAAATCTCTTTTTAAAAAGACTTGATAGATTTTTTTGTTTCTCCATAAGACATTTACACAAATGATCCCCAGCTGTTTCCTGTTGGACTATGATGAGGCTTTGAGCTCTCCTCATCTGAGCATGAAGCTCCAGAGAGGTGAGCATGCTGGGGGGTGGGGGTCCAATGATTTTCCCGCCCAGCATGACGGTCTGGCTAATCGAAGCGCCGCTAAGGTGTTTCTGCCAGGTCACTGCCAGCACATGCAGATCAAATCAGATTTTCCCAGTTTGATGCAGCTCTCTGGTTACAGATCTCTGAGTTCTGGGTCACTTTCGGACCTGCAGCATTATTTTAGTTTGGTTAGCTTAAAATAAACAGATTGTTAAAATGTAGTTGATTTTTCCATCAAGTCCCAGTCTGATCATCTTCTGATCTGTTTCCAAAGCGTTCCCTGTGGTCTTTTCATTATGATGATGCTGTTTTTAGCCAAAATCTAAAAACCTGTGTGGTTTTCTAGAACATAGTCTCTGCAGAGCGGCAGGAGTTCATCTCTGAGTTGTCGGCGGGACCTCTGGCGAAGAGCAAGCCTGCCCCCCTTTCTGTCACCCAAGACTGAGAGCTCTCTGTTTACTCTCTCTCCTGCTAGCTTACAGCCCCTCACACCCCAAACCTAAATCAAAGCAACATAAATAATGAGCGATGTCAGAACTTTCCAGCTGTGCAGTTCTGATCCAGATTCCAGGGGAGGAAAACAAAGACGTTCATGGATCTATTGGTCTGTAAGTGGATGCATCCGAATGGGGCGGAGCAGAGAGCTTCTGGCCCCCCCAGTGTAGTTTTTATAAATATGATCAAATATGATCTTTTTCAAACAGCATTTTGTCAACTACTCCTGATTTGGATAAAAAATATTCAGGAATAGAATTTCAATCTTAATCCCTAATGAGCTACTGCTACTGGGCATAAAATATGTCTTTTTTTGGGCTAAAAACTGCACAGTCATTAAAAGACAGATGATTTTACAAAAGAAAAACATGGTTGGAGCAGCAACAACAGCAGTTTTGTTGGAGTCTGCGTTAGGATGAACGTTGGAAAAGCCGTTTCTTTGCGTTTCTCAGGACCTTCTTCTCCACAGGTTGGTTTCATCAAACCTCATCCCATCCTGGTTCAGATGCAGCAGGAAGCCATGGAGTCCAGGCTGACCTTTGACTCGTATGTGATGCCCATGTTATGTCCTCCGGTGCCCTGGACCTCGGTGAAGTTTGGCGCATACTTGCTAACGCCGACAAAGCTGATGCGCACGGTGGAAGGCGCCACGCAGCACGAGCAGTTGCTGGAGAAAGCCCAGCAGCTTCAGCCGGTTTTTGACTCTCTGAACCAGCTGGGGAACTGTGCCTGGAAGATTAACAAGCCGTTGCTTGACATTATCATCTCTATATTCAATGATTGTGGAAGTGAGAAGTTGGACATCCCTCCACCCATGTCGGAAGCCCCCAAAATACCTCACTTTAACCCTCAAGACCCCACCTACACGGCGAGTCAGAAAGCCCTCATGAAGCGTGAGGTGATCAATGCCAAAAAGAAGAGCAGTGAGATGCACAGCCTGCGCATGGATGCTCTCTATAAGCTCTCCATAGCTCACCACATGCGGGATGAAACCTTCTGGTTCCCCCACAACATGGACTTTAGAGGACGCATCTACCCGTGTCCCCCGTACTTCAACCACCTGGGGAGTGATGTCACGCGGGCCATGCTGCTGTTTGCAGAGGGAAAGCCTCTGGGTACTAAAGGCCTGGACTGGCTCAAGATCCATTTAGTCAACCTGACAGGTTTGAAGAAGAAAAGCTCGCTGCAGGGCCGGCTACAGTACGCCAACAGCATCATGGAGGACATCCTGGATTCTGCAGACAACCCGATACACGTTAGTACACCTTCAAATCTTCTCTCTGATGCTTGTTTTGAGCATCTGTACGTCAACATGATCTCCACAAAGGAAGTCTCTAGGAAGGGGATATGTAGGCAGGATGCTGATGTTCTTGCAAATGATGTCCTCAGGGTAGGAAGTGGTGGATGAACGCCGACGAGCCGTGGCAGGCGCTGGCCTGCTGCATGGAGATAGCCAGAGCCGCGAGGTCACCTGATCCCACCAGGTTCCTCTCTCATTTTCCTGTTCATCAGGTATGACGACAAAGTCTGTGAAGTCACCACTGACTCTAAATGAGAACTGGAATGAGTTCCAAACAGGAAGTACCTGCTGGCTCTGTTCTATTAGTCAGAATAACCATTCTTTTGAAAATGTTCTTGATAATCCTCATATTTTTTCATGATTCATGAGTTTTTTTCTGTAGTTGAAGTCATGAACTGACTAATCAGATGCTTCAGTAAAAGTAGGCGGAGCCTGCTGGCCCCCACGACCAACATTCAAAATGTTTGACAGATTTGGTGTAGCGTCCTTTCAAGTGGAAGGGGTGTGTCCTTCCAACAAGCTCACTCCTGATTGGCTGAGTACGGTTGCCATAGAAACGATGACTCAGACCGACTCAAGCTAATCACTGCTGATGTCTGGCTCCAACATGGCAGCGTCCGTATTGTAAAAAAATGGCAACTGAATTGACTTCATTTGGTTGGAGTCGGGGTCAGACTCACTCAGTCCAGTTCTCTGATATAGTCAGGAGTCTTCACTGCGGTCAGTTTTTTTTAAACTGGTTGCATTTTATTAAGTGTCAAAGCTGCTAAAATGCAGATTATTGCTGAATCTGCTTGGAGAGTTGAAGGAGCTTTTATTTAGGAGACATGCATTAGGCTGAACTCCAGTCTCTGTGGTCAGGTCGGGTCAGGTCCTCTTCTTCTTCTGCTTCTCCTGCTCTTCTCCAGGATGGTTCCTGTAACGGCCTCCAACACTATGCAGCTCTGGGCAGAGATGTGATCGGGGCCACGTCCGTCAACCTGGTGCCCTGCGACGTTCCCCAGGATGTCTACAGCGGAGTGGCGCAGCAGGTTCTGAGCCTTTGGTCCTGATTTCACATTTATCTTTTCTTTGTGTTTATCAGTCGGATTAAAGATCTTCCTCTGATTTGGGATGAAGAACTGAGAAAATCTGTCAGAGCTGCAGAATCACATCAGTTTGGACTGTGATGCTCTGATGCTGCTGGGGGGGCTGAGTGTAACCGGAGAGGATTTGAAGACATTACCTGACTATGGTTCTTATTAGAGGATGTCGGGCGTGTAAATAACCTGTTTTTGTTCATGACGCCATCAATATCTGCCATTTTAAACAGAAGTTACCAGAACATCAGATGTTTGACGTGAAACCGGCTCGGTCCAACCGAAGCGTTTTGGAGACTTAACTTCCATCTGTCTACTCAGGTAGAGGAGCTGCGAGCTCGGGATGCCAAAGATGGCCTGAAGATCGCCCAGGTGCTGGAGGGCTTCATCAGCAGGAAGGTGGTCAAGCAGACGGTGATGACCGTGGTGTACGGCGTCACGCGCTACGGGGGACGCCTCCAGATTGAAAAAAGGCTGAAAGAGATCGAAAACTTTCCTAAGGTACGGCAGGACTGTTGGGTCTTCAGGTCTTCTTCTCCTCACAGCCTCCACTCTGAGCAAGCGCTGTCCTGCTCTGCCGGGCGCCATCACTGAAGAAGCCAAGGCTCCGCCCACTGAGCTGCACATCCTTTGTTTTCAACTTAGGACAGGAAGCTTTCAGGCTGAGCAGCTCTGTGATGATCTCATCCTTAGATGAGAATTGTGCAGACTCTTCTCAGCGACAGCTGTAACTCTGCCCCTCCCACATTCTGCAGGTCAGCTGTAGCAGCTGCTCGAGGACATCCTCATCCTCAGACATCTTCATCCTCAGAGATCCTCAGGCTTCAGTGCTTCAGTGATTGAATGAAACTTTGACAGATGTAACTGCAACAGGAGAACCGAAATGCTCAGGAAGTCTGGATATTATCATTATTAGAGTCATTCTGCTGTAAATCTGCTTTTTAGCTCACAGATTATTTTATTGCCAAATATATATTCTCTTTTATAAATTCTTATATTGCACATGTTTAGCATTTCATATTTTAGCAGACATGCTGGTTTTTAGAAAAATGCTTCAGCATCTTTTTTAAACTTAGTTTTTCAGCCAAGTTGGAGTCATTTTTCCCGTCATCATAATATAATGATGAACAAACAAACTTTACTCATTGTGCTCTCTTAGACACATTAACCTGGAACCCACGAGACGGCGCGCTGATCTTAAAAAACCTGCCGTCTCTGGCAGATATCAAATCCTGTTCCCCGTTGTCAGGACAGCATCACTGTAAGGGTGGGCTGATCTGAACCCCACAGCACTTCATTTACAAAAGCTTCAGCATCATTTCTGCTAAGGAACTGATTCTAGTATCATATTGTTCAGACATTTTTGTCTCAAAGAAATGTTTCTAGTTTTCAGGAATTCTTTATAAATGTACATAATTCAGTTTAGGAGATTTGTTGCTTTAGCTCTCTATGTCCTTCCTGTTATATCTGTGTCCATGGTCCTTCCACAAGGTTAAGAAAAACATCCCTCCTTTGAACTGCAGTTGAATTCCTTTTGAGGTTTTAAATGTTAGTGATGGGTTCTGATCAGACCTCATTAGTCTCTGTAGAAAGTATTCAACCATACAGCCTTCCTCTGTATTTCTGTGCCGTATCCACACTCCTGAGCTTAGACACCCAAACATCCTGGTAATGAGGATGGACAGTTAAGCCCCGCCCACTGTATTTAAATATGACAAGCAGTTAAACCAGTAAAAATACATTTGTTATGTTTTAGCTAATTCCAGTTTTCTCACTGTTTTCATAGAAAATGTTGTTGCTTATCCGGATGTTTATTCATTTAATCGTTAATTTTCCATATTTATCTGAACACAAACATGCAAGCTCCTACAGCTCATTTTAATGGCGCTTTCTGTCAGACTGAATAGTTTTTTTCTTTCAAGATTTTCTGCATCTGCAGTTCTTTCATCAAACAGTTTAGCATTTCTGCAAGAACAGTTTTTAGCATTAAAGCGCATTGATGCAGAAAGTACATTTTATTTAGTTACATTTGACTTTGACACGAGGAGTCACTTCCTGCGAGCCGCATGGACTCCTACCAGACGTCTGTGTTTCAGTCAATAATGCGGTAAAATGAGATCAGAGGTGAAGCGTGTCATCCAACATCGCCGTCATCGGGATCTGCTTTTAGTTCATCTTGTCTTTTTTAAAAAAGATATTTTCTTTTCCCATACAGAGCTAATTATTGATGCCATTTGTCTTTAACAATTATATCAGCTTAAATCTGCTCTAAACTGCATGAAATCTTTGAACTGTTAGAATCAGCAGAGCGTCTGTCCTGCACTTTAGCTGCTTTTTTTTTGCTGTTTCTAATAAAATGCCACAGAAGTGTGAGAACAGCAAACAGGATCTTATCTAAAAGTCATGAATGTCATGCGCCTGTGTTTATAGGAGCATATATGGGATGCTTCCCACTACCTGGTGCGCCTGGTTTTCAGTGGCTTGAAGGAGATGTTTACAGGAACCAGAGAGATCCAGGTGAGTTCACGTGGGATTAACCCGACTTCACCGCGTACGTTCACACCGCCGTCATGCTTGAAGTGATGCGTTGTCTCTGCCGGCCTGCTGGTGTCGCAGGATTGGCTGACGGAGAGCGCCAGGCTCATCTCGAAATGTGGCCACACCGTGGAGTGGGTGACCCCCCTGGGTTTACCCATCATTCAGCCCTACCATCGCACACGCAACCAAGTGGTAAGTGCCAGCCCTGTACAGGAAGTGACTCTTTTGTGTGGATGCGTTTGTTTGTGGATCAGAGGAGTGGGAACATCTGAATAATCCATCATTTTCATTTGGGATTGCAGAGACGCTGCACAAACTACAATGTTGTCAGACATTCTGGAAAACTTTTCTGCTAATTTGAATATTTATTTATTTAGAAAGGGACACAGTATATGAAAGAACTTTAAAAACCAGTGTAAATGTGTCTGATTTAGGCCAGAGGCTGGTTTTTCCTTTGGAAGGTTGATGTTGAAGAAACAAAACAGATTTGAAATGTAAAACACAGGGAAAAGACAACTTACAAGCAGAAATATAGAATAAAACTACGTTAAATATCTCTTTTGAAGATCTGTTTTTGTTTTGAAATAAAATCTTGTCAATTCTGGTTGTGTGGGATTGCACATTGGGTTTCAATTGTCTTTTTAAAAATGACAAAACTAATCACACAGTATTTGCCGATGGGAAATGGCCATTATTGTTCTGAATAACTGTAATGTGTAGACGGTCCACATCACTTCACTGAAGAAGAAATCTAGTAGAAATATGTCTGCTTTTTTGCACTTTCTTCACCACTAAAACATTCAAACCACTTTAAAAAAATTCTTTGAAACTGATTTCATGTCTATTAAAGACTTCAGAAACAGCATCTGTAGGCCAGTGCACCACACATCTTTTTAATCTTCCTCTAGTATCTTTCAAATGTGAGAAACACGAACCACTACTTTAAAATCACGTGAAATACTAAATTCTGGAAAAACTATTTTGAATGAAATGTGGTTATAAACCTGTAGAACTGTAATGCTGCTGGAGATGCTGTGGTTTCTGTCATAATCATCAATATGTCTGTAATTTCAAAGATCATCACTTTGAAAGGAGCGCTTATGTGCAGCTTAACAAGACTTTTCTAGACAGCTGTAATAATATGGAGTTAAATAAAATAGGTGTAGTTTTTATCTTTTAATCTGAATTCTGTGCAAGATTGAAAGCTTTTTACATTATTGTAAGGAGTCTTTTTTATGTCTGTGTTTCATATTAATGCTTTAGTTCTGCACAGATTTTTGCAAAATCAAAAATCAAATTTAAAAAACAAAGACCAACCCACCAACACTCATTTTACTTTTAATAAGTTCAAACTTCTAAACTTCTTGTGCAGAAACGGTTCATGTATTTGACCAATCTGAAGTATTTCAGCAGATGTTCATATGTTGTCTACACATTGACATGCGGGTCAAAACGTTCGGGTCACATCAGGATCCGTTTCAGGTGAAGGAAAACCAAGATTGCAAATTTGAAAGGAAAAAGTGATAATACTTTCTCAAAGTTTGCTACGTCACTGCCCTAAGTCACATGAATGTAGGGATGACACTGGTGGTGCCAATAACAGACGCCGTTCTACAGAAGAAATGACGTCAATTTGTCAACTTGATGTCAATCATGTCCTGGTAGCCAATGGGCTCAAAGCTATTAAAATTCTCCATTAAAATTCTCCAATTAAATTCTCCATTAAAATTCTCCAATTAAATTCTCCATTAAAATTCTCCATTAAAATTCTCCAATTAAATTCTCCATTAAAATTCTCCAATTAAATTCTCCATTAAAATTCTCCATGAAATAATCCAATTAAATTCACCAATTAAATTCTCCATTAAAATTCTCCAATTAAATTCTCCATTAAAATTCTCCAATTAAATTCTCCAATTAAATTCTCCAATTAAATTCTCCATTAAAATTCTCCATTAAAATTCTTCATTAAAATTCTCCATTAAAATTCTCCAATTAAAATTCTCCAATTAAAATTCTCCATAAAAATTCTCCAATTAAATTCTCCATTAAAATTCTCCATTAAAATTCTTCATTAAAATTCTCCATTAAACTTCTCCAATTAAATTCTCCATGAAATTCTCCATTAAAATTCTCCATGAAATTCTCCATGAAATTCTCCATTAAAATTCTCCATTAAAATTCTCCAATTAAATTCTCCATTAAAATTCTCCAATTAAATTCTCCAATTAAATTCTCCATTAAAATTCTCCATTAAAATTCTCCAATTAAATTCTCCATTAAAATTCTCCATTAAAATTCTCCAATTAAAATTCTCCATTAAAATTCTCCATGAAATTCTCCATTAAAATTCTCCATGAAATTCTCCATTAAAATTCTCCAATTAAATTTTCCATTAAAATTCTCCATGAAATTCTCCAATTAAATTCTCCATTAAAATTCTCCATTAAAATTCTGACTGGTCAAAGTTCAACTGGTTTAACGTTTGTCGCTTGTTCAATGGACACTTGTTTTGTTTGTAGAGCCCATAAATGGACATTAAAACTTGTAAAGCAACGCATGAACACGAGTGTTCTGAACGCAGAAGCCCGAAGCGCACATGTATGTGATTTACATCAACTCAAACGCGCGCTTCCCAGTCCAGGAAGTCAATATTTTTCATTTGGTACCAGTCTTAGGTTTATCGTTTGTTAAATTAAAATGTACATTTTTTTTACGCATTTGTAGTATTTCTTTCCATTTTCGCGGTGTACTTTGGAGTTAAAACAGTTTTCTTTTTTCAAATTTACTCTGTGGTTTTTCTCTCTTTAAGATGGTCCTGATTTAACCCATAAAAACATGTTCTAACAGCTTTGTGTCTCTGACAAAACTGAATCCATTTGACCAGTTTCATTTCTGGTCTGGCTTGATGACAGGAAGTGGACCGGCTTCACCGGCACTCCTCGCTCTGGCTGCTGTTATCCGTGTCTGTGGTGACTGAAACACAACCGACAGATAAGAGCTGAGAGTGCGTCGGAGATAACCTGTGTTTTTATGGAGCTGAAGGTGTGAGTGAGCGGGAACACTGGACTGACAGGCTCTCAGGCCCGGGGGGCTGTCCTGGCGAGGGACTTCAGACTTATGGATAACTTTTCGGGGAAGTGACGCTTCATGAGCAGATCAGAGCTCAGCGAGTTGATAGATAGTTGATCCCCGCGGCGCTGCGCTCTCTGTTGGGGGGGTGTGCTGCATTCCCCAGTTCGACCTCCTTTTCGGTGTCCAGCAGGGACGAGGAAGACGGTCAGCTAAGCTTTTTTCAAGGTCTGAAAATAAATAAGCAAATAGATGACTCGTGTGAAGCTTTAAGCTTGTGTTTCCCAGATAACTGTCTTGATCCTCTGTAATAATTCTCTAATCCAGTCCCATCGCTGAGCAACAGAATTAAACCCATGTTCAGAAAGGTCACCTTTCCAAGCGGGGCTGGATTTATTTTACTCTCTGCTTCCTTGAGGCCTTTGGGGGCCTGGGTCACTTTAAAAATCTCTATGGGGACACTGAAAGTGCAGGTTACCCTGATGGTGGCCCTCGTCTGTGCTGACACTGACTGTAATCTGTGACCTTTTACGATTGAGGGAAGGAGAGCAGATGAAAGTAGCAGGATCATCAGCGCACGTCAGGGATGCTGCTGAACTGGGAGATACTAATCCATTCAGAGGTCACTCCGGCTCAGAACCCCCCTCCCTGGTGGGCTTACAGTCATTGTCAAAGGTAACAAGTGGGATTATTAGCTGGATTGAGATGGTTTAGTGGGTGTAAAGAGTGAACTGTCCCCTGTGCTCCTCATACTCAAGTGTTCTGGATAGGCTGGGAGACAGAAAGGGGAATGTTTCCGTTTGGTCATGAGCTGGATCATGCAGGTAGTAATCAATAACATTTAGACACGACAACAACAACCATCACTCTAAGTAGAGCCATGAGCTTTTTATTGGTGTATGAATGTTTTAATGTTCTTCTAATCTCAATGATCTACTTCTAAAGTATCAGTCCTTGCGGACCCTGAGGTCCTCCAGCGCCGGCCTTTTATTTGTTGCTAAGGCGAGGACCAGATTATGGTGAGGCTTCATTCTGCCATGACGGTCCTCAACTGTGGGACAGTCTGCCGGAGAACCTCAGGGCCACAGAGAGGTCAGAGCTAACTCTGAAAAACTCTGGGAGCAGGAACTCCTCCCTGAAGCTTGTTTGAAAAGCAACAATATCCGGCGCCAGGTGCTGTTCACCAACTAACCCCTAGGTGGCGTGCTACCCAGCCGTCAGTCCTCTTTGGCCTCAGTGTGAAGACTTGGCAGAAGAATGAGTAACCTGAAGACTCTGACCATCGCATGTGAACATTACGTTGTTCTAGTAAGGGGGTGTGGTCTGTTGATGGACACGTGCTCATTAACCCTTTGGCGCCACAAAGATCTACCTGGCCGTTTCCCAACAGTCTGAGGAGCAGCTCGGAGTGAACCGAGGAATCCGTGTGCCGGTGAAACGTCTCCTCCAGGCTCCTGCTTCTTCTCACCTCACTAATGGGGAATCCCTGCGGGCTGTTTAGGTTTGCTTCTGGGAGCCGTAACTATGACAACGGCACAGCAGCCAATGATGGAGGAACTATGGGGAGGCGGGGGTCAAATTCTCTCATTACAGCTATTCTGATCCAGCCTGATAGTGTTCCACAGATTCTATACATGTGCTGTTAATCTGCAGCGTATATATGAACAGAACATACAGTATATATGGACTGCTCATATTTACCACAGTTTTTACATTTTAGGTCAATAAAACATTTTTTATTGTGTGTCAACCTGTCGCTGGTGTTACAGCTCACATGTGTGTCTGATTGTTTGATTTCTCTGTTTTCTCTTCTGTAGCTGAAGAGCTCCATCCAGCACATAAACCTGCAGATCAGCCATGACACTAAAGAGTAAGTCCTCAGACAAGGAAGGGGTAAGCCCCGCCCACCAGCTGCAACGTCTGCGGGGGGGGGCAGAAAAGATGTCCACTTGAATTTCACATTCAAACAGACAAAAGATTCAAACCGCCGCCATAAGAATCCAAGGTTTGAGCATTTCGGAAACATGCATAAATACTAATAAACAATAAATAAACAAAGATTGAACTAAAACAATAAGATACACATTTGAAGGATTAGAAAGCTCATGGAAAAAAGCAGCTGTTGTGATCAGATGGAGGACATTCATCAACATCTCTGGAATTGGCCGACAGAAGGATCATTGATGATCTGGAAGTTCTCGTTCAAAGCTGACAAACAGCATCTTCAGAGACAAAGTCCTCACAGAAACAGATCTTAGCTGCAGCTGTGTGTGGAAAAGCAGCAGAATTCCACTTTTCTGTGTGCTGCTTGTGTGCAGGAGGCCGGACACTGTTAAACAGAAGAACGCCTTTCCTCCAAACTTCATCCACTCGTTGGATTCCACACACATGATGCTGACGGCCCTCCACTGCTACAGGTGACCGTCCTCCCTAAAGTGATGCTCTGACAGATGCTTTCACTTTCCTGAACATTTGCAGCAGCGGCGTCCTTTAGAGCTGGGGTCACTGCCCCCCCTGATTCTGCCCTTCCTCTCTTTTGGCAGCGCCGGTCTGACGTTTGTGTCCGTTCACGACTGTTTCTGGACCCACGCCGTCAATGTGGACACCATGAACAAGGTACGCCCCCCTCCCTCACCGCCATCCACTCAGGAGGCTGACCCTTCTTCCATCTTCCTTTTTCTCCTCTTCCTCCCCTTTATTCCTCGTTCTCCAGTTTTCTTTTCCTTGAAACCAGTTGGTTTCTTGCAGAGGCTGCAGGACATGAAGGACATGATGGAAGCTCAGCAATGATGTTCAGCTTCATGTCCACCCCCAACACCCACAAACACGCACGCACGCACGCACACACACACACCCACAAACACACACACGCACGCACACACACGCACACAGATGGAAGTGGTTCGTCTAATCCAGACTGTTTTGAAACCTGTTATTTCTGGCATGTCATTAATCAGACAGAAGTTCCGTTTTCAGGTGTAACTTCCCTCTGCTTCCTCCTGTCAGGTGTGCCGGGAGCAGTTTGTGGCGCTGCACAGCCAGCCAATCCTGCAGGAGCTGTCCGACTTCCTGCTGCACAAATACTGTTCCGGGCTCCCGTAAGTTCCATGTTCTAAGCAGGAAGCGGAGTTCCTGCTTCCTCTGAGCAGGATCACCTTCAGACAGTTTTTGTTAGCGGTTCATAAAGTTCTAACTACAGGGTCACACATTCATGCTGTCAGACAAATCCCTGTTGAAGCTTCACAGCTGACATCTCCAGCTTTAGATAAAAATAGTTCCTCAGCTCAGGTCAGTGCTCCATCTCTGTGGGATAATTGGAGACCTTAGGACCTCCTCCTTCCCTTCACATGAGCCGGACCCTCTGGTGCTGTTCACAGCTGTTACCGGGGTGAGAGGTGGACGGGTGTGAATTGGTGCTGGATGAACTTGGATTCTGAGGCCACAGGTAAGAGGATTATAATGGTGTGAACATGGCAGAGCCGCGGCCTCCTCCACCCAACACCTGCTGCAGTGATGCAACTAAACAACAGCTGAGTTTTCCTCAGAAAACCTGCAAACACACGAGATGCAAACATTTAGAGAAACCCACGGCTGGATTTCAGCTCACCTGTACCATCTGCAGCTGTGCCACGCCCCCTGAAGCAGAACGCCTCCTGTTCAGAGGCCTGTGTTTCTGCTCCTGATGATCCACTGGAGCTCCATGGACTTACTGACGTCTGCTTTCATTTCAGTTTACAACGATGTAACTGCAAAATAAAGATGCGAGTCATGAGCGGAAGGCATGGTCACATGACCAACTTTGAAGCCCACATCTGAGCTTCAACATCTTCTCAGAAGGTGGCATCACTGAAGCCTGATGCTCCCAAAGAAGCTCTCGGACTAAAAACAAAAACAGGGTCAAAATGCAGGACGGATGAGCAGGAAGGACACAGGACTTAACTGCCATCTGTCAATCAAAAGACTGCCCTCATTCATGGCTAATTTTAAGGTCAAACTTGAATTGATTCATGAATACTGGAATATCAGCTGAGATTAAAGCCGTTTAGTACTCGTCCATCACGTTCCTGAAGGACTCTTGAAGTTCAGATCAAATTCCTTGAAGCATATTGGGTTTCTTTGTTCCTTCAGGCTCCTCCCACCTCCCTAACTCCTCCTTTTGTCCTCGTTTGTTTCAGGAATGAAACCAAAAGCAAGAAATATCAGGAATACCGGAGGCTGATGCTGCTTCTGACCCAAGTGCCTCAGACAGGTCAGTGTGACTTAAAACAAAGAGGTCGCCATCTCCGACCTGCAGATGCCGTTAACTCTAGTCAGGTTTCTGGCTGACAGATGGATCACAACTTCTGTTTGCTTGCGTCGTCATCTTCAGGTTTTTGCTGGTCAGCGTTTGTTTGCGTTTCCCTCTCCAGATTCATTTGGTAGAACCGCTCCTCCTCTGCTACGGAGCGACGCTTTTGTCCATCTGTCAGGCTCTGCAGTTATGCAACCTGTTGTGTCCATTTCCATCTGTGCGCCTTTTGTTTTTTTGGCCCAACAGCCTCCTGGTACTAACTGATCAGTCATAATTACACAATCGGCTTTTGCTGAGGCGCCTCAGCTGTGAAACACGTTTTAGTACCAAAACTGTTACTGTGGACTGACTCTAACCTTTAGCTCTGCGGTGGTCAGGCCCAGAGCATCAGAATTAAACATGAATAAACTGACTGCTGTTGATGCTAAGAAAAAGGTCTAGAAACATTAATATTAGACCTGCACAAATTCCAGCTATGAACGAGCGTAGACTGTAACACAGTTTTGTCCCTCATTTATCACACGAGTTACATTGTAAAAATCACTCACAACAAGTCAAATCCACAAGGTTATCATCTGTTTTACACTATAAATATCAATGTTTTAATGCTGTGAGCCCCTCACCAGACACATACACTTTTCTCAGAAAAACTTTCAAATGTTTTGTAATTATCTTTCTTGTTTAAACTTTCAAAACTCAAACCTTCAAAGAAATTGAAGTCCAGTTTTAAGGAAGAAAGATTAAAGATTTATAGAAATTTGTTAAAGACCATCTCTGATGAAAATGCTGTTTTTAACATGTTTGTACATTTTTCTGATGATGGTCGACATTTATAAAGAAAATTACATTTTCAATTACTTTTTACAATATTTCTTTATTCAGATTGCTGTGAATCAGGAGCTGCTGTTTGAAATAGATTGTAGTTGTCACGTACAATTTTTATTGTAGGGACACATTCTGATGCATCCACCTGCAGACTACCAGGTCCATGAACGTCTTTGTTTTCCTCGTCTGAACTGGAATCTGGATCAGAACTGTATGGCCGGATAGCTCTGATGTTGTTCGCCGTTTTTGTTGCACTGCTAATGTTAGGTTGGGGTTGTGAGGGGCTGTAAGCTAGCAGGAGAGAATATAAATAGATTCATGATGGGAAGTGGTGGCAGGCTCACTCCATGCCAACAGTCTCGTCTACAACACAGAAGTGAATTTCTGAGGACCTCCTGCTGCTCTTCAGAAACTATGTCCTAAAAAACGCACTGGTTTGTGGATTGGGTCATAAGGAGGAGATCAATGGGAAAGCTTTGAAAACAGTTTAGATGATTGGAGTGGGACTCTGAAGTATCTCCATTCTGTCTTAAAACAGGAAAGAAGACTTTAAGTCCAGATTCTTTGACTCAACCCTGAAAAATGCAAGTCTTTTGATTTGTAGAAATGGGTATTCTTTAAACTCAAGAACGACTAACACACAACGATAAATGATGATTAAGTTATTCATACTAACATATGTTTTTAATGTTTACATACCAACATGTTTTTAATTTATTCAAACTTACAAATGTTCTTAATTTATTCATACTAACATGTTTTTAATTTATTCATACTTACATATGTTCTTAATTTATTCATACTAACATATATTTTTAATTTATTCATACTTACATATGTTCTTAATTTATTCATACTAACATGTTTTTAATGTTTACATACTAACATATGTTTTTAATTTATTCATACTTACATATGTTCTTAATTTATTCATACTAACATGTTTTTAATTTATTCATACTTACACATGTTCTTAATTTATTCATACTAACATATGTTTTTAATTTATTCATACTTACATATGTTCTTAATTTATTCATACTAACATATATTTTTTAATTTATTCATACTTACATATGTTGTTAATTTATTCATACTAACATATGTTTTTAATTTATTCATACTTACACATGTTCTTAATTTATTCATACTAACATATGTTTTTAATTTATTCATACTTACATATGTTCTTAATTTATTCATACTAACATATATATTTTAATTTATTCATACTTACACATGTTCTTACTTTATTCATACTTACATATGTTTTTAATGTTTAAGTACTAACATGTTTTTAATTTATTCATACTTACATATGTTCTTAATTTATTCATACTAACATATGTTTTTAATGTTTACATATGAACATGTTTTTAATTTATTCATACTTACATATGTTTTTAATTTATTTGTACTTACATATGTTCTCAATTTATTCATACTTACATGTTTTTAATGTTTACATACTAACATGTTTTTAATTTATTCATACTATTATATGTTTTTAATGTTTACATACTAACATTTTTTAATTTATTCATACATATCTTTTTAATTTTTTCATACTTACATATGTTCTTAATTTATATATACTTACATATGTTTTTAATTTATTCGTACTTACATATGTTTTTAATGTTTACATACTAACATTTTGTAATTTATTCATACTTACATATCTTTTTAATTTTTTTAATACTTACATATGTTCTTAATTTATATATACTTACATATGTTTTTAATTTATTCGTACTTACATATGTTCTCAATTTCTTCATACTTACATGTTTTTAATGTTTACATACTAACATGTTTTTATTTTATTCATACTAACATCTGTTTTTAATGTTTACATACTAATATGTTTTTAATTTATTCATACTTAGATATGCTCTTAATTTATTTGTACTTACATATGTTCTCAATTTATTCATACTTACATGTTTTTAATGTTTACATACTAACATGTTTTTATTTTATTCATACTAACATCTGTTTTTAATGTTTACATACTAACATGTTTTTAATTTATTCATACTTACATATCTTTTTAATTTTTTTCATACTTACATATGTTCTTAATTTATATAAACTTACATATGTTCTTAATTTATTCATACTTAGATATGTTTTTAATTTATTCATACTTAGATATGCTCTTAATTTATTCATACTAACATATGTTTTTAATGTTTACATACTAACATGGTTTTAATTTATTCATACTAACATCTGTTTTTAATGTTTACATACTAACATGTTTTGAATTTATTCATACTTACATATGTTTTTATTTTATTCATACTTACATATCTTTTTAATTTTTTCATACTTACATATGTTCTTAATTTATATATACTTACATATGTTTTTAATTTATTCGTACTTACATATGTTCTTAATTTATTCATACTAACATATATTTTTTAATTTATTCATACTTACATATGTTGTTAATTTATTCATACTAACATATGTTTTTAATTTATTCATACTTACACATGTTCTTAATTTATTCATACTAACACATGTTTTTCATTTATTCATACTTACATATGTTCTTAATTTATTCATACTAACATGTTTTTTATGTTTACATACTAACATGTTTTTAATTTATTCATACTTACATATATTTTTAATTTATTCATACTAACATATGTTTTTAATGTATTCAAACTTACATATGTTCTTAATTTATTCATACTAACATATGTTTTTAATGTTTACATATGAACATGTTTTTAATTTATTCATACTTACATATGTTTTTAATTTATTTGTACTTACATATGTTCTCAATTTATTCATACTTACATGTTTTTAATGTTTACATACTAACGTGTTTTTAATTTATTCATACTATTATATGTTTTTAATGTTTACATACTAACATTTTTTAATTTATTCATACATATCTTTTTAATTTTTTCATACTTACATATGTTCTTAATTTATATATACTTACATATGTTTTTAATTTATTCGTACTTACATATGTTCTCAATTTATTCATACTTACATGTTTTTAATGTTTACATACTAACATGTTTTTATTTTATTCATACTAACATCTGTTTTTAATGTTTACATACTAATATGTTTTTAATTTATTCATACTTAGATATGCTCTTAATTTATTTGTACTTACATATGTTCTCAATTTATTCATACTTACATGTTTTTAATGTTTACATACTAACATGTTTTTATTTTATTCATACTAACATCTGTTTTTAGTGTTTACATACTAACATGTTTTTAATTTATTCATACTTACATATCTTTTTAATTTTTTTCATACTTACATATGTTCTTAATTTATATAAACTTACATATGTTCTTTATTTATTCATACTTAGATATGTTTTTAATTTATTCATACTTAGATATGCTCTTAATTTATTCATACTAACATATGTTTTTAATGTTTACATACTAACATGTTTTTAATTTATTCATACTAACATCTGTTTTTAATGTTTACATACTAACATGTTTTTAATTTATTCATACTTACATATCTTTTTAATTTTTTCATACTTACATATGTTCTTAATTTATTCATACTAACACATGTTTTTAATTTATTCATACTTACATATGTTCTTAATTTATTCATACTAACATGTTTTTTATGTTTACATACTAACATGTTTTTAATTTATTCATACTTACATATGTTCTTAATTTATTCATACTAACATATGTTTTTAATGTTTACATATGAACATGTTTTTAATTTATTCATACTTACATATGTTTTTAATTTATTTGTACTTACATATGTTCTCAATTTATTCATACTAACATGTTTTTTATGTTTACATACTAACATGTTTTTAATTTATTCATACTTACATATATTTTTAATTTATTCATACTAACATATGTTTTTAATTTATTCAAACTTACATATGTTCTTAATTTATTCATACTAACATATGTTTTTAATGTTTACATATGAACATGTTTTTAATTTATTCATACTTACATATGTTTTTAATTTATTTGTACTTACATATGTTCTCAATTTATTCATACTTACATGTTTTTAATGTTTACATACTAACATGTTTTTAATTTATTCATACTATTATATGTTTTTAATGTTTACATACTAACATTTTTTAATTTATTCATACTTACATATCTTTTTAATTTTTTCATACTTACATATGTTCTTAATTTATATATACTTACATATGTTTTTAATTTATTCGTACTTACATATGTTTTTAATTTATTCGTACTTACATATGTTTTTAATGTTAACATGTTTTTAATTTATTCATACTTACACATACATATGTTCTTAATTTATTCATACTAACATATGTTTGTAATGTTTACATATTAACATGTTTTGAATTTATTCATACTTACATATGTTTTTATTTTATTCAGACTTACAAATGTTCTTAATTAATTCATACTTACATATGTTTTTAATTCATTCATATTTAGATATGTTGTCAATTTATTCATACTTACATATGTTTTTAATGTTTACATACTAACATGTTTTTAATTTATTCATACTTACATATGTTCTTAATTTATTCATACTTACATATGTTTTTAATGTTTACATACTAACATGTTTTTAATTTATTCATACTTACATATGTTCTTAATTTATTCATACTTACATATGTTTTTAATGTGTATATACTAACATGTTTTTAATTTATACATACTTACATGTTTTTAATTTATTCATACTTACATATGTTTTTAATTTATTCATACTTACATATGTTTTTAATGTGTACATACTAACATGTTTTTAATTTATACATACTCACATATGTTCTTAATTTATTCATACTTACATATGTTTTTAATGTTTACATACTAACATGTTTTTAATTTATTCATACTTACATATGTTCTTAATTTATTCATACTAACATCTGTTTTTAATGTTTACATACTAACATGTTTTGAATTTATTCATACTTACATATGTTTTTATTTTATTCATACTTACATATCTTTTTAATTTTTTCATACTTACATATGTTCTTAATTTATATATACTTACATATGTTTTTAATTTATTCGTACTTACATATGTTTTTAATTTATTCGTACTTACATATGTTTTTAATGTTAACATGTTTTTAATTTATTCATACTTACACATACATATGTTCTTAATTTATTCATACTAACATATGTTTGTAATGTTTACATATTAACATGTTTTGAATTTATTCATACTTACATATGTTTTTATTTTATTCAGACTTACAAATGTTCTTAATTAATTCATACTTACATATGTTTTTAATTCATTCATATTTAGATATGTTGTCAATTTATTCATACTTACATATGTTTTTAATGTGTACATACTAACATGTTTTTAATTTATACATACTCACATATGTTCTTAATTTATTCATACTTACATATGTTTTTAATGTTTACATACTAACATGTTTTTAATTTATTCATACTTACATATGTTCTTAATTTATTCATACTAACATCTGTTTTTAATGTTTACATACTAACATGTTTTGAATTTATTCATACTTACATATGTTTTTATTTTATTCATACTTACATATCTTTTTAATTTTTTCATACTTACATATGTTCTTAATTTATATATACTTACATATGTTTTTAATTTATTCGTACTTACATATGTTCTTAATTTATTCATACTAACATATATTTTTTAATTTATTCATACTTACATATGTTGTTAATTTATTCATACTAACATATGTTTTTAATTTATTCATACTTACACATGTTCTTAATTTATTCATACTAACACATGTTTTTAATTTATTCATACTTACATATGTTCTTAATTTATTCATACTAACATGTTTTTTATGTTTACATACTAACATGTTTTTAATTTATTCATACTTACATATATTTTTAATTTATTCATACTAACATATGTTTTTAATGTATTCAAACTTACATATGTTCTTAATTTATTCATACTAACATATGTTTTTAATGTTTACATATGAACATGTTTTTAATTTATTCATACTTACATATGTTTTTAATTTATTTGTACTTACATATGTTCTCAATTTATTCATACTTACATGTTTTTAATGTTTACATACTAACATGTTTTTAATTTATTCATACTATTATATGTTTTTAATGTTTACATACTAACATTTTTTAATTTATTCATACATATCTTTTTAATTTTTTCATACTTACATATGTTCTTAATTTATATATACTTACATATGTTTTTAATTTATTCGTACTTACATATGTTCTCAATTTATTCATACTTACATGTTTTTAATGTTTACATACTAACATGTTTTTATTTTATTCATACTAACATCTGTTTTTAATGTTTACATACTAATATGTTTTTAATTTATTCATACTTAGATATGCTCTTAATTTATTTGTACTTACATATGTTCTCAATTTATTCATACTTACATGTTTTTAATGTTTACATACTAACATGTTTTTAATTTATTCATACTTACATATGTTCTTAATTTATTCATACTTACATATGTTTTTAATGTTTACATACTAACATGTTTTTAATTTATTCATACTTACATATGTGTTTAATTTAGTCATACTTATTCATAATCTCTAAACTATTCATATTTATTCATATGTTCTTAATTCTAAATCAGTACGCACATTTTTCCGCTATGGAATTATTGTGATGAAATTAAAGGCTGTAATATCTCTTCTCTGAATTTCTGAAGGTCTAAATTCTCTTCAAGCAAATTATTTATCTATTGTGTTTCTGCTCGTTTGTTTGACTGTTTGTATTTGTGACAGGAAACACACACTGGAAGACAACCAAACAGAAAAGGTTTAAAGATCTTGAAGAACAGTTGAACCCCTGAAATGGACGATTGTGACGGAGCTTTTAGTTGATTTGGTTCATCCATATTTCAAACGGAAGGTCGAGAGAGAAGCAGGTCAAAGGTCAAACGTCACATGTCGGTCTAAACCTTTCAGTGCTCATTTTTTTAATGTGTCCTGAATAATTCAAACAGCAGCGCTCCATCCATGGATCCCTGTCACAGAGGCTGGACGGAGCCTCAGTCTGAGCTTCACTTAGTGGGTTCTAGAGACCAGACTTTCATTAGTTTAGATTTGAATGTTTGTTTTTTTATTTAACCTTTCTTTTACCAGGAGAGACCCGACCAAAGAGGCATTTTAACCTGAAGCTGCCAAAATGAACTTGCATCTATAAAAAGTCTTAAATATACAAGGAAAAGTCATGTTTTATTACAAATACAGTTGTACATTTAGTACAAAGTGAAGCAGATTCAGGGAGAAACCGTGCGATGTCCACCTGAGTTGTCTGCATCCTCAACAGATAAAGTTTGATTGTTTTTGTTGAAACATTTCAAATGCAAAATTTGCTTTTAATTTTTAAGAAGCGTGACTTTTTCCTTTTAAAATTACTACTTTTCGAATTATAAATGTATGATTTTATCCTCTTTTGTTCTTTTCTGATGGCATGGATTCTGTCGTAGTTTCCTGTGTCAACTATTAAAAGCTTATTTGGCTTTTTCTAATCGATGGTTATTCATCCATCTTCTTCCACTCAGTTTTTGTCAATTCTAAATGGTTTTTTGTTAATGAGTCAGAGTAAAACAGATTTCTAAATGATGAAATCATAAATTCTTTCTTCAGTTTCACACTTCTGAATATTTGACCTTTTTTACACTCTTTTATTTCTTATTTTTAAACTGTTTTGTTCACTTATTTTTTTATTTCATAAAAAGATGAAAATCTGAAAGTGATCGTTTTAATTTGATTCTAGAGAACATGAAACATAAAACATCTTAATTTAATCCTCCAGTTTTGAAAAATGTCTATTTTTATGTAATGGAAGTGCCACAGCTCCATTACTAGCCAATAGAGTTTGCAGCATCTTCAGACCACTTCCTCCTTGGTGATGGTCTGAGCGGTTGCTGTGGTTTTCGGTCGTGGCGTCTGTCTGTCATGTTTGCCCGCTCTGACCCCGTCTCCTCCCTCCCCAGGTGATTTTGATCTCCAGCAGGTGAAAGAGTCCACGTACTTCTTCAGCTGAGCTGCTCAGGAGCTGGAAGAGAACGACGAATGGAACTGACAGGACGGCGGGGGGCTGACCTGCTTCCTCAGGACATGGCGGGGGGGGGGCTGCACACCATCTGCGTGACTGAAGGAAAGGTGGAGCGCACCGCCAGCGCAGAGAAAATGTTCTTCCAGCTTCAGTGATGAACCCGTTTCCTTTTCTTTCTGCTCAACCAAGAAGCTCCTCCCACAACATGTGAAGGGATCTGATTGTTGGGGGGGTCTTTGTGGGTTCCTTGGTGGAGTAAAGATCTATGGAGCGCTGACTTGCCCAAGCAGGAAATGTGGAAGATGGAGAGGAGGTTCTGATGAAGCTGGGCCGCTCCTGAGTTTATTCTTTTTTGGGGAAGTGAGGATTTGAACGTTGGCCTTAAATAAATGTTTTTTAAAAATATCTCCACAGTCATTTGTTTGATGGTTTTTCCGACGCTGTTTAAAGGCTCGCGGATCAGCTGTGATGTGACTTTTCTGGGCCACACTGATGTAAAATAAAACCAAACTATTGCTGGAACCGTTCCTGCAGCTTCAGACAAAAAACTGTTGTTACAAAGGAAAAAGTGGGCGTCAAACTTTTCCCTAAAATATGGATCAATCAATATTCTTTTAGCTGGATTTCATGGACGAGCGTTTTCTCTTCCATAGTCTCTTCTGATCAGTAACAAAACTGTTTCTGCTGCTTCACTTCTGGCTCATGACTGCTGATGGATCTGATTCCGCTTTGATTAGAGTTTGTTTCATGATGCATCGTGCTCTGACATGCTGCTCTGATGTACAGCTCTGACAGGCAGCTGTAGTGTCTGGAGTCCACTGCAGCTTCTTGCAGGAAGTGGTCATGTGACTTCCATTAGGAACGGGAACCAGAGAAGGTTCTGCTGTTCTTATTGATTTTGTTGAAGGTTCATCTACACCGTTTCTGTTTGCTTCGTTTCTTTCAGGGAAACAGAGTTTAACCCAACATTAGAATAAACAACAGGAAATAAAGGATCAATAATAATATTGAATATTTTGGCAGTGATAAGTTAATGTGTCTCATATTTTACTGAGTCATGGATCACAGAATGTCAACCTCATGCATAGAAATGATCATTCAGAGGAAGTGAGTCAGGTTTTCTGGTATGAGCAGGTCCAGCAGGTCCGAACAAAATTCCCTCAGTCACAATCAAGAAAAAGACTGACGGCATCTGAATATTTTCTGTGTGTATTTTCTCCTTTGTAGATGATTTCTGCTGAAAGTTCAAACTGAACTTCCAAATCCTCCACAAGTTCATGCAAACACAGCAGAAGTTAACATTTCTTCTGTGAATAACATCAGTTGGTTATCTCCAAACAGTCCCTCTGGGTTCAGGTTAGTCACTGACTGTATCAGAGAACTGGACTGAGGGAGCGTGATGTCATCCATAGGAAATTACCTCCAACTAATGAAGTCAATTCAGTCGCCATTTTTCATGGTGTGCATGTCGCCATGTTGGAGCCAGACGTCGTCAGTGAGCAGTGATTGGTCCGAGTCGGTCTGTCATTTCTATGACAACCACTCTGACCAATCAGGAGTCAGCTTGTTGGAAGACCACACCCCTGCCACTTGAAGGAGTGCTACAGAAAATCTGTCAATGAAATGTTTTGGACTTTGAACGTGGGGGCCAACAGGCTCCACCTACTTTTACTGAGGCATCTGATTGGTCAGTTTATAACCTAAATTACATGAACTACAATAAAAATATCCGGGATAAAAAGTGGATTTTCAAGAAGACGTTAAAAACATGTTTCAGAGCAAGAATGGTTATTCTGACCAACAGAATGACAGAGTAACAGCAGTTTATTTCTCTGTAAGTCTATGGGATTCTGCCTTCATGGAGCTAGCAGGTACTTCCTGTTTGGAACGCCAAGTGGTAGAGTCACACAGTCCAGTTCTCTGATACAGTCGAAGTGTAGAGCTCAGAAGATAAGTGTGTCTGCCCCATCAGATCTGTGGGTCCTTGTTCCACTCTTATGATGACATCACCTCCCGTTGACCACGACTACGGCCAGAATGAGGAAGTTCACAGTACCCATCTGTGATCTGCAAGTCAGCTACAACTTTTTGGATGCAGAAATCTGTGCGTCACAGGATGAGGTCTGATGTCAGACACTGATGCACAGCACTCTCTGCAAAAGTCTTATCAGTCAGACATGCCAGAGCTGGAATCCACTGTTTGATAGCCGCTCCACTTACTGTCAGCCAGTGGGCTTTGATGTCCTTGCATAGCTCTGGATCTCCTCTGACCTCTGCTGTGGTGTCACGAGAAGCCGCCACTCTGCACCTGTGGGGGGGGGGTCAAACAACCCTAAAGGGACCAAATGGAAGCAGAGCTCTGACAGCAGGGAAAGACAAAGGGATGGCAAGTTGATGTGTCAGTCTGACCTTCATCCTGATGAAGACCTGCCAGTTACAACCACACACGGAAGCTGATCCGGAGGTTTGAGACCCGAAAGGCTGAGCGTCCAGTTTGTTGTGAGGGAAGGTGAAGCAGGTGGATCAGAGCTTTGTCACATCAGGGAAGTGTGAGCGGTTCACCACAGAGAACATCTGAAATGGAGACTGAATGTACGCGTTCCTGAAGATCACAAACTAACTTCTGGATGAATCTCACACGAGCGTTCTCTGGTCAACTTTTCAGTCCAAGCTTTTGCAGCTTTATGGACAAAGAGTGAAGTTATTTGTCCACAAGCTGCTCTTCTCCATGTCTGGATCGCAGTGAGTCACCTCAGAGTGGTCCAGGCCAGCATCTCCTGGGTGTCTCCCCTGTATGAATGTACTGAAATGGAAACTATGAACAAACAGCATCATCTGGACATCATATGTTTCCTCCTTTACAAGAACATCTCAGCGTTTTGGCTTGTGTGTTAAGGCTGAAGGCCATGTTTAGATAAACTCCCAACCTAAGAAATATCTTTACTGGAAATGTCAAAATAACGAAATTAAACAAAAAAAAAAAACAAGCAATTATCAATAATAATCAACAATAATCCATAATTATATCCATAGAAATATTCAAATTCAGAAATTTAGTTGAATAAGCATTTTAAAATTAATGTATAAAGTGAATCATAAAGGTTAATGTAAAATCAAAGCAAAAATGTTCAATTTAGTTCAATTTCATTTACAAGTTTAAGAGACATGTGTTTTAATGCTGAGTATTGGGTTATGTAATGAACTTCAGCCACAAATCAGAGGCTTAAAAAAATTAAATGTTTTAAAAAAAATGCAATACTCCACAAATATATAAGAAATGTGAGATGTTTTGTCTACATTTTATAACCACGTATTATTATTTAGAAATCCACATTGTTTGGTGTTTTCTATTTATTGTATTTTGTTATTTTTGTTTGTTGTTCTGTGAAAAAATACCAGTAGGTTTGTTATAAGTAATATCAAATGTTAAGTTTCTTTTGTTTCCTTTTCATCGTCACCACAATAAATTATTTCTAGTAATTCTTTTGTGAGAATGAAGTGTAAAAAGAAAATCACAAATCATTTTTTCATATTCTACAATAACTAGAAAAAAAATAACAAATATTAAACTGAAATAGAAAGTTCAAATATAAATCAGTACATTCATATTTTATCCAAACATTTTTATTTTGGAATCTCTTACGATATTTCAGTGTTGATCACGAGCTCACATGTTGAAGTCACACTATTCAATTCTATTTTCTTTCTAAAGCCCAAAAATCACAACCAAAGCCGTCTCAATGGGCTTCACACCGGGGTTTATGCAAAGAACATAAAGTCAATCATAAAATAGAAACAATAGCTGGTTACTAAACTAAACTCAACAGACTAAACTAAACTGGTATTCCTGCCCTTTGACCCTCTTTCTCTATGAAGAAAAACTCATAAAAAACTCTATCTTTGTGAAAAAAAATCTGAATCCACAGAGATGTTCACATGAAGGAGGGATCCTCTCCCAGGACGGACAAGTGATGAACTAGAACTGTTAAAGAAAAATTAGATTATCTAACTCTACTACTACAGGTTTGAATAGTGTAGCAGATGAACTTCATCCAGATGGAACTGAGGGGCGGCTGGGGTGTGTGGGCTCAAGCCATAGGGGTGCGAGTCAGCAGCGTCCACGACCATAGAGAAGAGTACAGACGATCCTCCTGGAATCTCTCCCGCTCCCCCAGAGGGCAGTGGAAAACAGGGACAACATATGAATCACACTGCACCAAACAGAGGCATCCAGAACGCTGGAGAAGTGCTGAAGAAAAGATAAAGAATAGAGGAGAGAAGTAATAGAGGACACAACCTCAGTGCTCCATACTTTCCCAGCTTCTAACTTCTAGTAACCTGCTAGCAACTAACTGGTATTAAAATTTGATTCAAACGTGTTAATGATAAGTTGCACTATTGCATGAATGTGGAGACGACTCAGCGAGGTGCAGACTTCTGCAGAATGGAAGCATGTCAGCTGTAAAGTGGCAGAAGAAACCAAAACCAAGACGTTTCTAACAGAAGCAGCCACCTTTAAGGACCTGTTCCTGGGGTGTGTGTGTGTTCATAAATAAGTCTGTAGGACATGTATTGATCAGTCCAAGTGTTGGCTTACAGGCAAACCAGAGGGAGAACTCAGAGGACGAGCTGCATCGAGAAGACCCAAGATTCAGATTAGATTCATAACGTTTTGCAAAGAAAAACACAGATGAAAACCATCAGCATTTCAGTGAAGACAGAGCAGAAGGAAACGCTTCAGTGAACTGGAATGAACTGGTCCGGCTGGTTTAGATCCTCTCAGTACGACGTGTTGTTTTTAACACAGGAGTACGCCTCAAGACCCCTGGAACAAAGATGGAGACGCCTGACCATGTCTGGTAAAACCAAACTAGTGCTGAAGTGACAGTTTTGATCTTTTAACTGAAATGAATCTAAAAACCAGATTTCTGGAGTTAAATGAGTCCTTCTGCTAAATGCTGTCGAGTCTTCAGGCACGAGGACATCCTAGAAAACAACGGGGGTTGTTTGTTTGCTTGTTTTTAACTATGACGTCACCTGTTTGCTGACTTCTGGGAGGTTTCCAGAGCATTGGATCTTGGAATGATAAGTTCGAAGACCCTAAAACAAAAGGTGAACCCCCTTTATAGTTCACTAACCGGGAGGTGTGAGTGAATTTGGACACTGCCGGGGTCTTCCAGTTGTAGCAGCTAAACATGATGTTAACTGACTGATGAGGTGAAGTGTTCACACGCGGTTCCTGTATCGTTACACAAGTCAGTCTGACGTATCTTTCATTTACAAAGAAGCAAAAACAAAAGCTCTCCTTCAAACAACAAAGATTACATTGTAATGTGAGTCAAAATGCAGAAACGTGTGAGACTGTTTACATGTTTGTCTGTGCATTTCTGCAGATGCACATTAAAAGTGCATGCATACATGTGCATGTGAGTGTGTCTGTGTGCATGTGTGTGCATGAACATGTGAGTGTGTCTGTGTGCATGTGTGTGCATGAACATGTGAGTGTGTCTGTGTGCACGTGTGTGTGCATGAACATGTGAGTGTGTCTGTGTGCACGTGTGTGTGCATGAACATGTGAGTGTGTCTGTGTGCATGTGTGTGTGTGTGTCTTTTTGTGTGTGTGCATGAACATGTGAGTGTGTCTGTGTGCACGTGTGTGTGCATGAACATGTGAGTGTGTCTGTGTGCACGTGTGTGTGCATGAACATGTGAGTGTGTCTGTGTGCACGTGTGTGTGCATGAACATGTGAGTGTGTCTGTGTGCACGTGTGTGTGCATGAACATGTGAGTGTGTCTGTGTGCACGTGTGTATGTGCATGTGTGTGTGTGCATGAACATGTGAGTGTGTCTGTGTGCATGTGTGCATGTGTGTGTATGAACATGTGAGTGCGTGTGGGTACATGTGTGCGTTTGTCAGCATATGTGTCCATCCTTACAGATGACCTCCTGCTGGACTGTGGGCAGCAGAGGTCGGCTGCGTTTGGTCACCAGCAGCAGCCTCAGATCCTCAGAGCCTCAGAATTATTACAGGGAAATTTCTGGTTTAAATAAACCCATTTCCATTTGCTGACTGAAACCAAAAGCAACAATACTTGAACCAAATGTGAGCTGATGCCTCTGATGACGATTCCAAAAACATGTAAAGACAAAAGTTTCAGGTAAAATGCTTCCCTGACCAGAGGCTGCAGACATGTTGGCCGTCTGTAGATGGAATAATGCGTGGAGAACAAGAAAACCCTGAAATGCATTCAAACAGAAATCTTTAGCTTTGTCTCCAACAAACTGACCAACCGCTGTGTAGAACAGAGAACCAACAGTCTGTGAGCAGAAAACCTGACATTTATGTTTAGATTGAGAAGACGAAAGGTGCAAAGCATTCAATCTACTGTTGAAAACGGCGAGTCATAAGGATGAAAACGCTGAGTCATGATTATGAAAATGCTGAGTCATGATGAATGGAAACCAAAGAAATTGTTGGAAATTTGGGGGTGTGGTAAACAAGTTTAATATTTTTTCTGCTATGATGTCTTTTGCAGGATTTATGTTGCAGAGATGCTGCAGTGAAACCACAACAACCTAAAAACGGAAGCAGGAACATGAAGCCCCCCAGAGTTGACCGGATGCTGCTGGAAGATGCTACTTTAGCTTTGCTGATCTGAGCAACTACACTGGTGAACAGAAAAGTCTCGAGGCTGCAGTTTGAAAACGAATGAATGTGGGGGGTTGTAGAAGAGTTTGGGGTCAGACACTGCCCCCTCCCTCAGACAGTCAGGGAGTCAGCCAGGTAAGACAGAAGGAGGGGGCTCCTCCACAGCGAGCAGCTCTCCCTCAAAAGTTCACAAGTTTGAGGAGAGTCTGGATCTCACTTTGATGTGATCCTTCTCAGAAGGCTCTGAGTTTTTCCTGGGGGTCCTGAGCCCCCTGAACCTGTGTCAGTGCCCCCCAGTGCTGTAAAGCCATGGAAAGAACCAGGTAAAGAAACTCCAGGAAAAGCCCCCACTGACGTTTGGTGGGGGACGCCTGTGCGTGGTAATGTGCTCTGAACACTGGACTGAGCAGCTGAATGCTGGGGGGGTCCGATAGAGGTGGATGACACATGTGTGGACTGAGGAGGGCTGGGGGCCCCTGGCTGTGGCCCCACATGGGGCAGGGAGGGCTGGGAGGCGGAGAGGGCCCTCAGGTGACCCGTCTGCAGAGAGTGGGTGCTCTTGTGAGCGCCGGGCCGGTGTGCCGGGCTGGAGGCGTGCTGCTGGCCCAGGGAAAGCTGGGAGCCCGACATGTGACCAGCGAGGCTGCTGGATCCGTACTGGAACAACCGGCCCCCAGCTGCCAGAGGGCTCTGGACGGGGGGGCTGGCCAACACAGGGGCAAAGGCACCAAGGATTTGGGACTGCAAGGGAGACGCTGAGACGGGGCTGGACACGCTCTGCACCACCTGGAACCTCTGCACCCTCCTGGGAGACTGCAGGGTGCCCACGGGGTTCCCCTGCATGGGGGGGCAAAAGTTCATGGCGACGGCCTGCTGCAGCGTGGCCACGGCTGAATCTCTGTGCAGAGCAGAGGGAGGAGCAAAGACTCTAGCGGGCAGAGGCGGCGTCGCGGCCCGCGGTCGAGACGGATCCACCTGTTGAACCATCTCTCGGTCGTACTTGACTATTTCCTGGATCATCTCGTTTTCACGGTTGTTGAAAACACCTGAGTTGAGGTCGTGCTGAACTTTGTGCATCAGAATGGAATTCTTTTTCCCTGGAACGAGAAAACACGGCAGAGTAACAAAGGAGAAGACGTTCCATCACTGAAAAAGACAACCACAGAGGAAGTGATTTACTGCTTAGTCCCGACTGCCCTTTCTGTTTTATTGTCTTTTATTTAACCTTTATTTACCCAGGTAAAACAGATTAAGAAAAAACATTCTTATTTTCAACTGTGGCCTGAAAGGGGTAGAACCTTCAGAGAAAGAGAACTGAAAGGAGTAACAGGAGCCAGAGAGAACTCAGGACAAAACAGTCATCGGTTGAAAGAGGTTCCGGCAACATTTGGCTTGAAAATGATCATTGAGGTTCAGTTTGAAAACTGTCTTTGAAATCAAAGTGGTTTAAGGATTTTGTGTAGAGCAGGGATAGCCAACTCCGGGCCTCGAGGGCCGCAGTGTCTGCATGATTTCTAGATATCCAAGCCCTTCTCATGACTGATTACCTGTTTCAGGTGTCCAGCCAATGAGAACACGCCAGAGCATGGAATGTTGGAAAACATGCAGGAATGCGGCCCTCGAGGCCTGGAGCTGCTTTTCCTTGATGTAAATGATTACAGATTACAGAGTCCGTTTCTGCAGCTGGATGATGATTTTGGTCTCCATGACAGACGACGTTAGAGCAAAACCGTTACTGTGGTGATATTTTTAAACTCAACCAGCTGATCTGCTTGGTTGTTGTTTCTCAAACAGAACTGATGACCAGAAAGATCTGGATTTCCCTTCAGAAACTCACCGATCCGGTCCAGTCTGTCGATGGCCACGGTCTCGAAGGCCCTCCTCATCATGGGGTACTCCTCCAGCACTTCGTTGAAGTTGTCCACAGACAGAGAGTAGAGGCGGCAGTAGGTGTCTGCTCGCACGCTGGCGGTCCGTCTGCCGCGGGTCAGCAGGCAGATCTCTGCAGGGGGGGACGCAGAACCTGAAGTCACAGCTGATACTCAGCTTCAAAGCTCCAGTCTCGAGATCAGGAACCTTTTTTCAGTGAAGTTGTGACTGGGAAAAGGGGGGTTTACTTGAATACAGTCCACATGTACTCGAGTATTCTGTCTGACTGCTGCTCTGTCAGCTGTGTGAGCAAAGACCTGCTCTATAGAGAGAGCTGCTGCTAAGCTTCATTGCATCCAATTGTTTCCAAACTCTAGAAACTTCTCTCCATGTTTCAAGGGTTGGGATGACTGTTGTCATGGCAACTGCCTTCCCTCCTTTTCCCAGAGAGGTCGACCTGCTCTGTTCCCCGTGGAAGAGGGAAAAAGTCTTCAGAGGATGCCCACACAAACCCATGAGGCATTATGGGAGCAGGAATGTTTGCTGGGAAATGTAGTTTTCAATCAATAAATGACATATTTGGATAAAAGCTGGAAGCAGCAGGGGGTACGAAAGATTAAAAAAATAACTGTCCCCCAATGGCTGATGGATGTTGCAGACAAACGCAGCTCCTCTGCTGGGGAGTCACTTGCATCGAAGCAGGACCTCATTCATCGACTTCTCCTCAGTGAAGACAAACAATCTCTGATTTTATGATTTTCATTGGCTTTGTGGAAACTCCGACCCAGAGTTTATGAATGTGCTGGTGGGAGTTTACTGCTGACAGAGCATTTGCACATGGGACCACTGGGGGTGGGGGATATTACCAGAGGCTCAAACCGCCATTTGCAGCTTAATATCCTCCTTAATATGATGAAAAACTGACTGACATTCAGGGCCGCTGCTCTGACCCTCAACAGGTCACAGCAGATTCTGATTCTATCATGACACTTTAAACAAACGTTTAAGCTTATTGAAGAATCGGAGTCGTCTCATCGCTAGAACAACAAAGGACAAAATAATCAAAAGATCTGGTTACAATTTACATGGTAACACAAAACACTGACTGAAATCTCAGCCAAACAATGAATGAATGAATATCAGAACGTATAAAAAAGCAAAAATTCTGTCACTCCAGACAGACACAAACCAGACCAGAGCTTTGATTTTTGCTCATCAGAAATTCAACCACGAACTGAACTGACAGCAAAACAAAAGCTGACAAAATCCTGCAGAAGAACACAGCAAAAACCCAAAACCTCACCAAGTACTTTACTGTGCTGTCTAGTTTAAGCATCTCTTTACGCCTGATATAAAACCAAACTAACAAACCAGTAACTTTTCAGTCAAATATAATGACTTGTTTTATGAATGGTAAGCAGCATCTCTGATGAAGCATTTTTTCTTTACGTCTTATTTTTAAGAAAAACTTTATTAGTGAATGGTGAGTGGTTTCGTTTCCAGAAACAAACTGGAAAGTTTTATAGGAATGACTTGATTAATTTACATATAACTTTGTAACACATCAAATGTATGATTCTAGACTTTAAGATGATTCTGGTCTAAAAATAAAGACAGTTGGACGGTTGTATCATTCCAAACATCACCAGCAAATCTTAAAATAACATTATAATGTCATGTAATGTTTAATGAATCTTACAAAGACAAGTTTTACCAAATCCACTGGCAGGTTTTTTCACTTAAAACAAGAGAAAACATCTTGAATTCTCGAGTTTTGAAGCTGTCATTTTTTCCAGTGCAGATGCTTCCACAGTTTCACAGGATTTTGAGATTTCCTGCTTTAATCTGCTGACTTGAGTCTTAAACTGCAGAGTATCTTTAATAAAGTGACAACAATCATGTCTAATCCATGCCTGCACATTCTGTTCAGAATTTGAAGCCAATCCAGAGGGACCTGCAGACATCAGATTAGGGATCTAGTTTAATGGTGTTAATAATTTCATCCTGATGTTCCTCCTCTCCAAACAGACTGCTGGTTTTTCCTGGTAGACTGTGGGATTCCAAGCGGCTCCATCCTCTCACTCTGCTGAGCGCTTATGTTCCAGCATCGTCTGCTCTCGGACAAAACCACAAGATCTAAAAGAACTGTTATGAGCACGTCTCAGCTCGAAGTCATAACATCATAAAACTAATATTGGCACCGTGAGATACTTTAGAAATACACTTCTTAATTTACAGGTCGCCTTTACATGTGCAATGCATTCTGGGTGGCGTGACTTGACTGTTCTCTTAACAAAAAGTCAAACAGGAAATGAAGCAACGAGACGCAGAGCAGCCAAAGCTTTCAGTCCCCTTTGAACGACAGGAAAAGGAAATCGGACCCGGCGAAACAACTTCCAAAAGGTCACGAGGCCGCTGATGGTAGAGGACAAGAGTGGGGCTAACAGCAGAGCAGAAACAAAGATGTGTTCCTGTGGAACAGAGATGAGCAGGAAGAGTAATGCTCTATCATCAATAATCTGTCTGCTGCTTGGTGTCATTGAGGGTTTTTAGAATGATTTCAAGATTTTCTCTTTTTTTAAATCAACATAAATAGTAGAATGGTTCACTGTTTTTCATTGTGACCTTCATCAAGCCAGCAGTAGCACCATGAAGACGTTCACTGGATTCCACTCAAAACTGGACATCCTCCTTTTCTTTCTTTGTTTCTTTTATTTCACTGAAAATTCTTTGCAGAAGTTTCTCTGAGCTTTATGGGAAATCAATGTCTTCAAAATTAAAAGGAACTAATTACTTTAAACGAGAACAAAGTGTAAAAAGATCTTCAAACATTGCATGAAAACATCGTCAGTGATCCTTTACTCCATGATAACAGTTAGAATGTGAAGGCAGCACATTTCTGAAGTGGCTCACACTGCCATTAACTATGACATTTACATAGAATAGCAAACTTTCAGCAGATTATGGTCCTATAGTTCTATGGTTTGATAGTCTTCTCAGAGAGCAGCACATCCAGCAAAAGCCCTCATCAAAACAGAGATGCAAACATCCTCAAAAAAGCTAAACATCATAAGACTAAACTCTGAAGTTGTGCCTCTGCTCCAGCTGCACCAAGAAAACAT